>ML787149.1:458903-499329 GCA_009831015.1 Picea engelmannii
CTGTTTTCAGATCTGCATATGTGTATTTGACTGATATATAATCCTCTTCTTTCCTCCTTCTTTCGTTAATTTCTCAAATGGTTAAAATATTCATGCAAGTTAAAACTCAACCATAATCATAAAAGATCCTGCCCCGGATCAATCATCAACCTTGATTAATTTGCATCCAGTTACCATAGGTGTACCCACAGGTTTAGAATCTTCCATTTTAAACCTTTTCAACATTTCTCTTAGATATTTTTCTTGATAAATGAACATCCCTTCGTGCCTCTAAGTAATGTGCAAACCAAGAAAAAATGACAGTTCTCCTAACATAGACATTTCAAAATCAGACTCCATGGAAGAAGCAAACCATTGTACCAATGAATCCTTATTACATCCAAAGATGATGTCATCTACATAGACCAGTACGATGAGAAAATTATTATCCTCTATTTTAATATACAGATTGATGTCAGCTATTCCTCTCTTGAACCCTTTGTCTTTGAGATATGTATCTAGTCTGTGATACCAGGCTCGAGGGGCCTGTTTTAAACCATAGAAAACTTTCTTCATCTTGCATACTAATTTAGGGTTTTCAGACAGTTTGAAACCCTCTGCTTGTTCCATATAGACTTCTTCACTTAAATATCCATTTAGAAAGGTTGACTTGACATCCATTTGGTGGACTTTAAACCTTTTATGACAAGCATAGGCAAGAAACATTATGATAGCTTCTAATCTTGATACGGGCGCAAATGTTTCACCAAAATCAAGTCCTTCTATCTGAGCATAGCCTTTACAGACTAACCTTGCTTTGTTCCTGATAACTTGTCCTTGCTCATTCAACTTATTCTTAAAGATCCATTTGGAGCCAATGACGTTTTTACCTTTAGGTCTTTGAACCATCTCCCACATATTGTTTTTCTCAATCTGATCAAGTTCATCATTCATTTCTTTAACCCAGTTATCATCTTTGTTGGCTTCATTGAAATTCTTGGGTTATAGCATGGATATGAGAGCTATATGATATTGTTCAGTGGTTTTGATTATCTTTCTCCTAGTTTGTACACCTTTGTCTTTTTCTCCAATTATCTGACTTGCAGGATGATTCTTTTGAATGATTCTGAAGGAGGAATTTGTAGTTGATTGTTGATTTGAGTCTGTCTGAGTGTCTGAGTCTTCATCTGATTCAGAGTCTTTGTTTTCTGATTCTTGGACTTGTGCATCTTCAGCTTTAGCTGTGTCTTCTGTAGAAGACTCATCACTGCATACCTCTCTTGTTGGGATTCCTTCATCAATTTTTACATCAATACAGTAAACCATTTTATGCAACCTCTTATTATAGCATTTGTATCCTTTACTGTTTGTAACATACCCTAAGAAGATACCTTCATCATCCCTGTCATCATATTTGTCGAGGTTCTCATCATTATTCTTTATGTAGCATTCACTCCCAAAGACTCTGAAGTATTTGATTGAGGCAAGTCTTCCAAACCATAATTCATAAGGTGTCTTGTCACTTTGTGGTCTGAGGTGAGATTTGTTAAGCACATGGACTGTTGTGTGTATTTATTCTACCCAGTAGGTTTGACCAATGTTCTTCGCATTCATCATTGACCTGGCCATTTCCTGCATTGTTTTGTTTTGCCTCTTAACAACTCCATTTTGTTGTGGAGTTCTTGGGATTGTGTATTCTCTCTTGATCCCATGTTCATTGCAAAATTCCTTGAAGTCTCTTGACATAAACTCTCCTCCCCAATCTGATCTTACTGCCTTTAACCTCTTGCCTATTTGAGTCTCTGTTAAAGCCTTAAATATTTTAAACTTCTCAAATGATTCAACTTTTTCTTTGAGAAAGGAAACCCAAGTAAGTCTGGAGTAATCATCGATAATCAACATGAAGTAGTTTTCTTTCCCTGTGCCTTCATGTCTTGATGGTCCACATAAATCCATATGAACTAGTTGGAGTGGTTTCTTTGTTGAAGTAAAGTTCTTGGACTTAAACTGTGTCCTATTTTTCTTCCCTACTTGACAGGGTTTACACATTGAATCTTGGGGATTTGATATTCTTGGAAGATTTTTTACTACCTTGAGGTTTTTGAGATTGATTAAGTGGTCAAAGTTTAGATGTCCAAGTCTCCTATCCCATAACCAGCTTTCATCATGTTTTCTTAGATGACATTCTTCTCTATTTTCTTTCAGCACATATACATTATTTTCTATCCTTATGCCTTTGGCCACCACTTGTCCTAAGTCTACAAACTTTATCTTGTAGTCCTTGGACGTGAACAACACTTCACATCCTCTATCACACATTTGAATTACACTGAGTAGATTATGTTTCATCCCATCCACAAGTAGAACATCTTGGGCTTTTCCTTTTCCATTACTTAAGCTCACCTTCCCTTTGACCTTTATTTTCACTGGAGCATCATTTCCAAAGGTTATGTTTCTTGATTTGCTTTCACTTAGAGATAGAAACTTGCCTTTGTCTCCCATTATGTGTTTGGAGCATCCATTGTCTATATACCAAGGGTTCGTTTTTCTTTGAGCAGTCAACACTAATCCACACTTGTCACTTTCCTTCTTCTTCCAAAACTTGACATTTTCAGTAGGAGATTTTGAATCTGGTTCATATTCCCTTAAACGACAATCAATAGATTTGTGTCCATAGTTATGACAGATGTAGCATTCAATCTCATTGTTCAACAGGTCAACCTTATTGGTGCGACGTTGTCTACTCATCAACTGTTGATTATTTCTTGACCTCTTTAGTTGCATGTCCCTAGACTTAATTTGGCAATTGGAAATCAGTGAAGGTTTTTTACTTGGCTGCATCATTATTTGTTGTGGCAAGTATTTATTCCTTTGAAATCTTAATTGCTCATGTCTAAATCTTAAGAAACAATTTACAGCTTTGTGACCAAAGTTAGCACAGTAGGAACAATAGCCATAGAAGAATTCTTTGTACCTGGAAAATGGTTGTCTTCTTTGAGCAAATCAATTTCTTCCAGGCTAATGACATCGTTCAATAGTGAGCACATTACTTCTTTGTTCTACAGATTCAGATGTGACATCTTTTTCCTTACTCGACCTGGGCGACTAATTGTCTTCCTTTGTTTCTGTAGGATTGTTATTGTCATTGGTTGTACTTTTGACAAACTTGATGGGTTATTCATTTCCTGGCTTACCACTGCTTGATCCCTCTTCATACCCCAAGCCAATTTTCAGCTTTGGATTCCTTTGCTGATTCAGAATGGTGGCCAATCCTTCTGAGACTTTGATACTTGACAGATTCTGATTATACAAGGCTTGAAACTTCTCCATTTCTTTCCTCGTTTTCACTACTTGTTGTTCTAATGCTTCACATCTTGCCTTGTTTTCTGATAGCTGTTGTTTCAAAATCTCTTCGATTTTATTTGCCTCTTCCAATTCTACTTTTAGTAGGACAAGGTCTTCATCAGGTTCTTTACTGTCTTTCTCGAACTGTATCAACAATTGTCTTTGCTTTATGTTCTTGATTCTTAGTCCGTCAATCTCTTCCAGTGCACTAATCGGTTCTCCTTCCATGTAAACCACATCTTCTTCTTCATCACTTCCTGTGATTTTATTATCATAATCCTTTTTGGCCATAAGTATGAAGTCATTTTGTTTATCTTCAATAGAGGAGTCATTTTCTTCATCATCTGAAGGATCATCATCATTGTTTACGGACAGACTTTTCTTCTTAAAGTTTTTCTCTTTAAAGAAATTTATGTGTTTGTACTTCTCCACATCATCACATGTCTGATCCTTTCCTCTGTGGGGACATTTATTTGAAAAATGACCTATCCTACCACAATGGAAACATTTGAAAGGAAATTTACCTTTGTATTTGCCTGATCCCTTCTTCAGTCTCTTCACAAATTTTTCTTCAATTTCATCGGGCTCAGAATCCTCATTCTTGTCTGCTTTAAATGATGCTTCTCTGTAGGTAGGTTTATCTTTAACTATTCTCATTTCATATGCAGTCAATGTTCCTAGCAGTTGATCAAACCCCAAGGTTTTTAGATCATTAATTTCTTCTATAGCAGAGACCTTCGAGTTGAACCTATCTAGGAGAGATCTCAAGATTTTTTGAACTAAAGAAGGTTCATCAATTGTTTCACCAAGTGCCTTCATTGAATTTACCATTTCTTCTACTCTTAGAAATTATTTTCCAACAGTTTCATCTTCCTTCATCTTCAGCTGTTCAAACTGTATTATGTAGGTTTGAAGCTTTGCATCCTTTACTTTCTCATTACCCTCATAGATGCTAATGAGTTTTTCCCACATTTATTTGGCAGTTCCTATGTGCATAACTTTTACGAATTCTACTTCTGCAAGCCCACTCAAGATAGCATTCATATCCTTAGCGTTGAAGCTAAATTCTAGTTTGTCATCCTTATTAGCTAGCACAACTAGCTTTACATAACCAGTATCTACCACATCCCAGGCATCTGCACCTAACGACATTATGTAGGTTCTCATTCTAACTTTCCAAAAGGCAAAGTTTGTTCCATTGAACATAGGGGCCGTATTGGTTGAATTTCCTTCATGGCTTGACAAGTTTAAGCTCTAGGATCTACCCTTAGATAAAAGGGGATGGATATGATACCAATTGTTGGACAACTGAGAAGGGGGTGAATCAATTGTCACTGTGCTTAAACAATTATGCTTCTTTTAAAATATTTACAAGGCACTCAATGATGATCAAAATAATGCAGGGAAATGAACAATGGAACATTCATCATCAGTCACATATATGAGAAACACAGAGATAGATATTTCCCAAGGAAACCCATATAGGGTAAAAACCTCTTCTTCTTTATATGATAAGTATTATTTACATTCTTTACATTATCATACATTTGAGCACCAACTTATTGTGAGGCTACAACCTCTGTTTTTCAAGCTGCAACTTGCTGAGAGCACCAAATATCTATTTTTATCTAGCACCCACTAGAAGGAAGCACGAACTCCTTGGTTTCTCTAGCACCAACTAGAAGGAAGCACCAACTCCCTGGTTTCTCTAGAACCAACTAGAAGGAACCACCAACTCCCTGTATTCAAGCCCCCACATGAACCTCTGCGGAAACCAGTCCTCCCTAGCACCTCGCAACCTTCCTAGATTACGAATATGAAATACTGAAACCTATTATAGTGATATAGTGTTCAATAACAGCTTACCAGTCTCATCACTATTCTGCAAGATTTTGTTACTCAGACTTCCTCACTGTCTTCCAGCAAGCATCCGCTGCCCATTATGTTCTTCTTCTTTTATGCTCTGTGCACCATGTCCATTCGCTGCACAATTTTTCTTATGTTCTTTCCAGCTTCTGCACTCTGATCCTTCTTCATGCATGAATCACCTTCAACAACATCCACAACAATCCCAGCAACAACAACAACCTCATCTCTTCTCTTTACCGTCTATATATAGCTTTTGTGCATCTTGTGCATGAAATATTCACCATTCCTCTGCATTCTCATACCGCGCCAATCTCCTCCACATCTCAAGTGCTCTTCATGATCATCATCGCGACTCTTAAGCTTCTCTGGTAGTTCAACTCCTGTGTCTATCATCACTAGGTGTTATGTCGAGATGCCTTTTTCTCTCTCGCAGTTGAGACTCTTTGTCTTCTCTGTTACAATCGAGCTCATCCTTTCTGTTTTAGTTACAAGCTCCAACCCCCATCTAGCTATCAATTTCCTCCACAAATATTTTTCATTCGACTGGCAGATTCCATGTAATTTTTCAGCTCTTCTAGAAATCACACCGAAGTCTCTTCGCATCCTCTAGTAGAAACCATCAATGGTTTCTAGCAGTTACACAGTGAGGATCAACATTAGCCCTTCGATCATGCTCATTTTCACCACCATCGTTGGATTAACTCTTATGAGTTCTTGCGTTATTTACCCGTTTCTCACTTTTGCAATTTTCAGATTCTACAATGAGACATCTTGAGTCTCCATGTCATGATTTTTTAAACTCCGAAACAGAGTTTTTCTACGTTGGATCCTTCCTTTATATGACCATGGCTATGACCAAGCACTTATGCATAAAGCACTTTCGTGATTTCGCATTTCGTGAATCTCGAGATGAGGCATCTCGACTCTCCAAGTCGCGATCCCCGAAATGTCGAAAAGAATCTTGTCTGTATATACTCTTCTCTTCAGCTCTTCGATGGTGTGACCACTGACTAAGACCACACGCCTATGCATAAAGTTCTTTCACTATTTATCATTTCGTGAATCTGGAGATGAGGCATCTCAACTCTCCAAGTCACGATTGGCGAAGCTCTGAGATGGATCTTAGATCAACGGTCCAGAGCCCTTGGTGATCTGACGATCCAGATCTTATCGTGAGTTCACATCTCACAATTCCTGTGATGGAGGTTCTCATCACTCCAAATCTCGATACGCGAAGCTCCGAGATGGAGCTTAGATCAACAGTCCAGAACCCTTGGTGATCTGACGGTCCAGATCTTATCATGAGTTCGCATCTCATGATTTCTGTGATGGAGGTTCTCGTCACTCCAAGTTTTCATACGCAAAGCTCTGAGATGGAGCTTAGA
Organism: Picea engelmannii; assembly: GCA_009831015.1. NCBI lineage: Eukaryota > Viridiplantae > Streptophyta > Pinopsida > Pinales > Pinaceae > Picea > Picea engelmannii. The sequence goes on from ML787149.1 coordinate 465,482, forward strand.
TCAACGGTCCAGAACAAAGCTCGATCTGATGGCTGAGATTGTTTCATGATTTCACATATCGTGAAATCAAGAGGTTAGGGAACCCTGTTCCTTTGACTTTCCAGTCAATGACATGAAAATCTTTCGCCATGTGTCCTATCGATCAATGGTCCACGATTGTACCCCATGGACGGCCAAGATTCCTTCACAGTTTTGGGGAGTTGGATGACTCTTGGACTTATCTACCTTGCAGCTTCACCATATCTAACGGTTATTAAGCCTTCATAGATACCCCAGATCCTACAGCTCATATCTTCTCACGATTTCTCCACTTCGCAATTTCGCTGCTTCTCGATTTTGTCCACCTTCGTGATTTCACCGCTTCGCGATTTCACCGCTTCGTGATTTCACCGCTTCGCGATTTCACCGCTTCGCGATTTCACCGCTTCGCAATTTCGCCGCTTCGCGATTTCGTCCACCTTGCGATTTCGTCACTTCGCAATTTCGTTGTTCTTGCCATCGTTGTTATTTTCCATCATTGATCTTTTCCATTTTTGATCTTTGCCATCGTTGTTCTTGCCATCAATGACAAGCTTACTCCCAACTATAAACCTTCCAACACTTCAGTCTTCTCTCATTTTGATAGATTTATACCTTTTATACAATCTCATTCCATCTTAGTGGTCCTTGGGGAAGAAGAGTACCCAATGTAATTTTAGGGAGTTCAAGGAGTGAACTATCCATAATCAACAAGTTTATGCAAATAAATATACCATAGCAAGTTGATTCAAGGATAAATACCATAGAAAGTTGATGGAAGGAGGAGCGTGAACTTCAAATTAAGAGTTTTTGAAGAAAATCTTTTGCAACAAAAATGTATGTAAATGTGTTTTATTTTGTCTTAGTTACATTCACAATTCTCAAAATATTTTTTTTTCTATTTAAATGGTAGTACATTTATAAATACGTATAGTGTTGGAAATAATTTAATCATCCACATGATCTTGGTTATTACCATTGAATAACATTGTAATTTTTCCTTCACACAAACACACACATCACACATAATTGTTTTCACAGTTTTTATGGATTATGGTTTTGATGAAGCACCTTATGCATTCAAAATTATAGTCATAATTGTTTAATCAATTCCTTTGATTATTGTATTTTATAGAACATTGGTTGAATCCTTTGGATTGGTTGTGTTTAGGAATTTAATGTTTAATATATAGTATAACCCCAATGATGGAATAGAGTTTATATGAAATCAAAGTATTTTATACTTTGTATCATCACCCATGTGATTATATATTGTTTAATGAGTATATAGTTGTCAATATGAAAGATTGTCTTATGTTCTTTTAGATTACATCACGTGGATAACTCCCCTTCCTTTTTAAAAGGTGATACTCCCATATTTTTAAATAAGATACAAGAATATAAACAATGCCTAAGACATGACCATAGGTATTCTTGAAATAAACATTTACATGCAAAGAATACCTTAAAAGGGACCAAGTATCTTATTGAACACAAATATTTTCACTATTGTACAATATTCTAAACCAAAGAGTATGCAATATCATAGGATGACATTTCCATCTCAACATTCATCAAAGTAAGACACAATATTCAATATAGGAAAGGAAAATATAGATTGCATACAGAAGTAAATTTAAATGGTCATTTCATTAAATGAACAAATTGTTTTGATAGACAGACATTTGAAATCTCGTGGATTATAACTTAAATTTTGAGAGATCAATAATGTTATGTCCTGAATAGTTCTTTGGGAACCCAAAAAATTAATAGATGTCTTTAATAAAATAGCAATAATGTATGAGATTTCATTAAAAGTAAATTACATTTTTCCTTCAAAGAGGACTCAGATCGGGCTCATGCGGAGCATAAAATGAAGATACCAATAAGAAACCATAAAGCAATCAGGGGTTAACCTTTAGTTTCATAGATTCGGGAACAGAAAAGGAAAAATGACTATTGGTTGAGGAAGAAAAAGTGTTGAAAGAAAGAACATGGAGACTACTCGACTTACTATGATCGAAATTCCAAATCGTCATTTTTTTGTTGTGGAATCTTTTATAGGATGTTGTTTTTGTGATTGAGGTGACATAACCGATGTAACTAATTCTTGTTTATCTGTCTCTCTTATATTAACTAAGGATTTTTTAAACCATTGTTCTATGTACTCCTTCATTGGCGAAACCATTATTTCATGTTTGGTGTTAGTTTCAAATAATTCATTCTATAATTATCCCAAATGAAGGATTAATTGATGGAGTGTTTCATCACTATATTGATTCTAATTGTTGGGGAATAGGTTGGAATCAATGACAGAAATAGATAAACACGTATGTAGATAATCAAAGAGGAATCAAAATTTCAATGATAGAGTTGGTGTCTAAAGACACAATTAAAACACTTAAGAAAAGTGTATTGTGATCATAACATTATAGTGTATATTTAATATATTGATCACCATGATTGCTTCATGATAATGACCCAAGGGTTCTACTATTTATAGCCTCAATATAAAACTAAATTCCATAGAATACAAAAGATATTGTTCACATGTAATCGTCGATTCTTAGATTTCCCTCCACCAAATTCTCATTGATGAGTCAGCATGATATGGATGCTCAACCTGACCACCTATGCATCCAACTCATAGTCAATTGTTGGGCTAGTTGATTCATCACCTCACTATCTTCAACTGGTATTCGATTTTCTTACCGACAGGAACATCGTCTACTTCACTGAAGGATGTAGTATGCTAGTCAATTGCTCGACTGAATGTATCCAGATAGGTAGGTCGACTAGTTAACCGAATGAACCTAGGATATGTGTGAGGAATCATCAATTATTAATGTTCCAAAAATCCCCCATCATCACATGTCTCTAGAGATTCAAGAGGTGAAGTTACATCATTAAGACACCCCCCTCGATAATTTTAGCTTCTTGAAGCCCAATAATCATATGGAGCTTGATAAATATAGCTTCAACCAAAGTTTTGGTGAAGATACCATCAACAATCAAAAGAGAAAATGTTCTCATGAACTAACTGTCTCAAATAGTGATTATAAAGGTCAAAATTATTCATTTTACTATGGGAAACATGATTTTTAGCAACCTCTATAACACTCTGATTATCACAATATATTGTAGTCAAGGTATGAATAGGAAGGACAAGTTCTCCCAAAAGTTATGATATTCTTCTTTTGTAGTCGACAAAGATACTATTGTAACATCCCACTCTTGATCGCAGTGAACAAACTTATTATTGAGGATACTTGCATGCAGGTGATCCAGATTATTATACTAGTGGGCATTTTCTTATGATTATGAGGCGTTATGAATTCATGACATGTTACTTTGTTGTATTGACATAGAGAGGTGCTACTGACTCAGTTTTCCTGAGTGTGCAAGATTTTGGACCTCGAGGATGCAGAGGCATTGATGAAACCCCTTGGATTGTGGATCAAGTCAAGGAGTGGATTGTTGGGGTTTGATTATTCTATATGTGACATATGTGAATCTGATTAGATGTTATGATTATGGATGTTATTCTGAAATGATTCTTTGATGATGCAGGCTGACGATAGCTTGTCAACCAAACTCACATGTGGAGTAGAGGGGTCATGCACGTCTACCAGAGACGTTGAGGGAGAGGTGTGGACAACATCCCTGCCATAGCCTACTAGCACTCTTGTTGTGTCTCGAACTGTAAGTTAAAACTACCTAGTTAGCGAAGACCCACAATGTTGTGAGGGAAGGCTGCGACAGTAGCTCATGATGATTCTAAGTGGAGAAAAATAAGGCAGGGGCCTTATTCCTTAGAGGTGCTTAGTCTCCCACAAGATCACTTGGCGAAGTATTGACTCCAAGGTTTTTTTATGTCTACCAAGTTAGTCAAGAGGTGAGTGGAAACCTTGGAGCACGCGGTGCATCTTGAAGGGCACATCGTGCAAGAAAAACAGAAAGACCCGAGTGGCATACTTGGAGCATGTAGTGCATCCTGAAGGGCACGTTGTGCAAGGGAAATAGAATGAGGTGAGTGGCACCCTTGGAGCACCTAGTGCGTCCTAAATGGAACGTACTGTTGTTAACTATAAGAGAATAAACCTATATGGCCTTAGAACAAATAACATGATAAGAAAGATTTAAAAACAATTTCCCTAATAAAATGTCACCCAGCCTCGAAAATTAAAATCTAGGTCTCAAGTAATACTTGTGGTAAAAAAAATAATAATAATAATAATAATCATCATTAAACCTGTGACAAAAAGGGGGTAAGAAACTTGATTAAATTATTAAAATCAATTTAATGAGGGATTTAAATTTTTAAAAGGGAAATGATTGTTTTATTACACATGCTAATTAAAATTTATTAATTAAAAGAAAAAGGGGAAAAAGATAATTATCTACACTTACTAATTTGAGTTTCAAGTGAAAAGGGAAAGAGGGAAATTTAAAAGAATTAGGAAACTAAGGGAAAAAGGGGGAAACGTAAAGAAAAAGGGAAACATATGGAAAAAGCAGAATGACCAACTTTGCAAGGAATCTTTCCATTAAGAACTCTCTAAGTTGAACTCAACTAGTAAATTAGTAAGGGGGGAAGTCATTAAATTGTGTAAGGGAATATGGGGACACCTAGGAGCGATTCTAGGAATGCTTTTAGGTGGGTGAGGAAAATAGGAGTGATTAAATAATTAATGAAATTAATTTCTGGTGCAACGAAGGGGATGGGTGACACATGTACGATGAGGTTTTCTCTAAATTAGATTATTGAACAATAAATTAAATGGGAATTTGGGAAATAAGTGACTTAGAAATTCTATATAAAGGAGGGAGGAAGAGAAGGATGGATCTCTTTTGTCATGTGTAATGTTATGCTACAGAATTTTAGACTTGACTGACTTAGCTTGTGGGAGTTGGGATACCCATCTCGGTGAGGAGTAGTAGCTTGACCTCGAGAGGCGAGCTGGGAGCTAGTTGATCTCTGGTTTAGTGTGTGGGGACCCTTTACGGCTCTGGGGGATAAGGGGGAAGAAGACCACCCCTAGTATTGGCTGGGAGGTACCGGTGGAGTCTCATCGGTCGCTAAGCAAGAGCTACATGGAGAGTACAGGACAACGACTCAGAGAAGATGAATTGGGCTATGGTACGTTTACTTTTATTATGCATGGTAGATTATTATTATACACTATGCTTTCATTTCTATATTTTTAATTGGGTAAAGAATATGTTTGACTTAACATCTCATCCGAGAACTTAAATTTTGCCCATAGCCTTATCTCGTTGCTTGACTTGTTTCCCTTGGCATTCAATCCCTAAATGTTGTCACTATCCTTTGGTTTGTTGATTGTTGTGAAGAGTTGTGATTTTTACTTCGTCCTCATCCCTAGTTCGTCAATCCACGTCTAAGAAGTCAATAAGGAGCCGAATCGACGGTCGTCACTTCAATGCACAACAACCTATAGATTCTAATGCCCTTCTTTTATGTGCATGCATGATGAGAGAATGATGCTTTTGCCCAACCGTCTACCCCTGTTGATTGTTCTTGTTGACTAATGGTCATTGCGCTTCTGGCGAACGATTACTATGTGCCTTATTCTTCTATGTTCCTTGCATTTTACCTCTTCACTCTAATTTAATTAAGAATGATTTTAGCCTGCATTCGTACTCCTGTTGAGCTCCCTTAACTTTTGTTTGGACTGTGATTTTTTTCCTATGAATTTAATTTATTTGAAGGCGATTTTTCCCTACGCTTCTCTTACATCTAGCTTGTGTTCTCCCTCTACAATATTTTTACCTTGACAGCAAAATTACCCTTCTGAAGTCAGCAATTATTTTTTTATTTGTTGCGTTGGACATATTTAAGGTTTGATAGTTACCAAATGTCTAAGTTATTCTTTTACTCTGACATTACCAGCGATCGTGTATATGCTATTTGCTTGACTTTGATTTCTTCTTATTTAAAATCCAAAAATTACAGTGAAGGACAACGAGATGCTCTTTGATTGATAAGGATATGTATGTGTCTACAATCCTTATGTTTCCATATCCTAGTCAAATGGAAAAATGATTTAGTCATCCATGTCTGTGTTTTTATTTGGTATCCCGCCGAATGGAAAAATGATTTAGTTATGTATGTCTGTGTTTTTTTTTGGTATCCCAGTCGAATGGAAAAATGATTTAGTTATCCCTGTCTATTTTTTGTTTGGTATCCCTACAAATGGAAAAACGATTTAGTTATCCATGTTTGTGTTCTTGTTTGGTATCAAAGTCGAATGAAAAAACGATTAAGTTATCCATGTTTGTGTTCTTGTTTTGTATCCCAAGCGAATGGAAAAACGATTTAGTTATCCATGTCTATGTTTTTATTTGGTATCCTACTGAATGGAAAAACAATTTATTGATCCATGTCTGTGTTCTTTTTTTGTATCTCGGCGAATGAAAAAAAAAATGATTTATTTATCCATTTATGTGTTTTTTTGGTATCCTGGCAAAATGAAAAAAGGGATTTATGCATCCCGGTCTGTGTTTAATTTTAATACCCAGCAGAGACTGGAAACATAACCTCCCTGTCTATGTTTTTATTTGATTGCCAACATTTCGCCCAACAATTCTGATTTCATGTATTACCTATTAACTGCAAATTTACCCATGCAATTTATGTGATTCATGATAGTGAATCCAAGTGTTGTCCATTCCTATTGGGTGAATTCTTAGGATGGTGATCCTACCATTCCCATAACGCAATTTTATTTCTTTTATGATGGTGTTAACTATCACTATTTAAAGCTGTGTTATCAGCTGATTTTATGGTCTGCATTGAGTACAAGATTAGGCAATGATTCTGTTGATAATTGTGTGAGCTAGTGACTATGCAAATGTTTGATTAGATAGTGAATCCATTTTTTTTTGTCATTTGAAACCTATAGCTTGATGTTTCTTCACTTGAGATGGGTGAATGAAAAGCGTGGGAATAGCTCTGACTAGGGTTGGTTTGTTACTCCATGTTTTGGATAGTTGTTACACTCTGCATTACATTTTACATGCAATATGTTTATCTACATTTCCACTCTGCTGTACTTATCACCCTTACACATGTTCACACTAATTCCATTATATCTTATATTATTTCTTCCTATCGCATATTTAAATGAAAAGAATTAATATATTTAACTTAGAAATTTTATGTAGTTTACTTACAACCTTCTCACATATATTTTAGTAGACAGTAACTTCATTAATAGACAACAACTTATTTAGAGACAAGCATTGGTGGTGTTGGACACCGTGAACTTTGTTGTTGATTTTCTTATAACAATTTGATGATTTTCTTATTGGCGAACTCTAGTATATTCACCAAACATTATAAAACTTGTTTTGTGAACTCTTAGCTAGATAGAGAACTCATCCTGAGGATAATACTTATATCTATTTTAGTTTCATAATTAAAGGACAACAAGGTCATTAAAGGACCACTAATTTTTATATGTAAGGACAACAATTAAATTTATGTAGTTTCAGTTTTAAAGGATAGCGATAGATACTTATCTCATCTTGGGATTTGGATTACAATTTCATCAAGTTGCATGTGATAATATTAATATTTTACCATGTTTAGGTTGATTTTGTTGCGCAAGAATTTGTAGTGTCGTAAGATTTCCTTAGTCATCTTGGTGACTTGTCAGTTGGGTACTAGGGTTTTTCGTCATGTGTTTGGATAGTTAAGTTGATCTCCTAGAGGTTGGATATTTCTTGAGTATTTGGTCCAAATAGGTTAGGTTGCACCAGGGTTAATGTCATGCCTATCACCTGGGGACAACACGATTCCTGATGAGGGGATCATTGTGCACCCTAAGGGATAGAGGTAAAGGATGACTTGGTTGGGGTTTGTGCTTTCTATGTGGGTGTGGTTGATCGTTGTAAGTTGTTGTTAGTGCTTCAGGTTTAAAGCCTTCGTGCGTTGGGTTTGCATGCCCTTGAGGTTCTAGTATTCAGTCGTCGAGGTCGTTGTTTTTGGATGGGGATGTTCTCCCTTAGCTTGTAGGCATGATCATGTTTGTGTTGGGAGGGTAGTCATTTCTCTTTGTTGTTTTATGCATGTTTAACCCAGTTTCTCTTGTGCTAGTGCATGGAGTCGTAGTTGTTTGTTTCTTGTTCTATGGATGTGGTGCTCGCCGTCAGATGTGTTGTTTAGTTGTAATCATAGTTGTCGTCTTGTAAAAAGAAAAAAAATATTTCACTTTCTGCTTCGCTTGTAGTCGTAACGATGGGTTCGTTACATATGGTATCGGAGTGGGTTCAACCCTGCAACTATGGATCGCCAGGATTTCCACTGCAGTAAATCTGTGAGTATTAACCCTTGTGTTAATTAAAAACCTTAACGTGTCCATGTGGCGATTACATTTAGAGGAAACCTTAAAGGTTCACAATGTGGTTCCGTGGAAGGAGGTGCAATGCCTCTAGAAGTTCCTGCACCCTCAGAATCAAACCCCCAAGGGGCGGAGCAAGTCCTTGGGATGGATTTGATTGTTGTAAGGGATGATGATGGTTTGACAAGGCCCTTCCAGGTAATGTAAAAGGGCCTTGATTCACCATCGATACTGAGATGAGTCCAGGGCACCTGTACCCCTAAGGGTCGAATGCACGCCCTAGCTAGTACTGTTATCATCCACAAAGAACTCGAGAGAGTTGAAATCTCGACTCCACGAGTGTCACGGATGGTTGTGTCATCGAGGAATGGTTGTAGAGAAAGGAGTTGTGCTTCACACTTCGCGATTACAACATCCAACATGAAGGTCTTCATGGTGGTGTTTCAACTGAAGGGGAGTGATCTTCTATGGTGGAAGATGCTCCTGCCACATTTGAACATGGTCGTCGACGATGTGTCATGGGAACTGTTTGAGGAACGATTCTAGGAGAGGTATCTTTCTGAGGAATTCGTTGAGCATCATCTCAACGAGTTTGACACCTTGCGACAAGGCAGCTACATGGTGCGCAAGTATGAGGCTCGTTTGGAGCTGCTTTGGTATGGTCTGCACCAAATTACCTAGAAACTTAAGGTTAAGAAGTTTGAGTTTGGCCTTATTGTTAGAATTCAACTTCTACTTCGGGTACCAGGAATAATGGACCGAAGACAGTGTGTTGGACTGTGGGGGGCCACATTACCAGCATTACTACCCAGAGGAAAGGATCGAAGCATCTGGATCAGTCGGACCCACTACTGTGGGAGATTTCGGAAAGGCCCATCAAATTCATGCAGCAGTGAATAACTTCCAGGTAGAGCACCACTTGACTATGCTCAAGATGTCATGTACCATCACTGACCAAACCCTTAGATTTGATATATTCTGATGCTACCGAGAGTTTCATATCTATGCAGCGCTAAAGGATTAAGGTAAAGGCAATCGAACAGGTTGAGTTTAGTTTGTAAATATGGCTTCAAGAGATAAACAAAAGGTTGGAGGAAGGGTTACGGATTGTACCCTTAACCTGGGAGAGTTTTTCACCAAGGCCAACATGTACATCACAAACTTAGGATCTTATGACATCGTGATTGGTATGGAATGGTTGGAATCACATGAGGCGATGATCAACTATAAGGTTAAATGGTTGATCTTGGTCGATGATGAGGGACAAAGACGCGTGATTGTAGGTCAGAACCAGGGAGCTTCCCTGAGGTTTATATCTTTCTTGCAGTTACGAAAGAGCTTGCGCAAGGGATGTAAGCCTTATGTGATCCTTGCGTTAAATGAAAAAGGAGTATTGGAAGGTCTAGAACACCTACCAGTGGTGAGAGAGTTTGCAGATGTCTTTCTAAAGGAGTTACCTGGGATGTCGTCAGAGAGGGAATTGGATTTTACCATAGACCTAAAACCAGGGACTCAACAAATAGAGAAAATGCCTTATCGTATGTCAGCTCCAGAATTACAGGAGTTGAGAATGCAACTAAAGGAGTTGTTGGACCTGGGACTTATACGTCCGAGTGTGTCAGAGTGGGGTGTGCCTATTATTTTCATATGAAAGAAGGATGGGTTGTGGAGACTCTATATTGACTATCGTCAAATGAACAAGTCAACGATCCAAAATCAATATCCATTTCCAAGGATTGATGATCTGTTCGATCAGATGAAGGGTGTAACAGTGTTTTCCAAGATTGATTTGCGAGCAAGTTATCACCAGTTACGGATCAAGAGGATGACATCCCTAAGACTGCCTTTAAGATGAGGTTTGTACATTACGAATTTACTATTTTACCATTTGGACTAACAAAATCCCTAGGGGTATTTATGAGTTTAATGAAAAGGGTGTTCTACGAATACTTGGACAAGTTCATCCAAGTATTCATTGACGATATTTTGATTAACTCTTGGATGACGGAGGAGCATGAGGAGAACTTTCACTTGGTACTACAGTGTTTGCGTGAGCACAAATTGTATGGGAAATTGTCCAAATGCTCATTCTACCAATCGAAGATTCACTACTTACGGCATGTCATCTCTGGTGAAGGTATCATCACGGATCCAACAAAGGTCGAGGCTATTATGGAATGTATTTCATTGATGAATGTCCTGTAAGTGAGTAGATTCATGGGATTAGAAGGATACTATCAACGATTCACTGAGGGATTTTGGAAGATAGAAAATATGATCACGGAATTGCTGAAGAAGAACAAGAAGTTTGTTTGGACCGAGTAAACACAAGATTATTGCTAACGTAAATCATCCCTGGCATTAACAGTAATTCATATGCACAACAAAATACATGATACATATAATCATCACAAGAATGCAAAACATAATATTAAGCATAAGTTGATACTTATCTTTGAAACCGTGGTAATTCCACCAACTACGTATAGGCCTTCCATGAACCTCCAAGCCTTAGACCACGTTTCTCATCACTCTCAGTAGTGGGTCACCACCGAGATGGGACTAAGCTCCACCCAAGGCAAGGAATCCTAATCTAGGATGAGGTTATAGGAAAACCTGTATAGGATAACCAGAAGGATTCTTCCCAAGATGTCTTCTTACGCCCAATACTAACAGACTATCATTCCCCACATCCCTGTTCCACCAGGGAGTATACACCTTCACAAGCACAGTCCATCGGTGCTTCACCTCCCTCTCTGGGCCTTGGCAACATGCCAGATCATGAATTCTCAGATCTCTGAAACTGGTGTTGGAATCTCTCTAGGAGAAAACCACCTCCCAAAAAACTCTCTCACCTGGAGGGAGTTGCTCACAGGCCTGAAAACTTGCTTCTTCTACCACGGGCTTGACAACCCGCTTCTTTAGCACACCCTTCGACTCAATTCCAATCGGGTGAGGGAAGCTGCAACAACATCAAGCACTCAGTTGACACCAGGATGATGACCACAACAGAAAATGGGCATAGTCCCACAAATGGGAATGACCAGATGCTAAAACAAAGCATGGTCAAGTAATTATCCAGGTGTCGAGTTCTACAGAAGACACAAATCGGCTCACAGTTTACCGGTTACAGGGTGCGTGATAGGAAATTATGCAGAGGTCGAGGATGGAGGCCAAATGCAGAGACCAAATGGAATTTACAGGAATACACCAGACAATCCCAGAGGTCTCATGGTTTTAGTTTTTAGTGTTGTGTGTGATATGTCGATCTTAAATGCAGAGGTCACACAGTTTAGACAATGAATGATAGAATGGAGAAGGAACACAGACTCGACGGTTTTCACAGAGGGTGTATCGGCTCCTCCAGAAATTGACACCAGCCTCTTTCTACTTTCCCCTGAGTTGCGTGAGAGTATTCTTGCAAAGGTCATACCGGATTTCTGGTTCAGACAGTCCATAATAGAATGGAGGAGGAACCCCCAACATGGCTCAACTCAACAGTTTTAACTGCATGCGCTTGGGTTGACACTTGTCACCCATGAAGCTCATTCCTTCCCATTTGGAAGTCACTCTTCCTTCCAAAGAACTTAGGATAAAACATCACATTTCACATGGCTTTTGTAATAATATTAAAATATTATTCCATAGGACTTAAGCCGCTAGGATCAACACTTAGCCTCTCTTCCCAACCTTCCAACCCCCAATCCCTTACCCACTCTGTGGAATATTATTCCCCCATCACTCATTCATCATGGTCGGTCTACATGCAGAGGTGTTTATATCTTTTATTGATGTTCTGCATGATCACATATACAAAAGCAGGCTCCCGGCCTTAACACTTAGGCTCTCCGACCTAATAACACATAAGCCCACCACCTTATATAAAATTTGCTCACCAGCCTATAAAACATAATTACAATTCTTAATGCAAGCTTTATACTTCATAGACATGATTTACAATAGGGCTCGGCCTTGGGGACATTACAATCCCCTCCCCTTATTTTTGCATTGTCCTTAGTGCAACTTTACACTGCATCTGCAAGCTTTTAAAAAAATTTAAAAAGATGCATGTACTCCGCCTGCATAACATATTCATGCTCCCATGTCACATCCCTAGGACCGTACCAGGTCCACTGGACCTTTACAAGCCCTATAGCTCGATTCTAGAATTGTTTGTTTTTCCTGTCCAATATGCGCATAGGATGCACTTGTAGGACACCTTCTTGTTCCACCTGAATCAAATTCCAATTGATAACATGATTAGCATATGGTATATATTTCTTAAGCAATGAAACATTAAACACATTATGTACAGTCATAGATGTAGGTAATGCAAGCATATAGGCAACTGGCCCAATCCTTTCTAGGATTTCAAATGGCCCACAAAATCTGGTTGCCAACTTGGCGCAACTTCCAAGCTTCAGGGAAATCCTATTAGCTTTCACTTTCAAGAAAACATGATCACCCACTTTGAACTCTATGTGGGTTTTGTTCTTATTAGCATAAATTTTCTTCCTGTCCTGGGCAACTTTCAAATTATGCTTAATTTTTATCATTTGGTCCTCCATCTCCTTGAGCAACTCTGGCCCAACTACTGCTCTATCAGCTGGATTATCCTATCTCACTAGAGTATTTCACTTTCTTCCATAAAGTGCTTCAAATGGGCTCATCTTCAATGATGCATGATACCCATTGTTGTAGGCGAATTCTACGTGGTACATGTAGTCTTCCCATCTTGATGGTTTGTCTATCACATACATTCTTAGTATGTCTTCTATTACTCTATTCACCCTCTCTGTCTGTCCATTATATTGAGGATGATAAGCTATACTAAAGTTCATATTCATTTTGAATCCTTTGAACAATCATTTCTAGAAATTCGAGGTGAATTTCGGGTCTCTGTCGGACACAATCGTTTTAGGAATTCCATGCAATCGTGCCACTTTCTTTACGAAAATATCAACAACATCTACTTCCTTATGAGTAATTTGCAGTGGAATAAAATGGGCATCTTTTGTAAGATTGTTGACCACCACCATGATCGAATCATGCAACTTGGTTGTTCTGGGCAATCCTGTAATAAAATCCATCGTTACTAGTTCCCACTTCCACTCAGGAATGGGTAATGGTTGCAACAACCCTGCTAGGTGCCCATGCTCAGCTTTAACTTTTTGTCACTCCATACATCCAACGATGTATTCACTGATATCTCTCTTCATACCCGGCCAAAAGTAATGGCTCTTGACCGCTGCTACTATTTTCTGATATCCAGGGTGCCCTGCATAAGGCACATTATGCATCTCCTGCAAAATCATCTGTTTCAAGCACTGGACATTGGGTACAAAAATTATGTTCTTGTACAATAGTATTCCATCTGTTTCCAATTTATAAATTTCCATCTTATGTGGCATCTTACACTATTGTAGCTTGGCTACCAATTCTCTGTACTGCATATCTACATTTGCAGCCTCCAGAATTCTTCTTTTAATATCAGTTCGATACATGCTGATGGATGTAGCATGTAATTCATGCACCCTCCTACTGAGTGCATCAACCACTTTATTCTCCTTTCCTTTGATATGCTTGATCTCAAAGTCGTACTCACACAGAAATTCCAGCCACCTACTTCATCTAGCATTTAAGGTTGGCTGATCAAACAAATATTTCAGACCATTGTGGTATGTTCTCAATTTAAATCTCCTTCCCATGAGGTAATGTCTCGATTTCCTCAGAGCGTGAATGATTGCTGCCAACTCCAAATCGTGAGTGGCATAATTCATTTTGTGTTCTTTCAGCTTCCTGGACTCATAACGGATTACAAATCCATTCTGACTGAGAACTCCTCCCAACCCTTCTTTACACGCATCTCTGCACACCTCAAAATCCACATTTGGATCTGCAATTCTCAAGATTGGAGCGCTGGTTAGTAGTTGCTTCAATCGCTGGAAAATTTTCTCACACACTTCAGTCCACTGAAACTTTTTCTCCTTCCTTTGCAAGGAAGTGATAGGGTGAGCTATCTTTGAGAACCCTGTGATAAACATTATGTAATATCCTCCTAGACCCATAAAGGATCTAACTTCCACCACATTCCCTGGCACTGACCATTCTCTGATGGACTCAACCTTGTCAGGATCCACGACGATCCCTTTTTCTGAAATCATGTGCCCCAAGTAATGGATCTACATTTGATATAATGAGCATTTGCTCAACTTGGCATACAAATGGTGTTCTCTCAACACTTGTAGCACCATCCTCAGGTTTTTTTCATGCTCTTCCTCTGACTTGGAATACACCAAAATGTTATCTAGGAAGACTATAACAAACTTGTCTAGATAGTCCTTGAATACACCATTCATCAAGCACATAAAAACAACAGGTCCGTTCGACAGCCCAAACGGTACCACTATGAACTTGTAATGACCATACCTTGTTCTAAAGGGGGTCTTACTGATGTATTCATCCTTTATTCTTACCTGGTGATATCTCGATCTGAGATCTATCTTCAAAAATAGTTTTTCACCTTTCAACTGATTGAAAAGATCATCGATCCTCGGCATAGGATACTTGTTCTTGATAGTTACTTTGTTCAACTGTCTGAAATCAATACACGACCTCAATGCTCTGTCCTTCTTCTTCATGAACAGGACCGAGGCACCCCAAGGTAACACTCTTGGGAGAATGTACCCCTTCTTTAGAATCTCTTCAAGCTACAATTTCAACTCTTTCAGCTCTGGCATACTCATTCTATAAGGAACTTTCGACATTGGAGCTACTCCAGGCATCAAATTTATAGATAAATTGATATCTGTCTTCGGAGGTAGTCCAGGTACTTCCTGGAATACATCTTCAAACTCTTTAAGTACCTCATGATCCTCAATACTTGACACCTTATCCTTAGGCGTTTCCCCCACATGGGATGCAAATAATTGACAACCTTTTCTGTAGCACTTCTTTGGTTGCATTGCTGAGATTTCTCTAACAACCACAGCTCTGGGAATTCCTTGGACTATTTTCCGATTCCCCTCCTCATTCAGGCATGTAAATTCCTTGTTATGAAAGTCCAGGAGGGCATGGTGTTGGTACAACCAGTCCATCCCAATTAAAGATTCATAAGAGCCTAAAGGCATAATATTCAAATCGGCCTTCATGCTCAGTCCATTCATGTCTATAGGATAGGACTTGACTAACTCTGTGACTTTCCTCTCGGTTCCTGTAGCTAGTTTCACTACCCAAGACTTTTCATGTTTTCTTCTTATCAAATTAGAACTTTCTACCACTCTAGGGTCTATATAACTATGGCTAGCCCCTGAATCAATTAAAATAATAAATGGTTGGTTTTTTATCATACCTTCTACTTCAATCATGTGCCACTAAAATTTAGCTTGCTTGTTGTACAGGGATGCATAGATCCTTGGCATTCTACTGCCCATGTCCTCCACTATTTCAGCTTGTTGAACATTATGGACAGCTCTTGCTTTGCCATTTTTATGGGGACAATCTCTATACTTGTGGTTCTCTTTATAGCCCCAACACTAAATGGGTGTCTGTCTCAGCCTTTGTTCTCCCACTTCAGCCATTCTTGGCTCTCTAAATGATGGATGTCCTTGAGGACTATTTCTGAAAAAGGGAGGTTTGTTTCCCTTCTGCCTCTGTTCTTTCTTAAACTTCTTCTGGTCAACCCAAGCCTCCCAAAAGGTAGGATTTTCTCTTTGTTGTTCAAATAAGTACTTCTCTCTTCTTATCATTTCTTCCATAGTCTTAGGATCATCATACTGAATCTTGTCACCAATGGGAGGTGGAAGTCCACTCACATATCTCTGAATCTTGACAGACTCATCTTTGATGAACGGAACATACTTCAGTAATTCCAAAAAAATTTGTTCATACTCATCAATGGTCTTGTTGTCCAGCTTGAGTTCAAAGAACTCTTTCATCTTTCTGTCATAATATCTTTTAGTTAAGTATTTCCTCTTGAAATACCTCTTGAATTATTTCCATGTGATATTTTTCTCTCTAACGTGTTGCACCTGCACAAGCTGATCCCACCACATGGATGCTTTTTCTTTTAGTTGATACATCACAATTCTTCCTTCTGCATGAGAGGAATAATTATGCAGTTTGAAATATTTCCTCATGCCAAGCAACCATGTTTCATCATCTTCCTCCTTCTTATGTTCTCCATCAAATGTAGGAGGATTAATCTTATTCATCTACCCTTTCAATTCATCCACTCCAGATCTTCGGTGCTTTCTGGTAGGAGATGGGCTTCAACTACTTTGTGCTTCCCTATTAGACATGGAGGTTTGTTTCCCTATTTGTTGTGCTTCCCTATGATGGATGTCCTTGAGGACTATTTCTGAAAAAGGGAGGTTTGTTTCCCTTCTGCCTCTGTTCTTTCTTAAACTTCTTCTGGTCAACCCAAGCCTTCCGAAAGGTAGGATTTTCTCTTTGTTGTTCAAATAAGTACTTCGCTCTTATTATCATTTCTTCCATAGTCTTAGGATCATCATACTGAATCTTGTCACCAATGGGAGGTGGCAGTCCACTCACATATCTCTGAATCTTGACAGACTCATCTTTGATGAACGGAACATACTTCAGTAATTCCAAAAAATTTCGTTCATACTCATCAATGGTCTTGTTGTCCAGCTTGAGTTCAAAGAACTCTTTCATCTTTCTATCATAATATATTTTAGTTAAGTATTTCCTCTTGAAATACCTCTTGAATTCTTTCCATGTGATATCTTTCTCTCTAATGTGTTGCACCTGCACAAGCTGATCCCACCACATGAATGCTTTTTATTTTAGTTGATACATCGCAATTCTTCCTTCTGTATGAGAGGAATAATTCTGCAATTTGAAATATTTCCTCATGCCAAACAACCATGTTTCATCATCTTCCTCCTTCTTATGTTCTCCATCAAATGTAAGAGGATTAATCTTATTCATCTACCCTTTCAATTCATCCACTCCATATCTTCGGTTCTTTCTGGTAGGAGATGGGCTTGAACTACTTTGTGCTTCCCTATTAGAATGCATTGGGGACTGACAACGATGTCTGCTAACACTCCTTGATCTTCTTTTCCTCTCAGGGGTCCTGTGACTCTCTGTCTTGCTTGAGTCACTCTCCTTTTCCAATTTCTTTTCTATTCTTTCCAGACTCTTCAACATCCTTAAGTTTAATTCACCCTGCCTATCCATGAATTTCATGAGCTTTCAGCTATCAGGTCGATGATCCTATGCATCTTTCTGCAATCTTTCAATGATTTTCATCATATGTCCTTCCTTATCCAATTCTCTTTCGTGCCAAATGGAGTTCGATCCTTTGACTCCCAAGTTGGCATTCCTTCCTTCCCTTTTGTTCTCTGAATTGGAGGCAATCAACACCTCTTCCATTTCTATACTCAACGTCGATTCGCGACCGTCCTAACACTCGTTGAACTTTGCACACACAATGTGCAGTCAACTGAAGTTTGTTAGGACTTAAACCCTTAATAAAACTACAACATCCATAAACCAACGTGAATAAGAAAACATTTTGATTCCACGAATTTTCTGAGCTCTATTTGGCTCTGCAATTTTTTGGTGATAGGCCCCTCTTTCTTAGTCCCTATCCCATACATCCACGGGCTGTGATAAAACGCTGAACTTCTAGGTGCTACCAGGATTTTCGGCCTTCAGAAATTTTTAAGGCACGCAGAACTATCTCCCGGAGTTCGGATTACTGAATTCACGAAATCAGGTGGATCAACGGTCCACGTTTACTCATCCTCCAAAGGATGAAATCCACTGTGGTCCTTCCGTCATCAAAGTTTTTGAGATTTTGGGGCTTCGGGGTTTTGGTCTCGGAGTTTCTCACACTCGCTTCCCTCTCCAACTCCTGACTTCCAAAATCCCAATTTACTCTACCCTCCGGGCCCACATAGCATAATTGTCGCCCACGACCATGGTGGCATGTGGCACGTTCAGGAGGGTTCATGTCACCTTCAATGATGTCATCAGGTCCCACCATGATCACTTTTATTTTGAACCCACTGGCACGTGGTACACACCCATGTGTCCACGTTAATTCCAAGTGAAATCCAACTGTTAGACCTCTCTCAGATCTAAGATGCATATCCTTTCAGTGTTTTGGGGTTTCGAGGTTTCAGGGTTCTGTGCCTAAGCTCACTCTATTTTTCCCCGATAGCCGAAATCGTGTAATCGCAAGTTACCTTCTACTTGATCTAATCGTCAAGCCTTATACTTTCGATCTATGGTGTAGATCGTTTTGGAACTTTCGGGGTTTCAGGTTTTCGATAACCGGGAGTTCACGATGTAGCGACTCCAAATCTCTTGTCACTTCAATCCCTGAATTCTGACACATGAGTTCTTGTATGAGATCCAATGATCCTCGATTATTTGGATCTAACGGTCCAGATCTTTTCAGATTTTCATGAACTGGGAGTTCACGATGCAGCGACTCCAAATCTTTGGTTGTGATCCAATCATGAATTCGCGTTTCGTGAATTCTCACGAACTCACCCTTAGACCATTTCAAGTCACGAGTTAGTGAAAGGTTGATTTCTCTCCATGCATCCTTTCCGATGGATGGTCTTGACGAATTCAGGATTTTTCATATCGTGATTTTAACACTTTTGTGAAACTAAAAAGGGCTTTAAACTTGTGCACGTTCTCCATATTTAACGGGCATGAGGGTTCTCCTTTCCTCCTGAAAAGATTCTATGGATCCAACACTTCTGGTGTAGAGGTCTCTCTCTCCCTATGGCCATATACCACACCGACTGCATATTTATAATACCGCTACACCTCCTGAGCTTTGTAACATGATCAAGTAGCCCGTTGACACTCAGAAACATTATGAGGTATGAAATTAGTCCTTCAGACACAATTTCCTTCTCAAAACCTCGTTCCAAAGACCACTTATCTGGCCCATCTAGGCACAGCGTTGAAACTAGGCTCTGATACCAAACTGTAACACTCCCCGACCTTCCACCCCACTCGCCGGAAAAATGCTACTGTGCGGAACAACATCATTCTCATACTTAATTAATAGCATGCATTTAAATCAAATTAAATGCATTTAACTCAGAGTAAACACAAGATTACTGCTAACATAAATAATCCCTACCATTAACAGTAATTCATATGCACAACAGAATACATGATACATATAAGCATCACATGCATGCAAAACATAATATTAAGCATAAGCTGATACTTATCTTTGAAACTATGGTAATTCCACCAACTACGTGCAGGACTTCCATGAACCTCCCAGCCTTATACCATGCTACTCATCACTCTCAGTAGTGGATCACCCCCGATCTAGGACTAAGCTCCACCCAAGGCAAGGAATCCTAGTCTAGGCTGAGGATACAAGGAAAACTGTAGAAGATAACCGAAAGGATTCTTCCCAGGATGCCTTCTTACGCCCACTACTAACAGACTCTCATTCCCCACATTCTTGTTCTACCTAGGAGTATACACCTTCACAAGCACAGTCCATCAGTGCTTCACCTCCCTCTCCAGGCCTCGACAACAGGTCGGATCAAGAATTCTCAGAGCTCTGAAGCTGGTGCTGGACTCTCTCTGGGAGAAAACCACTTCCCAACAGACTCTCTCACCTGGAGGGAGTTGCTCACATGCCTGACAACCTGCTTCTTCTACCATGGACCTGATAAACCGCTTCTTCAGCAAACCCTTTGACTCAATTCCAACCGAATGAGGGAAACCGCAACAACATCAAGAACTCAGTTGACAGCAGGATGACAACCACAAAAGAAAATGGGCATAGTCCCGCAAATGGCAATGACCAGACACTAAAACACAGCACGCTCAGGCAATTATCCAGGTGTCGGGTTCTACATAAGACACAAATCGGCTCACGGTTTACTGGTTACAAGGTGCGTGACAGGAAATTATGCAGAGGTCAAGGATGGAAGCCAAATGCAGAGACCAGATGGAATTTATGGGAATACACCAGACAATCCCAAAGGTCTCATGGTTTCAGTTTTCAGTGTTGTGTGTGATATGCCGATCTCAGACGTAGAGGCCAGAGAGTTTAGAAAACGAACAACAGAATGGAGAATGAACACAGACTCAACGATTTTCATAGAGGGGGTACCAACTCCTCCAGAAATCGACACCGGCCTCTTTCTGCTTTCCCCCAAGTTGGGTGAGGGTATTCTTGCAGAGGTCATACCGGATTTCCAGTTCAGACAGCCCACGGTAGAATAGAGGAGGAACCCCCAACATGGCTCAACTCAACAGTTTTAACTGCATGTGCTTGGGTTGACACTTGTCACCCATGAAGCTCATTCCTTCCCATTTGGATGCCACTCGTCCTTCCAAAGAACTTAGGATAAAACATCACATTTCACATGGATTTTGGAATAATATTAAAATATTATTCCCTAGGACTTAAGCCCCTAGGCTCAACACTTAGCCTCTCTTCCCAACCTTCCATCCCCCAATCCCTTACCCACTCTGTGGAAGCCTAGTCCCCCATCACTCATTCATCATGGTCGGTCTACATGCAATGGAGTTTATATATTGTATTAATGTTATACATGATTACATATACAAAAGAAGGCTCTTGGCCTTAACACTTAGGCTCTCTGGCCTAATAACACATAAGCCCACCAACCTATAAAACATAATTAAAATTCATAATGCAAGCTTTATACTTCATAGAAATGATTTACAACAGGGCTCAGCCTTGGTGACATTACATGCTGTGCGTGTATGTGATGGACCGACAAAAGCGTTGGGAAGAATTCTTGTCACCGGTATAATTCACTTATAACAACAGTTACCAAAGCACCATTAATATGGCACCCTTCGAGTTTCTTTATGTACGACCATGTCAAATGCCTTTGAGTTGGGATCGTCTTAAGGATAGGGTCTTGGTGGGACTGGAAGCGGTCCAACAAATGGAAGATTAAATGCAAACTATAAGACAAAGGATCAAGGAAGTGCAGGATTGGAAGAAGAGTTATATCGATGTGCATCGTGTCGACCGTAGTTACGATATGGCGATCGAGTATTTTTGCAGTTGAAACCGCATAAGATTTTGATCAAGTTTGGAAAAAGGGGATAGACTATCTCCTAGGTTCGTTGGATCCTACAAGATTGTGGAAAAGAGAGGCCCATGGCCTAATGAATAGCCTTGCCTGATGCTTGAGGCATATGCAGGATGTCTTTGATGTCTCTGTTTGAGACATTATGATTAGTGATCCTACACATGTTTTGACTTGATCACCTTGCTGGTGTCGGATGAGGGTGCGCTCATGGTTGAGCCAATCCACATCCTGGATCATCACATTTGATAACTACATATTTGAATAGTAGATGAGGTCAAGGTCCAGTGGGACAACTATAGTCTAGACCCGATGACCTCGGAGGATGCATATGATATGCGCCAACAATTTCCATTTTTGTTGGATAGATAGAGTTATGATACTATGATACTTATATATTTTGAAACTTCAGGACAAATTTTATACCAAGAGGGGGTGTATGTACCATCCTACTCTTGCTCGCACTGAGCGAACTTATTCTTGAGGACACTTGCATGCAAGTGATCCATATTATTATACTGTTGGGCATTTGCTTATGATTATGAGCCATTATGGATTGATGACATGTTACTTTGTTTTATTGACATAGACAAGTGTTATTGACTCAGTTTTCCCAAGTGTGCGGGATTTTGGACCTCGAGGATGCAGAGGCATCGATGAAACCCCTTGTACTCTAGATCGAGTCAGGGAGTGGACTATTGGGGTTTGATTGTTCTATATATTACATATGTTCATATGATTATATGTTATTATTATGGATGTTATTCTGACATGATTTGTTGATGATGCAGGCTGAAGATAGCTTGTGGACCAAACTCACATGTGGAGTAGAGGGGTCATGCATGACTACTAGAGACGTTGAGGGAGAGGTGTGGACAAAATTCCTACCACAACCTACTACCACTCTCACCATGGATCGAACTGTACGTTAACGACTACCTAGTTCTAGAAGACCCACGATGTCACGAGGGAAGACTGCGACAGATGCTCACGATGATTCTATGGGGTGTGCAATAAGGCAAGGGCCTTACTCCTTAGACACCCTTAGTCTCCCACAAGATAACCTGGCAGAGTATTGAATCTAGGGGTTTTTGATGTCTACCAAGTCATTCAAGAGGCGAGTGGCACCCTTGGAGCACATAGTGCGTCCTGAAGGGTACGTCGCACAAGAAAAGTGGAAAGAGGAGAGTGTCACCCTTGGAGCACGTAATGTGTCCTCAAGGGCACATCGCGCAAGGGAAATAGAATACGGCGAGTGGCACCCTTGGAGCACCTAGTGTGTCCTGAAGGGAACGTAACATTGTTAACTATAAGAGAATAAACCTAGATGGCCTTAAAATTAATAACGTGATAAGATATTTTTAAAAACAATTTCCCTAATAAAATGTCGTTGAGCCTCGAAAATTAAAATCTAGGTCTAAAGATATACTTGTGGTAAAAAAAAATTAAAAATAATAATAATAATCATTAAACCTGTGACGAAAAGAAGGTAAGAAACTTGATTGAATTATTAAAATCAATTTAATGAGGGATTTAAAAATTTAAAATCAATTTAATGAGGGATTTAAAAATTTAAAAGGGAAATGATTTTTATGTTACACATGCTAATTAAAATTTATTAATTAAAAGAAAAAGGGGGAAAATATAATTATCTACACTTTAATTTAATTAAGAATGATTTTAGCCTACGTTCATCCTCCTGTTGACATCCCTTAACTTTTGTTTGGACTGTGATTTTTTTCCTATGCATTTAATTTATTTGAAGGCGATTTTTCCCTGCACTTCTCTTACATCTGGCTTGTGTTCTCCCTCTGCAATATTTTTACCTTGACAACAAAATTACCCTTGTGAAGTCAACGATTATTTTTTTATTTGCTGCATTGGATAGATTTAAGGTTTGACAAGTACCAAATGTCTGAGTTATTCTTTTACTCTGACATTACCAACAATCATGTATATGCTATTTGCTTGACTTTGATTTTTTTTATTTCAAAGCCAACAATTACAGTGAAGGACAATGGGATGCTCTTTGACTGATAAGGATATGTATGTGTCGGATATCCTTATGTTTCCATATCCCAGTCGAATGGAAAAATGATTTAGTTATCCATATCTTTGTTTTTTTTTGGTATCTCGCCAAATGGAAAAAAGATTTAGTTATCCATGTTTGTGTTCTTGTTTGGTATCCTAGCAGAATGGAAAAAGGATTTAGTTATCCATGTATGTGTTTTTATTTGGTATCCTGCCCAATGGAAAAGAGATTTAGTTATCCATGTCTGTGTTCTTGTTTGGTATCCCAGCTGAATGGAAAAATGATTTAGTTATCCATGTCTATGTTCTTGTTTGGTATCCCAGACGAATGGAAAAAAAAAATAGTTAGCCATGTATGTGTTGTTATTTGGTATCCCTCTGAATGGAGAAACAATTTATTTATCCATGTATGTGTTCTTGTTTGGTATCCCGACTAGATTCATTCATGGTCCTACAAATACCGAGAAACCACACTAACAACAAAGAAAATTCCAGTTTGACTATGAGTGAGAGAAATAAGATTGCCTCCCAGTTGTCAGTAAAGTGTAGCATTAACTACGGGTGTTTGACAAGTTTTGGTAAGATTTGCTACATATTGGAAGGGAGTGGCATGGGGATTGCAATAAACCATTTCAAAATGATTCAAAATATCCATCACATATTTAGACTAAGAAATGAAAAGGCCATCACATGGTGGTAATACTTGAAGACCTAGAAAATAATGTAGAGTACCAATATTTGTCATGGCAAAGGAGTCAACAAGTTGTTTCTTCAATCAAAGTATGAGATCATTATTATTTCCAGTAATGAGTAAGGCATTCACACATACATAACAAATCATGGTGTCTTCATTGTTGTTGAGTACATACGAGATTTTTGTAGATTCATAACGTTTGAAACCAAGTTAGAGGAAGAAATTATGGATCTTAACATATCAGGATGGAGGAGCCTACTTTAAACCATAAAGTGACTTATTGAGTCTAAAAACTAAGTCAGAATATGTCACAAAGATAGGTGGTTTTTCCATGAAAAGAGTTTAAAAACCAAGTCATAATATGTCATAAGGCCAGGTGGTTGTTCCATGAAAAAATCTTTAGACAAGTATCCAGGAAGAAATGCACTCTTCAGATCCATATGATCCATTTTCCATCCAAAATGAGTAAAAAGGGAAAGAATCGGTCGAACAAAGTTCATCTTTGCAATAGGTGCAAATATTTTAGTGTATTCTATGCCTTCTTGCTGAGAAAATCCCTTTGCAAAAATGTGTTCTTTATAAATATAAAAAACACCTTCAAAGGTAAATTTGATCCTTTAGCCCCATCGACACTTCACAATGTTATTTTCTTTTGATCAAGGAACTAGGTCCCAAGTGTGATTCTTCAACAAAGAATAAATTTATATCTCCATGGACTGCTCCCATTCATGGCATCCTTCTGCATCTGAGAAAGAAAAAGGATAAGAATTTTAAGTACACAATTTATCAAGGTAATGCTGACATGTTACTTCTGACTTCAAGTTTGTCGTCCGAAGGAAGAATTCCTGACATCAACTCCAACAATTTCAATTTTCTTCGCAGCCCATCTAGGTAGACAAGAAATAGGTGAACTATAGTTTACTGCAATAGGTCGATAAGAATTCATAGGTTCTTCATTCGATGTATCACTTGAAACAAAGAATGATAAACATGTCAAATCAAAGGTCGACAACCTATTTGAAACAGGAACAAATTCCAGGTGTCTAGTTGAATGACTCAAATATCGAACAAGAGAACCAATGCCAGAGAAAACATCAAATAATTCATCTTATAGAAATCCATAAGAGACATTCAACAAGTTAATGCCACAATAATTCTCATCAAACCATACATTTCATCTTATAATGATTTTTCATTTGATAGGATCAACTAGTTGATAGGCTTTAGACTCTTCAAAGTAGCCCATCATTATGCAATCATGACTCTTTGCATCCAACTTCTTTGTACAATCATCGAAAATGTGATCCGAAGAAACACATCCAATTAAACGAAGGTGGTCGAATCAGGTCTTCTTTTCACACCATCGTTTGACTAGAGTCATGGAAGGAACAACTCGAGTCGAGATGTGATTGAGAGTATATTTTTCACAATAAACCACTTCATCCCACAAGCGAGGAGGTAAATATTTAACACGCAAAGGACATATAGCAATTTCTAGTAGTTTTTAGTTCTTTTATTCTATGATTCCATTCTACTGAGGTGTGTGAGGAACTGACCATTGTCAGTGAATATAAAATCAAACTAGGTATTCTTCACAAGGTCAATTTACATACTCACCACCATTGTCTGATCTAAATCACTTGATGGTTTGGCCACATTTCTTTTCTGAAAAGGCTCTAAACTCCTTGAAATTTTGAAAGACAAAGTTCTTGTTATTTATAAAATAAACACATGTAAAGTGAGAAAAAGAATCAATGAATTTTAAAATATACCTTGCACCTCCTAGAGAAGGTAGATTGATGCAACAAACATCATTTTGAACCATCTCTAGTAGGTTTTATGATCTCCATGCTTTTCCAAAGTTGAATGGTTCCTAATGATGCTTCGCAAGAACAAAACCCTTATAGAAACTAAACTAACTAAGAGCATGGCAAGCGGTAAACTAGAAGCCATGTTCTGACTTGCCATTTCATATAGAGTTTGGAAATTTAGGTGTCTCAGTCGCTCATGCCAAATTTGACTTCTCTCATTAATGTGCGAAACAAGTGTACTTGGTTCAGTTTTAGGTTCAGTCGTGGCATAGAATTTGTACAAACTATTTGTTGGGTCAACATTCTCATCGAAAATAATCGAATTTCCTTTCTTCAAATCACAAACATACAACTGATCTGGAAAAAAGTCCACAATCTTACTTGTCTATGTTAACTGAGAAATAGAAAATATATTGGAACTAGGATTTGGAACATGATAGATGTCTAAAATATTCCCATGTCGATAGGAAACATCACCCTGACCAACATCATCTAGAAAAAAATAATCGACAACATAGATTTTCCTCTCCTTAGCTTCATCCAACCACTTGAACAGGGAGGAATCCTTATCCATGCGATGATTGCACCCATAGTTAGCTACCCATTCGTTCTGTGTAGAATGGGATAGCAAGGGATGAGAATTTTCAACTTGGAAGGTGGAATTATTAGTGGGTTGGTGTACAACAACCATGTCTCCTTCAACGTGTTTAACCTTCTCCTCTAAATCATCTCTCTTCTTAAAGAAGACTTTCTTCACATGTCCAGTATTTAAAACATGGATATTGATAGCACGTATTCTTTATTTGTAATAGGTCGTCCCAAATATAGGAATACAAACAAGTTTTATATGGGGGGAATATAAATCCAAAGTTAGGTCTAAATCCCCAGTAAAATCTTTGAGGAAATGTTGGAAATGTGGTAAAGTTTGGAATTTTAAGAAAGATTACAATCTAATAAAGTTGATAAAGCAAAGGGATTTGATGATGCCTCTTCTAGAGAGGCAAAAACCTCCACAAAAGAAGGAGGTGATATTTACCTGGAATCTACAAGGACACATGCAGATCGTGATGTATGGTTGATAAAATCGGGTGCATTATTTCATATGATGCCTCATGAGGAGTGGTTCAGTGAATATAAAAAGTATTATGGTTTTTATTTCCTCGTAGGAGATGACTTGACATCCAAAATCATGGGATGTGGAAGGGTTAAGTTGTTGTTTAAAGATGGAAGGATTAGAAATCTCCCTCGAGTAATGCACATTCCATATCTGTAAGTAAGTTGGATGATGCAGGTGTGGATACTTTATTGGAAAAGGGTAGTTGAAATATGGTATGAGGAGAAATGGTGTTGATGAGGGGAGTTCGATCTGGAACTCTGTACAAGTTATTGGGAATAACTTATACTGATGGGTGTAATAGTTATATTATCCCTGAGAAGAGAAATAAATAAGATATGATCCATATTGGCCCTAGAAAGAATACCATGTTTCGGAATAAAAGACTTGGACGTAATAGAGAAAAGGGCCTTCTAACACTATAAGGTAAAGTTATGGTTATATGTATGTCTAATTGCACCCTGGATTTTGATTTTTGTTAATATTGCATATATGGTAAATAGAATGAAGTAATATTCCATCTAGTGCTACAAGAGAAAAGGGGATCTTATATTTGATACATAGTGATGTGTTTGAACCTATTCCTATTCCATCACTAGGTAAATCTATGTATTGTGAATCATTCAAAGATGTTTTCTCATGGAACATAGGGATTTATTTCCTTTGGAATAAATATTAGTTATTTCATAAATTTAAATATTGTAAGGCTCTAGTAGAAAACCAGACAAATAATAACATAAATATGTTGACGATAGATAATGGTGGATAATTCTGTTGGAATGAATTTGAAGAGTTCTATAAGAAGTGTGGTATAGAAAGGAAAATGACTACTCCATACACACCTCAACAAAACATGGTTGTAGAAAGGGTGAACAAGATGCTTATGGAAAAAACAAGGAGCATGCTCAATGGTCCTGTGTTAGGACAATAATTGTGGGTAGAGGTAGTGGGAATTTCATGTTACATGGTAAATAGATCATCCTCATCGGTGTTGGCGGACAAAAATCCACATGAGGTATGGACTAGTAAGAAACCCTCTCTTAAATATCTAGAGTGTTTGGTTGTGATGCTTATGTACATGTTCCAAAGGAAAATAGAAGTAAGTTGGATAATAAAGATGAAAATTATGTCTTTATTGGTTATAAATATGGTATAAAAGGTTATAAGATTTGGAACCAAGAAACTAATAATATTTTTTATAGTCAGGATGTTGTTTTTAGAGAGGTTAAATATGTTCCAAAATAGGAATTCCTACCAAGGAAAGAAGAACTTGAGAAAATATAGTTTGATATGGATGATGAACAATATGAATCAATGGAAGAGCATGAATAACAATATTAAGAACCTCATACTCTAGTATTTAGGCTATCAATGAGGTAAAGAAGGAAACCAAAAAGGTATAGTCCACTGGATTTTCCTGATAAGTTTTCTCTATCTATTATTGATGACGATCCCAAAACTATTAGGGAATCAGTCAATTCATAGGATAGTAAACACTAGAAGAAGGCCACAATTGAAGAGATGGATGCCTTGAATAAGAATGAGGCATGGGATGTATTTGAGTTTCCAACTGGAAGAAAAGACATTAGAAAACAATGGGTGTTTAAGAATGTTAGGGACCTAACCCCTCACGTAGGTAGAATAATATATTTCCATGTAATAAAGGTCAATATTAATAAGGCCTAGAAATAAGGAATAATAATACCAATGTAAGAATACCTAATAAAATATTCTTCTTCTAGAAGGATCTTCCTCTAGATGGTTCTTTTGATAGACATATTTATTATAAATAGGAGTCGAGTGTATGAGAACTTTTGTCTTGGATAATATTGTAAAAGAGCTCTGCTCTGCTGGAGGTTTCCCCCTTCAAGAGGCAAGTGAACATTTCTCTTAGTAATCAAAGTTCTCTTTCTGGTGTTATTCTAGTATCATTTTGGTATTATTGTGGTATTTTTTTGGTTATATTGTTGTTCATATGCCATTTCTAGCTATTTATTTTTGTTTTACATACTTTTTATATCTGGAATGTTACAAGTGGTATCAGAGCACCTTCCTCGAGAAAAAATTGTGGGTTAAATTTTTTTTAGGGTAGAGACGTATTCCAACGTCTTTAAGCTACATAGATATGTCATTAAATGTAGAAATCCGTGGTCGAGGATTCATACATGCAATAAATACAAGTGGTACTTAAGTGCACAATTGTTGGCGACTCTTGTAACCCCTTTTGGTACCCCTTTGAGTGGTAGCACATCAAACAACACATGTATACAAATCATCCTAGATCTCCTGAAGCCCTCAATAGATAAACTAATCGGTTTTCTAACTGTTATAGTGCCACCGAGAACAACACTTAGGAAGATACTCTCTAGTACTTGGGTGGTCGGGTAGTACGGCTAAGGGCACGGTCTAGCTTCCTTAGTTGGTGCCCTGAGATATTGGTCTAAGTACTATTATTGGACCCCACATGTATATTAGAGAGCTATAACACAGGGAAAAACCTTGTCTGTAGAACCCTTGAATACCTAACCCTTGGGATGGAAACAAAAACATAACATACACTATATGTTGCGGTGCAAATGTGTCTCATGCATTCGAGCTGCAAAATTACTACACATTTCTTCTTGTTAGGCATTTGGGCATTTCATCACTGTAGTATTCTTAAGATCGAAGTATAAATCCGCAGGAGTAAATAAATAAAAAAAAAGTCTAGATCATGTTGGCACCATTATTTGAGACCTATTCTGTTGGACTTCTCTCTTCTCCCTTATTGCAGTCATCCCTAACATTTTTCAATAAAAAAATAAATTGTGGACCCGACCCCCTTCCAACACCCTTATTTGGGCTTTACCCCATTGGATTCAACTCATCTCCCGAATCGTTGTGATACACTTCACCCATAACCCATCTTTTGTGTGGTCCCACCCGCCCCTTTTCATGTTCCCTCATCATCATGGTCCAAACCCATAGCCAAGACTTAGAATCTCGCTTCACTACCTTGTACTCTAATTTCACATAAACCCAACAAGAAGTGTGACAACTCAGTGCCAATATTTCTACCATCAATCAAAAGATGCATTACTCCATCATTGCCTCAATAGTGGAAATCAAACAAGAGCTCAAACAAGACATTACTACCCATATTGAATATGTTGCTACGACAATCTGTGCCAAGATGTATATCCCTACAGATCTTCCCTTATCTGACCCACCTTTGCATACCGAAGGTGAAACTTCCTCTCATTCCAAAAATTTTCTACCCCATCACTTTCAGCGTGACCCATGATTTCTACGTGTGGATGTGACCAAATTTGAAGGATCGTATCCCACTAGTTGGGTAACTCAAATGGAACATTATTTTTCTTTGTATGGCATTATAGATGAGTTGGACAAACTCCGGTATGGTGTTCTCCATCTAGATCAAGAGCGTTGGAAATGGTGGAAATGGAGAAAAAATGCTCGCCGAGGGTATGTGGCTTGGACACACTTTGTGGCAGAGCTTTATGAATGATTTGACACTGACACCAACTATTTAGGTCATTTGAAAAAGTTGAAACAATCTGGCATAGTCAAAAACTTTATAGCTTCTTTTGAGCGACTAGATTTTCGGACATAGGGCATGTTTGATTATTTTTTCCAAGAATGTTTTATCAGTGGCCTCAAGGATGAGATTGGTGCTCATGTCCTCATGGCTCGGCGTCAGAGTTGGGTGGACTCTACTAAAAGAGAAAAGGAAGCACAACAGGTTGTTTCTTCTCAAAAGAACAAACCCTCCTTTATTCCTCGCACTAAATGAGTCACTCCCACTCCTCCTTATACTCCACTAAAGATCCATAAATTGACCAAGGATGAAATGTATGAATGCCAACTCAAAGGCCTTTGTTATAATTTTGATGACAAGTATTTTCCGGGACACAAGTGTAAGGAACAAAATATTTTTATGGCCATATTGGAGGATGTTTCAAAAGATAATGTTGAGGCTCCCCTTGTGTCTATGTCACCTGAACCCACTAACATAAACGCCTTAGACCCTCCCAAAGTAGAACCAGTCATTTCCCTCAATTCTCTCAATGGCTTCTCTACTCCCCAAACCCTTAAAATAATTGGTTACATCAAGCATATGAAGGTCATCATTCTTGTTGATAGTGGAAGCACCCATAAGTTTATTCATCTCTACATTTCCCAAGAAACTAATTTCTATATTTGTGCAGTCAACAATTTTCAAATCATGATTGCTAATGGTGGGTCCATGAAATGTTGAGGGAATTGTGAAAATGTGTGTCTCCAAATTGGTGACTACCATCTGATATCTCATCTGTTTTCTATCGACATGGGTGGTTGTGGCATTGTGTTGGGTGCAGAATGGCTAAGGAATTTAGGTCCCATTCTCATGGATTTTAAGGAATTAAACATGAAATTCGACCAGGAGGGCCAACATTATAAGTTCCAAGGTATCACCGCTAGTTCCCCGGAGATCATTAGTTCCCATTGCATGGAAAACCTTCTCAAAAAAGGTCATTATGGAATTATTTCCCATCTCCATGCCATACAATCCACTGAGATACCCTTTGTGCCGCAGGACCTCCAATCCATCCTATCTAAACATCAAGTGTTTTTTTCCACTCCCAAGGGACTCCCTCCTTCCTGTGGTGTTCATGATCATTCCATTCTCCTTGTCCTAGGAATCCTTCCTCCCAATATCCATCCTTATCATCACCCCTTTTCCCAAAAAACTAAAATTGAGAAAATGGTTCAAGAATTACTCTATGCAGGTGTTATCCTCCATAGTATGAGCCCCTACTCTTCTCTTGTGGTCATGGTCCTTAAGAAAACATTTTCTTGGCGCATGTGTCCTAACTTCCACGCCCTAAAAAAACTCACCATTAAAGACAAATTTCCCATTCTTGTCATTGATGACCTCTTGGATGAATTGAGTGGCACACAGTTCTTTACTAAACTTGATCTTTGTTCGGGCTACCACTAGATCCATATGAAAGAGGAAGACATTCCTAAGACTTCCCTTATAACTCATGAGGGCCACTATGAGTTTTTGGTCATTCCCTTTGGCTTGTGTAATGCTCCCTCCACTTTCCAAATCCTCATGAATCATGTCTTTCGTCCGTTTATCCATCATTTTGTGTTAGTTTTCTTTGATGATATCCTCATCTATTGCAAAACCTGGACATGCCATCTTTTTCATGTGGATCTATTTTTCCATCTACTCTCTTAGCACCAACTTTTCCTAAAACAATCTAAATGTTCTTTTGGTGCCTCAAAAGTCAAGTACTTGGGTCATCTTGTGGGAAAGGCCGACGTCGGGGTGGATCCTGAAAAGATTGAAGCTATGCAATGTTGGCCTCACCCAAAGAATCTCAAAAGCTTGCAGGGATTTATGGGTTTAACAGGTTATTATCTCAAGTTTGTTAATAATTATGGAAATATTGTGGCACCTCTCACTACACTCCTTAAAAAGAATTATTTCACTTGGACTCCAACACCTGCTCAGGATTTTCAAACCTTGAAGATGGCCATGTGCACCACTCCAGTCCTGACCCTTCCTGATTTAACAAAGACCTTTGTCCTGGAATGTGATGCTTCCAGGAAAGGAATTGGTGCTTTCCTTATGCAAAAGGGTCGGACTTTGGCCTTTACCAGCAAACGAATTTTCAAGAGAAATTTGGGCAAATCAATATATGAAAAGGAAATGTTGGCTATTTTGCATGTCGTGGATTTTTGGTGCCCTTATCTATTGGGGAAACACTTCCAAATTAAGACAGATCATCAAATCCTTAAGTATTTTCTGGAACAACACCTTTCCTCCCTCGAGCAACAAAAATGGGTGACTAAGTGCTTTGGATATGATTATGAGATCATTTACAAGAAAGTAAAAGACAATGTGGTTGTTGATGCAATTTTCCGAAAATATGAAGATGAAGGGTCCCTTTTTTCTATCTCCTTCATTATCCCAAATTTTCTCCAAGTTGTTCGCCATGAATGGCTACATGATCCCAAAAGTTCTCATTTGATACAACAATTGCAGTCCAATTCTCTAGTTTCCCAAGGTTAGTGTTGGCTCAATGAGGATATTTGATACAAAGGCCATTTGTATCTAAGTAAACAGTCAAAACTTAAATCCACGGTACTTTTTGAGCTTCATGCTACACCCACAGTTGGGCACTTCAGGTTTACCAAAACCTATGATCGGGTCAAACGTTCTTTTTTTTGGGTTGGTATGTAACATGATGTTTGTAATTTTGTGGCTGAATGTGACGTGTGTCAACACAACAAGGGAGAAACAATCAAATCTTCAAGCACACTCCAACTTCTTCCGATTCCACTTACTATTTGGCGGGATATCCTATGGATTTTAATGTAGGATTACCTAAATCAGGCAATAAATCGTTCATTATGGTGGTAGTTGATTGTATTTCCAAGTATGCTCATTTTTTTCTCTTCAACACCCATTTACAACATCCATTGTGGCTCAACTTTTCACGATTCAGGTCTTCAAGCTTCTATTGATACTGAGAGGGGGGTGAATCAATATCAAGTACAATTTTTAAAAAATTTCAACTTATACTTAAACCATTCAACTATATCCAATGAGCAATGAACAACAGTGAAAGAGTTACACCAATACACCATAATACACCATGCACAATATATGAGAAATAATCAATAGTTATTGTTCAAGGGAAGTAATGACTTCCAAAGGTAGCTACAGCTTCCAAATGT
>ML787149.1:499808-517995 GCA_009831015.1 Picea engelmannii
CTTGGAGTACTCTGATCCTGTAGATAATATTACTCAATGTATTCTCTGAAACTCCTCCAATTTCCACTCCTTGAATCCTCCCCAAAAAGAGGTTATAGAAAGAATGGTAGACTTTATTCAATTATGGTCTATTTAGGAGAGTGAAATTTCATAGAATGCCCCATGCTCAATAATTAAAATCCGATTCTAAACCTCGCACACAAGAAACTACAATCTGTTCTCTTTCCAATTAAAATTTTTCCCATTTCATTTGGATTCTCGATGAAGAAGTTATGATTGTTTTACCCGTAACACCTGTTTATTGACTAGCTTCAGGACTGGTCACAAACCCTATCTTCCACAGAGTGTATCTACATAATTATAGCGAATCAAGAGCTGAAATTTTTAACAGAGGTACCTTGATATGTATTCTCAATACCATAGCGATTTCACCATATGAATCGTTCTAGAGAAAAAATTATAGAAAAATGGTAAAGACTTCATCCTCCCTTGAAATCCGGCCTTATTTTCTTCTTATTTCCTTTGAAATTCGAATTGTATCAAAATGAATGTCTAATGATGTTTATTTATACCATTTATGTCACTTCATTTTAACATTAGGGCCAACCTAACACTTTCTTATTTTGTAATTATTTTCTTTAATTATCTCCAGGGCCTACATGTACTTCCTTCTTCAATTCACTTTGTCATCTTCAAAAATTCATTTCTCCTCAACCATGAGGATCCACGTGATGTGCCACATACCTCCGGAAACAACATGATGTATACTATCCATTCATGGGTGTTGTATATGCATGTTCATTGTCCTTCATGTCCAAATATCTTTATCAATCTTGCAGTCCAAAACCCATGACTAGGGTTGACATCAATGAAAACAACCAATCTTCCAAAAGCTTCATGGCATGCCACATTCTATTGTTTATGATCGTGACCCAACTTTCACCAACAATTTTTGGCAAGAACTGTTCAAGCTACAAGGCACCCAATTTCATCTTAGCACAACTTATCATCCCCAGTCTAATGGCCAAACTTAATTTGTCAAAAAATGTTTGGAAACATATTTGCGGTGTTTTGCATCAGAAGGGAAACATCATTGGGCTCAATGGTTTCCACTAGTTGAATGGTGGTACAACACTTCATACCATACAACTACCCACATGACTCCTTTTAAAGTGGTATATGGAAAAAATCCAACTTCAGTTCTCTCATATTTTTCAAGTGTCTCGAAGGTCTAGGCGGTTGACCAAACACTTACAGTTCAAGAGGTTATTCTCCGTACCCTCAAAGAGAATTTGGTCATGGCCCAGAATCACATGAAGAAAAAAGCAGATCAAGGTCACTCTGAACGTCAATTTGTAGAATGGGATCAAGTGTTTCTTCGACTGAAACCTTATAAGAAAAATTCCCTCAAGGATGACCAGTGTCAGAAACTGGCACCAAAAGTTTATGGTCCTTATATGGTTCTTAAGAATGTGGGACAGGTGGCCTATCAGTTAGTTTTTCCCAGTCATTCTAAGATCCATCCTGTTTTTCATGTTTCCTGCTTAAAGAAGGTGATTGGAACTAAGTGCCAAACCCAAACCACCCTTCTCGAGTAGGATGAAGAAGGCTCCATTTGGCTACAGCCACAAGAAGTTTTGGACAAGCGTGAGCGTCATCTGCATCAACGAAGCATCAAGGAAGAGTTAGTCCATTGGAAAGATACAACTCTAGCAGATGCCACTTGGGAACCAACTACCATTCTGCAACAATTTCCCCATCTCAAGCCTTGAGGTCGAGGTTGTTTTTAAGGTGGAGGGCATGTTAGGGACCTAACCCCTGACGTAGGTAGAATAATATATTCCCATGTAATGAAGGTCAATATTAATAAGGGCTAGAAATAAGGAAGAATAAGTCCAATGTAGGAAGACCTAATAGAATCTCCTCCTTCTAGAAAGATATTCCTCTAAATGGTTCTTTTGATAGACATATTTAGTATAAATAGGAGTCGAGGGTATGAGAAATTTTTTCTTGGATATTATTGTAAAAGATCTATTCTCTGTTGGAGGTTTCCCCCTCGAAGAGGAAAGTGAACATTGCTCTCAGTACTCAAAGTGCTCTTTCTGGTATCATTTTTGTATTATTGTGGTATTTTTCTTGTTATATTGTTGTTCATATGCCATTTCTAGCTATTTATTTATGTTATGCATATTTTTTATATCTCAAATATTACAAATAAGAAGTTTAATGCAGAAGGAAAAGTGGATAAATACAAACATCGGTTAGTAGAAAAAGGTTATTCCGAGGTAGAGGGAATTGACTTTGGTAAAAAAAAATCCCTTGTTTCCAAGTTAACCTCTATTATATTTATTTATCTATTGTTGTTTCTTTTGATTTTGAAGTAGAATAGATGGATGTGAAGACAACATTCCTACATGGGGATTTGGAGAAGAAATCTACATAAAGTAGCCAGAAGGCTTTGCAGTGAAGGGAAAGAGAGAGATGGTATGTAAGATAAATAAGTCACTATATGGTATGAAGAAATCACATGGGATGTGGTACCATAATTTTGATACATACATATTTGCACTAGGATTTGTGAGAAGCACGAATGATCACTATGTATATTCCAAGCAGGTTGGTAATCACTTAATTTATGTAGTGTTTTATGTCAATGAAATGTTTCTGGTAGGAAACAACATGGATGTAATCAAAGAGGTGAAGTCACAACTATCCTCCAAATTTTACATGAAGGATCTCGGGGCTGCTAACTTCATTCTAGGAATGGATATTAACAGAGATCGTGCTAAAAGGAAAGTCTTGTTAAATTAGAGAAAATATGTTGAGATGATATTACAAAGGCTTAATATGCAGGAAAGTAAATTGGTCAAGGTTCCTATTCATGTAGGTGTAAATTCATGTACAAATCAATGTCCCAATAAACAAAAAGAGGAAGAGGACATGTCCCATGTTTAGCATGCTAGTGTGGTTGGCAGTTTGATCTATGCAATAGTATATATTAAACATAATTCCACGTGTAGTGGGAGTTTTGAGCGGGTATATGTCAAAACAAATGAAGGAGCATTGGACAAGAGTTTAAAGGGTTTTCAGGTATTTGTGTGGCACTTCTATTTTATGGAGTGTGCTACCAAGGAAGACCAAAATTAGACATTGTGTTGGATATACATGGGTTTGTTGACGTAGACTAGGCTAAAGATCTAAATCGTAGAATATCTATAAGTCGGTATGTATTTAACCTATTTGGAGGAGCAATCAATTGGATGAGAAAAAAACAGGATGTAGTGACACTCTCAACTACAAAAGTTGAATACATGGAATCCACTAATACAAGCAAGGAAGTAGTATGGTTATAGAGAGTGTGTTCGGGTATTAGGTTGGTACAAGAAACAATAGAGTTGTATTGTGACAACCAAAGTGAAATCTTCCTAAAAAATAACCCAACTTGTCATTCAAATACGAAGCGTATTGATGTTCAATATCACTTTGTAAGAGACATAGTTGAAGACAAGAAGGTGTTATTGGAGAAGGTTGACACTTTGAAAAATGTTACAGATTCATTGAAAAAGTCTACAAGCACTGAGAAGTTATCCTGGTGTAGATAAATAATGGGCATTAGTGCCCTCGATTGTTGACTATGTAATCATGTGACCCGTTGTATGAAAAGAAAACAAGAAGTGGGAGAATGTTGGGTGGTTGTTGTGGGGGGGGTGCATCAGATTTGACAACTGCATCTAACAATCCCTCCCTAGTAGTTCTCTTTTTGTCATGTGTATCAGGAACTTTCCTAAGAGGGGCTCGGCGGGGGGCAAGATTGGGAAGTTTTTGCTATTTTAACAATTTTTTCTATTTTTATAAGTTTTCTAAATTAATCTCAGATCAAGGGACTAGGGTTTTGGTAGCTACAAAATAAATAAAATTTTATATATATTGTATTGTGGAAACTTAAATTAAGACAATGGAGAGTTGGGAGGTGTGACACCAAACAAAGATGGTTTTCTCCTAGTTAAGAGTTTTCAACGTAAATATATGTGTACTATGTGTGTGAGCCATTCATTAATTTATGTTTTTCTTAGAATATGTATGCATTGCTTTACCTCACAAGTTTAAAAATTACACAACCATATGCCATGATCTACATGTGCATTGTATGAAGACAAGTATACATCCCCTCCTTCCTCTGAAGAGGTATTCCCTTTTGTGGAAGGAACGTCATTACATCCCTTCCCTCTCTCAACACTTTTAGATCTACAATCCTTCTTGTAATGCCCCGTTTTACCACATTTTTGACATTTTCATAAGGATTTTCCTTGATATTTAGATTTATCTCTGGATTTAGATCTCCCATTGAAGGACTTGTTTTATTTCCATCCAGGGAACATCATATTCTAGATAAGGAACATATTCTTTGACTATCTGTCATTTTCCACCTCATTTATTTTGATAATAAGGATGAAACCACATCATCAAATTATAATGTGGTTGCATTAATCCCCATAGCCACTACCAAAATATCCCATGAATCTCACAAAGAACACAATAAATTAATGCACTTATCTTCATCATAAATTTTAATGTTGACATACAACAAATAACTTACCACAATATTGAATGAATTTAGATGATATACCACCGAGTCTCCATCATTTATGCTCAAGAGGTAGAGGTGTTTTTTGTCGGCATACCCGTAGGTGTAGTACCAGGATCAACAATGAACCAATGTGCTTTATCTACAAAAAGATACTCCATATTCAACTTCCAAAGCTCAAATATTTTCCCATTAAATTTCTAAATATCGATTTTAGAACTTCTCAAAATTCTCTTTCACCATAAGAATCACCACCACAAAGCTCCAACTGAAACCAAGTTTATCACATACCCAAGATAACCAAACCCATAGCAACAAAAGTTTCCCCTTGAAGCCAATAACTAATTTGATAACAATTGTAGTTTTCAATCTTTACAATATAGCAATGCACACACATATTGTTTATAAAACATAAAGAAAACAATATCATTCACACATAGTACTCAGAAACCAACAAATTTCTATAGCCGCAGCACTAGTTCTCATTGTATTAACTTTACGATTGAAAAATACAATATATGTAATTCCATAGAATCAAAAACCTTAATCCAATGAGCTATATTATATTACAACTTTAATTCTTTAACCAGAATTAGAAAACCATGGGCCAAAATACCATGTGCCAAAACATCCCAAAATAGACTAAAAAACCGTCCATTTCTTTTTCTGTGGGCTCCACCTCCGCTGCACTCGACGCATACACATTGTGCATGGGGATAAGATATAACACATACCCAACATGAAGCATATTAAAAATTTGATAAATAGAACTTGATATCCATGGAAAACAAATTTAAGAAGAATTCTGACTAAAATTACTATGATGATATCTCATGGTAATCTTAGTCAAAATCCTTTTAGTCGGGACATGAGAACCTTATACTTTTCCAGCCATTGTGATGATTTAGGCTATGTTGGAGCAAGTTGGTGGATGCCTTAGTTGTAAGACTTTGGAAGTCTAAATACTCTTCAAGGGGGAGGGGATTGTAACATACCCATTTTAACCCCCTACTAAAGGTGTAATTAATCATGCTAAGTATTTTTTTAAATTTTGGCACGGATAATTAATTATGATGCCATGACGATTTGGACATGTAAATTTGGTAAATATTTTACCATCCAACCAATAAGAAAATGATATTAGATGTCTGAGACACGAGCACCAATAGAGACCATGATACCATGAGTGAGGAATCGTGACGGGGGGGAGAAGGGAACTCATTATGACTAAGAATCCATAGCCACCCTTGCCAAATTATTTTTTGATGCCAAATTTTATTGCGATAAATTATCCTCCAGCTCCCTCATTGACTTGATAAGAAAATCATTGAATGCAATTGGTGGAGGAACCACTTTGCATAATTATGACATGAATGAGATCATTACTTCAGGATGGGATGGGTTAAAGACGGATGGTCAAATCACCCTCTACAATATTTTTCCTCTTCCTTGGAAAATGTGCCCAACATTGAAGGGGGAACAATTGCATGAGAGATGGGGGTTCATTTTCATGAGGGAATACATGTGCATGTGGGTGCATCAACAAAGGAGAAATAGGGAAGAACATGTGCATGAAAAGAGAAACACACAAATGGGCCAGGAGTGGACCTTTCCTACTAAGAGTGAACTAAGAACAGGGTAATGAGCTAAGCTAAGACACAAGTGGGATTAGTAAAAAAATCTATACCTCAGAAACTAAATTGTATGGGAAAATTATTGTCGAAGCTGCTGAGAGGAATTATATATTAGGTCCTTATTGGGTGTGGTTGAAGGCACTGGAAAGATGATATACTCGAGGGAATGTGGGGAAGCAACAAGATATCACTCTTGTGCTACATGGGACTAGTGGTTGGGCTTCTTAGAACTCATGAGGATCTTGAGAGCCCGGTCAGAAGTTTCCCTTGAGGTTGTTTATTGAAGAGTTTTCCATTTCAAGTGTTGAGAGTTGCCCATATTCCCCCTTGTGGTATCATGGTGTGGCTAGGGGGTGGCCACTTGTAGAAATAATTGTGTAGTTGAGCCTATGGTTGGGTGGAAAAGTGCTCACCCTCAGTGAGTTGGTTGATTTATTCAACATACTCAAATAAGTGTTGTTGCAATGCTCAAGGAATGTAATATATGTTCTTCCTTTTGATTGTGAGAGTTAAATCTTCACAGGATTTTAATGATTATATTTGTATTTGAGTTCAACAAGTTATAATTCCAATGATTGTAAGAAAGTGCACTCTAAACATATAGAGAAGGAATTTTGTGTGCATAATTGCCATGGTAACTTTGGTGAGAAGGAATTGTGTGTGCATAATTGCCATGATAACTTTGGTGTTTCCTTAGGAAATGATTTGATTTTTTTATGTGGTTCATTGTAATTTTCCTATGCATGTTTGATATTTTGTCCTCAAACTTATAAAAATTCTATGTTGGTTGTATGGTTTAATTGACTGTATAATGGATATGTGATTGCCTCTTCATAAATTTAGTATTGAGGTGATGAAAATTCATCTTTTATCATAGGGAGAGGCATTGGACGATATCCTTAGAAAGAGTTATAGTTTTTGTAAACCCTGTGATTCCTTAAGAACACCCATGTATGCTCCCTGAGAAAAGGGACATAAATGCTATAATGTATATGGGCCAATAACTTTTGTAGACTCTAGAAGAGATTTAGATGGAAGGATATGAGAGAGCGCGGTAAGGGTTGGATCTTAGACCCATTTTTGTTGTTTATAGAGATCAAGGGAAGCAATAGAGAAGTGCACTCGTGTGAGGAGAACACTTAGAAAAAATTGGTAAAATTTTTGTAGGAAGGAGTGATTTCTAGTGTATCACAAGGAGGTGTGATATGGGTGGAAGCCGCAAATTTTGAGGTATGTTGCAACAAGAGAAAAGTTTGTGTGTTGCAACATATCACACCACAAATTTTTGTGGTGCGAAACACCCAAACCAGAAACTTTGTGGTGCACATGAAAGAGGTGGTAGAGATATGGCATTTAGCGTAAATGATGCAAGGCCAAGAGCGAGAAAGAGGTGGTAGAGATATGGCATTTGGGGTAAATGATGCAAGGCCAAGAGCGAGAAAGAGGAGGTAGAGATGTGGCATGTTGAGGGAGTAGAGATATGGCATTTGGGGTAAATGATGCAAGGCCAAGAGCGAGAAAGAGGTGGTAGAGATATGGCATTTGGGGTAAATGATGCAAAGCCAAGAGCGAGAAAGAGGAGGTAGAGATGTGGCATGTTGAGGGAAAATTTCTAAGTACATGACGTGTTGCAAGTGGAAAATTTTCTTGTGACATATCACAAAGACCAAACATTTACAGCGATGTGACAGAAGGAATAGATGAAAGGAGAAGGAAGGAAAATGAGAAAAGACGCGGACAAGAAGATAAGGAAAGTTGACCTGGAGAGAGGACGGGGAAAAGAAGGTGCATGGTGCATCGGAAAAAATCTTCTGAACGTGCAATGTATCAGAAAAACATTGCATTCTTGAATCGACAAAGAGGAGGCGTAACCCCATGCGATACAAAGCAGTCTAAAGATGTTTTGGGCACGACAAGAGACTTCGGAGATGTGAGACATTGTATTAGATCACGGAAGGCCTGTTGTTGTAGCGTGAGAAGTTTCCAGTTGTCGCGTCACACTGTAGAAAACAAAAGTTTCATGTGATGAGATAGGCTAAGAGAAGATGCATCACCGCACAAGGGGATGTTTTTGGAAGATCTGACAAAGCATTAGAAAGTTGGGGATCATATGAAATGTTGCGGAGAGAAAACTTTTCGGGGATGCAATAAGATTGTCCCAAGGTGGAAAAACTTGAAAGATGCGGTGTATCCCATTAGTTAAAAATTTGGGACACAATAAGAACTTTTGGAGAGCGATATGGTGCAGGGAGGAAGTTTTCTTCTGTGCAATAGGCCAGAAGGGGTATTTTACCTTCACAATCGTGTACCTCAAGAGTCGTTTGTACATCTGCCAAACATGTCACTGTACAATGCCATGATATGTACAATGCCATGATACCTGAAACATGTGAATTTGTATGGATGATGACCTCGAGAGAGACTCTAAGAAACTTTAAAGGGTCATAATTTTATGTTCGAGTTCAAAATTGAGTAAGAGTATAGTCGTTGGAAATATTTCAACAATTAGACTGTTTTCATAATTTGGGTCATAATTTTATGTTCGAGTTCAAAATTGAGTAAGAGTATAGTCGTTGGAAATATTTCAACAATTAGACTGTTTTCATAATTTGGGAAGTGGTTTGAGAGTTTTGTTTAATTGGAAAAAATTGAA
The DNA here is from genome assembly GCA_009831015.1 of Picea engelmannii. Lineage (NCBI taxonomy): Eukaryota > Viridiplantae > Streptophyta > Pinopsida > Pinales > Pinaceae > Picea > Picea engelmannii. Next base: position 508,681 of record ML787149.1, read on the forward strand.
TATCCCACCTCTTTAATTCTAGTGGGAGGGGTGGATATGTTATATTCAATGTTATTGGTAGATGGAATATATAAACATGAAAAAAGAGAAATGGCTTGATTTTTTAGGGTTTAATTGGAAAAAATTGAATATCCCACCTCTTTAATTCTAGTTGGAGGGGTGGATATGTTACATTCAATCTTATTGGTAGATGGAATATATAAACATGAAAAAAGAGAAATGGTTTGATTTTTTCTTGTTTGCTCAATGTTTATTGTTTTCTTTTTAAAATTGACATTCAAAAACTCATTTGTAATTATTCTTAGTAATAAGTTTCTACTGTCATTATAATTTACATTTGTAACTTACCAACTAATATTTTTGTTTTTTTTATAGAGGCAAGAGTGAAGGCAATGATAAGAAAGAAAATCACATTATGGCAAGTGTGAGAGGCAATGTGATGTCAATTCTCATATTGACAAGAATCTACAATACTCATAACACATGAATTCAAATAGAGATTCACAAAGACAAGAGGTCTAAACTTGGTTGGAAAGTTTTCATTATATGACATATAAATTGTATATAGATCATAATGAACTAATACTCATTGACCAAAAACATTTAAAAAAAAAGGCATTGATGGATATTGAAAATATAAAGTTTCTTTTTAAATTTTAGTATTTTTAGATTTTAATATTTGTTGTATTTAATGATTTCAAAATTTCACATTCTTTTGAACTTTCAAAAATGAAACTTTGACGAGTTTAATTCAAACATTTTAAAAAAAGACATTGATGGGTATTGAAAATAAGAAGTTTTTTTTTTAAATTTTAATATTTTTAGATTTTAATATTTGTTGTATTTAATGATTTCAAAAATTTACATTCTTTTGAACTTTCAAAAATGAAACTTTGACGAGTTCAATTTAAACATTTAAAAAAAAGACATTGATGAATATTGAAAATATGAAGTTTCTTTTTAAATATTTTAGTATTTTTAGATTTTAATATTTATTGTATTTAATGATTTCAAAAATTCACATTGATGGGTATTGAAAATATGAAGTTTCTTTTTAAATTTTAGTATTTTTAGATTTTAATATTTGTTATATTTAATGATTTCAAAAATTTACATTCTTTTGCACTTTCAAAAATGAAACCTTGATGAGTTCAATTCAAACATTTAAAAAAAAACTTTGATGGGTATTGAAAATATGAAATTTCTTTTTTTTAATTTTAGTAGATTTTAGTATTTGTTGTATTTAATGATTTCAAAATATCACATTCTTTTTACCTTTCAAAAAGAAACCTTGAAGAGTTCAATTTTGATGACTACACTAGACAATTACTTGAATACTCCAATTTTTCCAGCGAAGACGCATTTACCACCGTCCAAACTGAGTTAATCACCTAGTATTAACAGTTTCAACCTGTCCCTGAGTTTAATGCTGTACATATAAAAGCTTAATTTACTGCGCAGATATTTTCCTACAACTGACGATGAAGGAAAACAGTCAAATCAACATCTCCTGTCCAATGAGAAATGACAGAAAACACAAAAGGTTATTTCCCTTTCAATCGAACTTTGTAAAAATTATAGTTTTTCAATGTATTCAAAGAGTGAAAACGATATCGACACTGTGATGGGTGATGCCGTAATTGACAATAAATATGCCAACACGTTAGTGCCTGAAATTATAGTACAAGATTTGTTAAGAACTAAAATTAACCTAATCAGGTAAGACACCGGCGTTAGAACTTAATTTGTATCCATATAAAAATATGGAGAGAACGACACCATAGACGAAATTTTATATCATATGATATAGAATGATGACCACATATGAAAACGAATATTAAAGCACCACGATACAACAGCTGTAGCGGGGAAATTTTTCGTTGCCGAGAGATACCCCAAGGACATATATCCTTAGGTCAATTTTTAGACTCCGGTGTGATCAGACATATTACAAAATGGCGAATTGTTCCAAACTAGAGGAATCTCATCGTCCGTTCCCTGATTCATCAGACTAGGGAAAATCATGTCCGTGTCACAGAATTCTTTAGAGAAGCCAGTGCAATCTTCAGTTAAATTTGTAGTACTGTCTTCCTGGATAGGCAGTTGGTCATTGCAATAAAATGTATATTCGAGATTTTTTGTGCCCAGTTCAGCAGCAACTACCTCAGAGGGTAATCCCTGATCCACCATACCGGGCACATTCAGAGGAATCTCATCGAGTAATCCCTGATTCATCGGATTCCAGAAAATCCTGTCTGCGTCACTGAATCCTTTAGAGAAACCAGAGCAATCCTCAGTTGACAATTTTTCAGTTTCGTTTTCCATGACGGGCTGTTGATAATTGCTATAAAACGTATATTCGAGATTTTCCGAGCCTACTTCTGCAGCAATTACCTCCGAGGATGTACTCTTGTGATTTGTTTGCCTCCTCTTCTCCTTTGATTTATGGCTAGATTTCCCTGTTAGTCTCTGAACCAGAGGCCGAAAGTTTTCTGGGTCAGTTTTGATGATCTTGGGTTCATAAATATGCACAACACGCACCTTTGGAGTGATGATATTCTTGTGCTGCGAATATTTGCTTGAACTTCCTTCATCCTTGGCAGCAGAATAAGAGTTGGAAATCACATTAGAGCAGTTGTTGGCAGCCAACATGTCACGAGATTCCGACCCAGAATTGGGTGAAACTTCTTCTATCATGGAATGCTCCATAACCCTCCCACTGTCTTATATACAAATATTTTCTCAGAGAGAATGAATCCGCGAGGATTTTAATACCTCTTGGTGCTAGTCTGATCAATGATTTGATCAGCTTATAGTATATGCAAATATTTTCTCCTCTGCCAGAGACAATCAATCCTCGAGGGTTTTAATACCTCCTGGTGCTAGGCTGATCAAGGATTTGGTCGGCTGATAGTATCTGCAAATATTTTCTTCTTTGTATCAAGGCCTGACAGATTGCTCTCAGCTTCACAATCAAATTCACCACGGACATGAAGTTTTCCAGTTAATCTGAAGATTAAATCCGAGAGGCACGGATGACTTCCAGCAACATGGATTCAATCCCTGAACTGAGCACTGCTAATAACGAAATCACAGGTTTACCTCTATCATATTCATTTTTTGCTGTCAGAAAGCTTATTCTATATATATATTCAAATTGCGGACTTCCCCCTCCCTGAAAAACCGTACCGTTTCAACCCAGTTAACTGCTCAGGTTGAACATTTAGTTTTCAGACCTCGCTCCTACTAGAACGGTCTCTGATTTTGGCGGTAACGATATTCGTATCCAATTCAAACCTCTACGGAGGATTTTATCAGTGAGCACCGTTGGAGCTTCAAGTTGTTGAATCAGCTTCCAACTGCTGAAAAAGTCAGCTTGGAGGCCTTGGTGGAAGAGGCCAGTTTTAAGGGCTATGAATTGTTCAAGTAGACCAATCGAAATTTCCGTCTCTTCTATATGGATTTTGTCATATAGATGTTACGGAGTCCACAGCGATCCCATTGATTCGTTCATGGATGATCTATCAGTCTGGGTTCAGGTATAGGAAATAGGTGGTTCCATGAGGTGGAATGACTTCATCTCTTCGTATTTGAGAAAACAAACGACCGACTAAAAACCATTGAATCTCGGTGCATTGTGGGGACACGAGAGGCTGTTTACAGAGTTGTCTCGGTCTTGGTGAAGGTATTTTTTAATTATCTATAATAATGGCAACTCTTACTGTATCATAAGATTGCGATTATATAGATTATAAATAATTACTTAATCATCTCATCATTTTTTGTCGAAGACAAGTAAACGCCGTCTGTGAATGACACTGTCAATGCATCCCCTCTCAGGAATGTTTGATTTTCCTCCTCGTCTTTCCGAGTCAAATTTTCACATTTATGGAGAGCCAGTCTGTAGGTGGGCGAAGGCACAAGAAAGTAAACATACATCAACATCGGCTCCGTGAGACCATGATGTCCACACAGTTCCATGAGACCATGTGAGATAAATCTCCTTTATCCATTCGCCATTCGCCAGTTGCGTGAGTGAGAGTATAATTAAAAAATTATTTATATGTAATTGTAAATTATTGTTTATTGTATTGTTTGTTTCACTGGAACTAATAATTAAAAATATGTCTTTCTTTTTAATATGTGTTTTTTTTTTAAGACAACACATGTTTAAATATCAAGTGGGATAGAATATATATATTTTGATAAATTTTATTAATTAAATTTTTGCGTAAATAACATATATAATGAACCAATTTGATATTTAATTTGACTTTGATTCTATCCTAAAATTAAATTATTATTATTATTTACCTAAACATTCTAGATTTTGAATTTTTTTTATATTTAACTTGACTTTGATTCTATCCTAAAATTAAATTATTATTATTAACTTAAACATTCTAGATTTTGAAATTTTGATTTTAAGTTTGCACTTATAAATTTAAATAAAAGTAAGACTTCAAAATTAAATATATAATCATAGATTACAAGTTCTTATGTATTACCAAAAACATAAGAATCAAATGCGATAATTTATGTATGTATTAATGAGGTTGTAAATTTATTAGTGAGGTTGTAAATTTATGTATTAGTGAGGTTGTAAATTTATGTATTAATAATCAAATGCGATAATTACCAAAAACAAAGTAATGTTTACTATGCAATGGTGATACAAGGTGATACAAGCATGTAAACTATGCTCCATTGTGTCACTACTAGTATATGAGGTTGAAAATATTGGTCATTTAGAACACTTGCAACATATTTAAATCTTAATAAGAACGATAGTAAACATGTTAATGTTTGGACGTATAGTTAGTTATAATAAATGACACACTTTTGTAACATGTTCAGTATTATTTGTTATGTGTATTACTTTAATGGTTGTTGATGGCATATTTTTGTGTATTTTAAAAGTTTAAATATTGTATTATAGTTCATATGTACGTACATGTTACATTTCTTAGAACATATGCTCATATTTTGTTTGTATATTTGTGAATATGTATGGTTTCATGATGGAAGTATGGAGAAGTTGTTCGTAAAAATAGATGGAAGCATGATGTGAGGTTCATATTTTGCTTGTATGATTTGTGAATATGTATGGTTTCATGATGGAAGTATGGAGAAGTTGCTCGTTAGGTTTGAAAAAAATAAGATGGAAGCATGATGTGGGATTAATTGTTTAGACTTGAAAAAAATAGATGGAAGCATGATGTGGGAATAATTGTTTAAGTAGTTTTTCTTGAAATGTTAAGAAATTTTTTAAAACTTGTATTTTTTTGAAATACTAAATTTAAGCAATTTAAAGTTTTAAAAAAAATTAATTATTGAGGCAATGAAAAATGAATGTTTATGGTAATTGCAATTATGTTTTTTTTTATTGAAAGGGGATTCATCATGGGGAGAAGGGTATTGTTGCTCCATTTTACAGTTTTTATACATGGTATCAAAGATTATTCTTTGGAGATGTTTTATTGGTTCATTATGAGTCATGGAAAAGTATCCATTTCGTAAAATAGTTAATAAGGTATGCACAAGTTTTAGACATGGATGTGTTTTTGGTTGTTTAAACATGTTGGTTGTTGGGCATGGATAAAATCATGTGTTGTAATAAACAATTTTTTTTGTGTCGGTTTGAAGCAACCTTTTTTTCTGAATATCATAGATTGAGGCGATGGAGAAGGAAACATCAACATATGCCTTAATAGGAAATCCAATATATTTCACCAAGATAAGAGGTTTTCTCAATGTTCAAAGTGCTACCTTGATGAGGATGCTTACTATTAGGTGTTTTCCCTAATTTATTTTTTTTATGACTGGTGGAATCAACAACTGGGCCAGTCTCGTACTCGAGTGACACGGGGTCGATTTCGACCGCTACCACTATAACCTCTAGGTGCCATACGTATGCCCCTTCCGCAGGCACGGGTAAGTCGGGGGGATTTGAACTTGGAACCTCATCGAACATAACACTTCATATCATGGCACTTGCCAATTGAACTGCCCCCCGGGGGCTTTAAAAGTTGAAGGACATGGGGGTGGGCTTTGATCCACTTATGTGTGCACGGGTCACGATACCATTTATTATGGTATCTCTGGGTGCAACCACACGTTCAACCACTACCTCAAGGTGTCCCCATGGCTCCAGGTAAAGCCCTCACGAGAATTGAACCTTGCCCAACGGTGAAAAACTCCTCGCTTTCCACCATTGGATCCAAACCCTTTGGGCGGTGTTTTCCCTAATTTAATCATCAACAATAATTGACATTTTAAGAAGGGTGTTGGCTTGTCAAATCCAATGTTTAAGCCCATAAACTAAAAAGAAGAAAAATAGATCTGTTGGTTTTTGGTACCATATATATGCACAATTTTGTGAAAAGGTATCAAGGTTGGACGAATCATTTGAAATCAAGATTGATGCAATATAATGGACCTCTAAACCTCCCATCATTAGATAAAGAAATCATGAAGGATGAGAAGATGACTCAATGTGAGTTGACTAATTAGGCTTGGATCAACGCAATCATGGGTAAGGAAGTCTTGAGCATTCTCTCATAGCTGCACAAAATGAGTTTGTCAAAATTTCAAGTTGCTTCATCATGTGAGAATTAAGAAGACCCAAGAGAAGCTTAAGTATAATATGAATATGAGTTTTCCAAATCCAAGTGTATTTTTATCTCACAATTATTCCAAACAGATGGTTTATGGAGATGGTGGTGTGGGTAGAAATGTTCATGCATGCATTGGAAGAAAGAGTGTGTGGAAAAACTTATTCTGGATAAGAAAAGAATTATGATTGGAGTGCTAAGTTATTACAAGTGATTACAATAATGATATTTTTCCAAAAAAATATTTATTGTAACAATTTAATAATAAATTTAGTAATTTCATTTAATAAAGAAACCATTAGATGGGGTGGAGACCTAATTTTTAGGTGCATCAAGGATGTCTATTTAGTTGAGGTCGATGATACTAATGGTGGTTGCAAAACCAGGGGAGGTTCATCATTACACCATGTCTCCATTTTAGCATAAGATTGAAATCATGGATCCATGACCTTGATTATGTTGAGAATGAAATGAGATACAAAAAAACATATAGAAGAGAAGACATAAATATAGTGAAACCCAAACTCTATTAATGAATATAACAACCGAGTGTTGTAGAAGAAAAATTGGCTTGATTGTTGGTATCTTATCTTTGAAGAGAAAGAGACATTGGATACACTTAATCTCAGCAAGCATTACTCGCTAAAAGAATTACATCACACTCCATTTTATTCTCAAAATCCCTCCTTCACCTTGATTATATATGAGAGAGTGAGAGGAGAATAATTCCCATGATGCATATGGTATACATTGGTCTAAGTTTACAAAAATGCGATATGCAAGTGCAACATACCCAACCACTAGGATGAACCACACTACTTCTAGAACACACTTCAAGAATGCTATTAAACCCATTTATCATACCCAAATCAGAAAAAAAAAATGTGATTTTCTTATCTACAGATATGAAATGTACACATTACTCGGGTACTTCCAAATTCTCCCAGTTTAACTGATTTCAAATTTCCATTACATTATTTTAATTCAAGAACATGAATCCAAAGTATCAAATTAACAAGAATATGCTAAATCATAAAATAAGGCTCAACAACATGCCATGCACAACATTAACAACAAACAAGAATGACATAAACAAATCATCTCAAAGATAATAATAATACACAACAGAATATACATTATACAAAAAACATAGAGAGAACTTATATTTTCAGGTAAACATTCTGTAAGTTTTAAACCTGTGAAGTAAAGAAATGCATATAGATTCTTAAGCAATACATAAATTAATCAATGGCTCATATAAAGAGTACACAGAGACTTTTACCGGAAACCCTCAACCGGGAAAACCTTTCTTATTTTCAATATATCAAATTTCACCATTCGCCATACAATATATACAATGTTTTTAGGTATTCCGTAGATACCAAAACCCTAATCCCTTAATCTGGGATTAATTTACAAATCAGCTAAAAATAGAAGAATCCGCTAAAAATAGCAAAAACCGCCCCAAAAAAAAAATTCGGGGTGCTGCCCCGAACACTGCACGTAACCAGGGGGGGCATACCTGCCCCTCCCTTGGGACCCCCCTAGGAAAGCGCTCAACGCACATGGCAGAGCTCTAGGTGAAGGGATTGTCAGACGCAGTTGTCGTATCTAACGCACCCACACACACACACATATGCAAAGAATATAACACATACCTAACATTCTCCCACTTGTTGTTTTCTTTGCATCCAGGGGTCCAGGGGATTATATAGTCAACAATCCACGACAACAATGCCCATTGTTACTCTACACCAAGAGAATTTTTCTGTGCTCACAGACTTTGTCAATGAATCTGCATAATTCTTCAAAGTGTCAACCTTTTCCAGCAACACCTTCTTTTCCTCAACCATGTCTCTCACAAAGTGATACTGAACATCAATATGCTTTGTCTTCAAATGATAAGTTGAGTTCTTTGCCAGGAATATTGCACTCTGACTGTCACAGTCTAATCTCACTGCTTGTTGTACTAACCCAATACCTGAACACAATCTTTGTAACCATGATGCTTCCTTGCTTGCATGAGTGGCTTCCATGTATTCAACTTCTGTAGTTGAGAGTGCCACTACAACCTGTCTTTTTCTCATCCAATTGATTGCTCCTCCAAATAGGTTAAATACATACCCACTTGTAGATCTTATGCGATCCAAACCTCCAGCCCAGTCTGCATCAACAAAGCCATGTATGCCCACCACTCTATCCAATCCTGGCCTTCCTTGGTAGCACAATCCATAATTGGTGGTGCCACGAAGATACCTGAAGACCCTCTTTGCTGTTGTCCAATGCTCCTTCCCTGGTTTTGACATATACCTGCTCAAAACTCCCACTGCATGTGCAATGTCTGGTCTAGTACAAACCATTGCATACATCAAGCTGCCAACTGCACTGGCATATAGAACATGGGACATGTCCTCTTCTTCTTCCTGTGTCTTGGGACACTGATCTACAGATAACTTCACACCTATAGGAATAGGAACCTTGACCGGTTTACTTCCACATGCATATTAAACCTCTGCAATATCGTTTCAACATATTTTCTTTGATTCAACCAGAGTTTTTTGTTTGCACGATCTCTTTTAATCTCCATTCCTAGAATGAAGTTAGCAGCACCGAGATCCTTCATGTCAAATTTGGAGGATAGTTGCGATTTCACCTCCTTGATAACATCCATGTTATTTCCTACCAACAACATGTCATCAAC
>ML787149.1:523587-535405 GCA_009831015.1 Picea engelmannii
ATGAGATATCATCATAACAATTTTACTCATTAAATTTCAAATATATTTTATACAAGAAAACATAATTTCCCAAGCATGATCTTTGTGCTCAGAATTCATTTGTCTCTTCCACCAATAGATATCAGTATTCATTAGGGACTTACATCATTTCCATATCCAAGACTACTCTACCTGCAATTTTCCCAATTTCCATGTAGACAAACAAATTGTTAGCATACCATAACAAGTTGCAATTATTAATTCCTCGAATCTATTTTATACAGAAGAATACAAATTTCTAGGCATGAGGTTTCTACTCATTATTCGTTTGGCTCTTGCAGTAATAGATATATGTCCTCCTTATGGACTGATGTCATTTCAATATTGAATACCACTCTACCTGCAAATTTACACTCATCCAATCAAACTGTCACTATCTTATGTATCTCATGTACAATATATATATATATATATATATATATATATATATATATATATATATATATATATATTCATGGAAAAAAACAAAAATTCACAAAGTGATCTTAGAATCATTTACAACTAACTACTCAATCACTTCCATTAATCCCACTATTCACTACATTGAATCCATCATCCTCTACACATGTATTATTCGTCAATCTTTTCCTTCTACTAGCCAACAATATTCATTACTCTCTTCCTGTGATAGATACTTTTTGTAAGCCATCTTTAGGTAACTACCTTAGCCTAGAACTTTGTTCTTGTAATATCTAACAACTCCAAAAATGTTATCAACTTCATGGGTTATCAATAATCACAACATTTCAGTTGTAAGCATAATCACTTCTATGCAATATATATACATGCATTCACCAAAATGCATTCCATAATTCCTTTAAGAATAAATAACTCTATCTTAACATGTATGTGTGCAACTCTACCATTTGCACACTTTTAAAACTTAATCATGCACACCTATTCAATGCACCTCTAAATGATTTCAGAAACTTCTTTTCTAATTCATGCATTCCATCATGGTGAATTAGAAGGTATAACCAATGCCTCAACACATCATCCACACACTTCCTAATTACCTTTTTGGATATTTAGATGCCCTCATTTTCAACCCAAACAAAACACCAAGAACATAATTCTTGGATGCTCTTTAGTGTTGGAAAACATCTTGCAATCAAAACCTCAATTATAGCAGGGAGACTATTGGATCCTTGTGTGGTAGCATAGCCTTTCCATATCCAATCAAGTCATGGCCTTACACATGACTAACTTTGTTGGAATTTATTTCAATAACAAGTTTATACCTTGTTATTTTCTTTGGTTATTAGCTCATAACCAACACATTCCTACATGTTGTTATGTCATATGAATGCATTTTAAAATTAAATAACTTTTATAATTCTCACGGGACTTTATCGTTTACCATACCAAATGGTAAATCATTCCTCTTGCATGAATTCAAAACACATAATAATATCACTATAAATGTTAAATTTTGAACATGAGGGAATTTTTACCTAAGTTACCTTCAACAATTATGTAGCATAATACAATAAATTCATACTTTCATAGTCACCATTTAATTGGTTTTATGCTACATGATTAGTTGGTATCAGTAGGAGATACCATGTCTCCTTCACCAACCTGTTTTTCAACATTTCATCTTCTTATTGTTTCCTTCATATGTATGGCTTCGATATGCAACAATGTCCACACTTTCAACCAGGAAGTAACTTCCTCTTTCCTATACAACAACCATCATTAGAAACTTTAGCATTCATATATATATATATATATATATATATATATATATATATATATATTACTCCTAGTCTACAAGTTTCTATATGTACTCTTAGAAACTTTCACTTACACTATTGCATATCTATCTGTACTAAGAATGCATCCCCAACATTCCCATGACTGAATATTCTCTCCAACTTCATGTGCTATATATGGCTATCGAACACCTAGATCATGGTTATTGCTATAAAAATTTGTATCAACTTCTTTCATCATGAATAACTCCTTTGTTGTTCCCAATTTTCCTTAATTCTACTAGATTCCTCCCATCCTTCCTTGATGCTACAAGACAGTCCAATTATTTTGTCATCCACCTCATGTTACCTGTTGGGATAAAATGGTCTATGCATGGGTTGTAAGATCCAAGGTTCAGTTAAACCATGACTAGAAAACACTGAAGACACCATCCCTTTCAACATCACCTGCTTGTGCAGATGAAGTCTCACTTGAGGTATCTATTGGGACTGCAAGAACCAGGCTTTTTCAACTGAAAGGGAAAGGGAGGTGGATGCGTGAATGAGCGTTCCTTATTCTCGCTTATGTATGCTCTTGATTATTATAATAATTCCTGACTATTGCATCATAACCAATCCATACACCAAATCTAGTCTGCGAATTATAACAAAATCATTCATATTCACACATAAACAAGTAAAGAACAAGATTCAAGTTTCTCTCTCAAACTCCATCTTTATTCATTATATCAACTGATTACATTCATGATTCTTATATACTCTCAACCTTTACAGATTCTACCCACTTTCTCTACTCCACTATCTCTCTCACTCCCTATTCATTTCTATCCCTATTTTTACCCCACCCATTACATATTTATACCCAAAATATAGCGTTTAAAGTAATATTCTTATCTATCCAAAAATAACCCATTACAATGCATGGCATGGCCAACTTCAGTTAACTAGTTGTTTTCCTTATTTTACTTCTCATTCTTTATACATCTTTTTTTTTATTCTTCTATTTTTGGGAAGTCGGATTGTCATCCTTTTCACTTCCTTATCTCACTCTCTTGCTTTATCCTTTTATCTGTGTGTTGTATGTTTCATGAGCATTTTTTGTCCTTTTGTTCCCATTTGTGTTCTTTCTTCCTTCTATGTGATTTCATCCTTCTACATGATTTCTGCCTTATGTGCCATTTCTTCGTACTTAGGTTTTTATCCAAAATGGCATGTCTAACATGCCCCCAACAGTCACCTGTGGATCGTCTCGAGCCACTCAGGCATGTTTCCTATTCTTCCACTCTACAATGAATTGTTGCGCACAACCTTAGCCGCTTCCACCGTCGTAACCATGGTTTCCTATGTTTTTGTAATCTCCTCTATGACTTTCTCAGTCAAGCCTTGAAGTTTTCTCTCTGTGTCAGCCACAGTTTATTTGACCTTTCCTTGTAAATTGGACAGTTTTCCAATAATCCAGACTGCTTTTTCCTATCTTAGTCCAATTCTTTGTTGCGGGACCTTCTGCTATTCCCTGGGTCTATCTACTTTGAAAAATGCCCGTCACTATGCCAAAATGGTTGTCATTCTCTCGACTGATGGCAATGTTTTCATCTTTTCTGTCGCCTCATTGGCCTATTCTTGCGTTGCTCACAGTTTGGCCTCTAGGGCCTTCATCTTTGGGTCTCCTGTGAGTTCTTCCCATACTTTGGCACTTTTTTTGCAAATTTGTATGCATTCATCTACAAATTTATTAATCATGGAAGTTGCTATTGTTTCTGTCCTCAGTCTATGCTCGTGCACCTTAGGTGGTGTGCTAGGCGTGTTCTGCATTTGTAGATCCTAGATATGCTCTTTGAATATATTCATAAATTCCCCAATCTTAAACAATTCTTCCTCCATAGTGGCCTGGACGACCATGGGAACTTGGGGTACTTGGTTGTATAATCATCGGACAATGGCCTGTGTCTTTTGTACCATGGAATCTGCATCATCCTTATCCTTTTGGGATTTCATTTCCCTCTTCTCTACACCCTCTTTTGTATTCATAATTTCCTCCATTTTTCCTTCCATCTCCTTTTGTTGCAGGGCCATATCATACTATGTTTGTATCTGGGCACTTTCCTCCCTAAATTTTTCCAAGTCTCTGTGTGTGTCGTTGCCTCGATGATTTATCTCCCAGGTACCAACTCTGCTTGGAGTTCCTCTACCCTTTGGATGGTTAGTCTAGAGACGACAATATTAAGGTGGCCTAATGCTGGAATCTATTCCTTCAATTATCCTGCGAGTAGATAATATGCAGTTGCCTCAAGTTGTATAGTGAATTTCTCCCCTGAGGGTTGTGTTAGAGAAATTTATGGACTGTGCTTTGTTGTCCTTCTATTAGTGGATGGTCCATCCCCTATCTTGGGGTATTTCACCATGCATGTTATTTCTAGAGTTGTTTAAGGACTCTCAACTTCTCCTAGACCCTCTTCTGATGGTCTTCATGATTTGTTGTAGCTTCTTCCCAAATTTCCTCGGTCGAATTATGGATCATGTACCCAATACGATCCATATCACCATTGGTCAAAATAAAAAATGGGGCTTGGAACTGGCTGTCTTTTCTAGTGCCCCTCCTGCTTGTTTTGGCTACTAATCTTTTATTTTGAGGCCCACTTAAGGGGATTTCGATTGGCCAGGGTTCTTGTCCACGCCATTTGTCTAATCCTCTTCCTCTTCCACACTTTTCCCTTTGTCTTTGTCCTCTTGTGAGGACACTGTCTTGTCGACTGGATTATTCCAGTCATCCTCCCAGTCATTAATGAAGTAGTGCACCTTTTCCATTGTTAACCGGTAAGTGGTCGGTAACTCCTATCATGTAGGATTGATTTTAGCTTGCACATATAGATGGTGCATGCCTACTGTGATGCATGTAACATCCCTGTAGGCAGTGATTACTTCCTATGGAATGTGCCATCTTGTATCTACTACCTATGTGACGAACTAAAAATATGAGTAAAAATTCACGTTGGTTTCTGTTTGTCGACGCTTGATGGTGGAGTGCCACAAGTTGGTATATCTTGCAGCTAAAGGGTTGTGAATTGCAACTCGCATGCATTGGTAAAAGGCAGGCTCCTGCCACTCGACCAATGCAATAAGAATCAATAGTCGTGCATAATGAAATTTTGTGCCCTTCTCCTTTACTGTCATGAAGTGTTCATAGCCTCTGAACCCGATGCAGACTCCAATTCGATATTTGTGAAGCTTTACATTGGAAACGATGTGAGTCCTTGCATCCAGTATGAATTCAGCCCATGAGTATTGTTCCCTATCCAAATCTGGAACTGTTTGTTCATCGGCAATGTCCTAGTCCATAAACTTCAAGTTGGTAGGCTTGACAAACATATTTTCTTCCCTACTCCACCCTGGGGGGGACCGATGGTATTGCTGGCGGATATTTCCCCATTCGTCTAGAGTGATCGCTGCCTGAATTTTCACCATGTGTGAGTTCTTCTAGTTGTAGATCGACTCTGTTCTCATTGGGTCGCTCTGATTTTCTCACAGTGGTATGCAAGAATTGGTTCGTCTTAACGACATTCTTATTTTTTTTTATTTTTTTTTTGTGCCGACCGTACCTATCCCATCCTATTTTAACTAACTTGTCCCATCCACCATCAATGTTGATGAGTTGTTCCATCATTACATCTTAATTATGAAATCCGTCAGGTGATTTCTCCCTCATATCACCAATAGGATAGATTGTTGGAGGCTTTCCAAATTGACTTCTTATACGATGATTTTATGACCCATGACACTAGTTGTCCAACTGTCTTTTCCTTGCCTGACTGTATTTAATGGTTTTTTTTTGCCAACCTGCACAATAATGCATTTTTTGTTGCATTCGGTTCTATCCATACCTTATCGTTGAGCTTGGCACAGTATTGGCTTCGTGTAAGATGATCATTCCATCTGTGAAAGTTCTGATACCTTGGGATTTCACTCACTCTTTTTCTTTCTCCTATCACTACCTTTTTATTTCTTTTCTTTCCTTTTTCTACTTTTTATTGTGTTTTTATTGTTTTTCTTGCTACTATGGTACACTTACTATAATACAGTTGTTTTTTCACATCCCAGATTACTATGCATATGGTTGAATAGATCTATAGATTTTCAACCGACTTCCATTCACCATTCTATCCAGGACTTGTCCATCCAAGGTTCCCAATAATGTAACATTTGTCTCATTTATTTGTTGTATCATATAGAGACATAACCAATGCATGTGAAACATCCCTCAGTGTTGTAGATACTTTTTTTCATATAGTAGTACCAAATCGTCAACTTGAAATTTATTGGTTTTAATGTGTCAATCGTGCCAAGCCTTCTCTGTGGCTTTCTGCACCTGTTGATGGAATCTTGCAAGAAAATGGCGCTCCTCAAGTTGGACTAATTGTGCCAATCACTCCTATATTTCACCCGTGTCTAAGATCTCAGTGATGGTTGCAATGCACAGACTAGGTAAAATGAACTCCAGTGGCATCACTGCTTCCTATTTGTAGACCAACCGAAAAGGTGACGTCCTTGTGAGATTCTTACTTTTAGTTATGTATTCCCATACTACTACAGGGATGCATAAGTCCCAATCATCTCTTCCAAAATTGCATATATTTTTGAAATCATTCTCCAAAATATTACTTCTACTGTGCCATTATCCTAAGGGTGATATGGTGTACTCTTCTGATGATAAATCTGAAATTCCTCAGTTAGTGCGACAATTTTTGTGTTCATAAATTGTGTACCTTGAACGTTAAGTAATATGCACTAACATTCAAACCTGGTGACTATATTCTTGAATAGAAACCACATGGAAGTATCTGCAGTGAAATCAGTAACTAGTCATGCTTTCGCCCACCTAGTTAGATACTCTATCGCAGTAATGATGTATCTTGTTCCTGATCTCCTTGGTTGTGGATTGATCGGACCTACAAAGTCGATGATTTACTTATTAAATTCTTGCAACATAACTTGTGGATTTAATGGAATTTCTTCGCGTCTAAATGGTTTACCCACTCGTTGGAAGACATTGCGGGACTGTAAATACTCCTTTGCATCTTTGTCCAATGTAGACCACCAAAACCCTACGTAATGTCATTGCTTTGCCTACGTAATGTCCTCCAACAATTTCATCGTGTGCCTCCTCTAGTATAACCAACTTTTTATTTTCCAGTACACACCACCTCAAGATTCCATCTTCCCCTAGCTTATACAAATTCACTGTAATCAAATGATAGTCTATTGCCTTCACTACAAATTGTTTCTTCTGTGAAACTATCATGTTGTAGGGGGTTTCACATGTATTTATAAACTCCACAATGTCCATGAAGTAATCATCCACCATCATTACTGCAAATAACTGGGCATATGGGAAATTATCATCCAAATTGACTGCATCCTATTATGTGCAAAAAAATATTAGATCTTTCATTCAACTTTCATGGTTTTACTATGACCTCAAATTCATATTCCTAAAATAGGAACATCCATATGCATATTCTTCCTCCTAAGACATGTTTATTGACTAAATACTTTAA
This sequence comes from Picea engelmannii, assembly GCA_009831015.1. Lineage (NCBI taxonomy): Eukaryota > Viridiplantae > Streptophyta > Pinopsida > Pinales > Pinaceae > Picea > Picea engelmannii. The sequence continues at coordinate 530,894 of ML787149.1, forward strand.
TGCAGAATGATCTGTGTACATTTTGAGGTGAGACCCCAATATGTAATGTGTGAACTTCTAGAGGACATAGACTATGGCCACGCCTTCCCGTTCTGTAGTGGTATATTTTTTTTCAAATACAGATATCTTCCTACTTGCAAACGCAATCGGATGATCAATGTCTCCTTCTCCTGGTTGTGAGAGTATTGTGCCCAGTGTAATGGATGTTGCATACACATGGACATGGAATTCCTTGTTCCAGTCTAGAAATATTAAAATGGGCGCGGTTACTAGTCTTTGTTTTAACTTGTCCAACCCCTTTTGGCAGTCGTCATTCCATTGGAACTTGGTTTCGTTCTTCAGTAACCTTTCCATGGGTGTTTTAATCTACGCGTAGCCTTTGATAAACTTCTTGTAATAGCCTATATGTACCAAAGTTTCTCTTAGCTGTCTTATTGATGTCAGAGGCTATAACACCAGAATAACTGCAATCTTGGTTGGGTCAACCAATAGGCCTTGTTTGCATACTACATATCCTCGTAGAATTCCAAATGGTGTAAAAAGGAAACATTTCATCAATTTCAGTGAAATCTGACTCAGTATGCATTGATCTAACATAATCCAAAGTACTTCTATATGATCCTGCAGTAGACTGAACATCATTCTATAATCTAAATAAACTTCCAAAAATTTATGGATGAACTCCTTGAATGCTTCCACTACCACTCTAGAAAACAACGTAGGGGAATTATTCATTCCAAATGGCATCACTATGTACTAGTAACGTCCCCATTATTTCGTAAATGTGGTTTGTGTCTATCTTCTTAAGAAATTTTTATCTAATGGTATCCAGAGAATCCATCTGTAAACGAATAGGTTTCTTGACCTCCTACATTATTTTGTACTTCTTCTATGAATGGTGTTGGATATGGGTCATGTAAGCATGTGTCATTCACCTTCCTTAGATCCACGTAGATCCTAATTCCTCTGGTCTTCCTGTCTTGCACCACCATTGGGATAATCCATTCAGACTCTTCTACTCGTTCAATAATTCCTGTATCTAGCATCCTTTCTATTTCAGTCTTAACCTTCTCCTTGTACCTCGGGTTCAATCTACAGGGTCTCTTTCATAAGGGATTGGCTCCAGGTTTCAGTGGAATATTCATTCCACCTAAATTACTTTCTATCCCTTTCATCTCAGGGAATGTGGTTGGAAATAAGTCATGATATTCCTGTAATAAGTCTGTCATCTTCTAAATTGTCTCATCATTCCAATAGTCTCCTATCTATGCAAAATTAGGATTCTACGTTGTCCCAATGTTGAGTTTTTTTGTATTTATAGGTTGTTTGTATGCAACATATACAAGCTCTAGCACTTCTATTGTACATGTTCCTTCTGTCTCTAGTACCTCCACATTCCTGGGATCTTCTTCCTCATATTCTTCCTCCATGACATTATAGCTCATTCCAATAGCTTTTGGACCATCATTTTGGCTTTGTGCACACTACCTAATGGTACTTCTTCCATCGATTATTCCTTCGAGAAGATCTATGTTTGGATGGACTATAGTGTTGCATGTATGGAGGGGGCTTCATGTTTTCTTGAGGGGTTTTCTCAATCTTCAAAATTCTACCTTGACCAAGATGCTCAGCTCTAGTTTTTTTCCCTAATTTAATCATCAACAAAAATTGGCATTTTTAGAAGGGTGGTGGCTGGACAAATCCAATGCTTAAGCCCATAAACTAAAAAGAAGAAAAATATATCTATTGGTGATTGGTAGCATATAGATGCCTAATTTTGTGAAAATATATCAAGGTTGGATGACTCATTTGAAATCAATATTGATGCAATATAATGGACCTCTAAACCTCCCATCAGTAGATAAAGACGTCATTAAGGATGAGAAGATGACTCAATGTGAGTTTATTAATTAGGCTTGGGTCAACGCAACCATTGGTAAGGACGTCTTGAGAATTCTCTCATAGCTGCACACAATGAGTTTGTCAAAATGTCAAGTTGTTTCATCATGTGAACATTAATAAGACTCAAGAGAATCTTAAGTATAATATGTATATGAGGTATCCAAATCCAAGTGTATTTTCCCCTCACAATTATGCCAAACAAATGGTTTATGGAAATGGTGGTGTGGGTAGAAACATTCATGCAGGAATTAACAAGAAGAGTGTGTGTAAAAACTTATTGTGGATAACCAAAGAATGATGATTGGAGTGCTAAGTTATTACAAGTGATTACAATCATGATATTTTTCCAAAAAACTATTTATTATAACATTTTAATAATAAATTTAATAATCTCATTTAATAAACCAACCATTAGATGGGCTAGACACCCAATTTTTAGGTGTGTCAAGGATTTTTGTTTAGTTGAGGTAGGTGATACTAATGGTGGTTGCAAAACTAGGGGAGGCTCATCATTACACCATGTCTCCATTTTAGCATAAGATTGAAATCATGTATCCATGACCTCGATTATGTTGAGAATGAAATGAGATACAAAAAAAATATAGAAGAGAAGACATAAATATAGTGAAACACAACTTCTATTAATGAATAAAACAATCGGGTGTTGTAGAAGACAAATTGTCTTGATTGTTGGTATCTTATCTTTTAAGAGAAAGAGATGTTGGCTACACTCAATCTCAACAAGAATTACTTGCAAAAAAAATTAAATTACACTCCATTGTCTTCTCAAAGTCCCTCCTTCACCTTGATTATATATGAGAGAGTGAGAGGAGAAAAATTCTCATGATGCATGTGGGATAAACTAGAATAAGTTTTAAAAAATATCATATGTATGTGTAACATGCCCAACCACTAGGATGAACCACTCTACTTCCATAACACACTCGAATAATACTCTAAAACCCATTTCTCATACCCAAATCAACAAACCCAATATGATTTTCTCATCTACAAATATGAAACATACCCATTACCCGGGTACTTCCAAATTCTCCCACTTAGACTCATTTCAAATTTCCATTCCATTATTTTAATTCAAGAACATATATCCAAACCATGCAATTATCCACAACATGCTAAATCATAAAAGAAGGATCAACAAAATTCCATGCACGACATTAACATAAAACAAGCATAGCATAAACATATCATCTCAAACATAATAATAATACAGAACATAATATACATTATACATAAAATACATAGAGAACTTATATTTTCAGGTAAACATTCACCAAATCAATGCATAACAAGGATGTTCACTGAACCATAGACGTTGTTGTCAAATCTCAACATTAGGTCACCTCGAGCCAGGGTTACGAATCCACAAGGATGGGTTCTAGGCCAACTCTAAACATAGAAGTTACATAACATGCTCTCAGGTTTTCCCAACCACACAAAAATCACAATTTTCCATCTCTCTTCCCCTTCAACCCGTACAACCTAAAGAAATGAACCTGTTTCATTGCCATGCAGTCACTCATGTTATTCTAATTTCTTTTCATGACTCTCTAGTGCTACAAGTCAAGAAATATCAATGATGGAAACTTTGACAATTCTCAGCCAGGGATGATTTTAAGGATAGAAAATTATTTTAAAATGTAGAAACCTTGGTGAATCTTACTAATCCCTCATATTCCAACTACTATAAATGTTTGGCGATATTTTTGTAAAAATATTCAAAATTCTAAGGATTTTATATAGTTTTTATAAATTTTTGGCAATTTTTAAGGTAAAATAATTTTATCCTATAGAATTTGGGCTAATCATTTTTAAAATAGCGAATCTCGTTTTTGGAAAAACCATGGAAAATTAGCCCATGAGCAAAATTTAGCCCCTAAAATCATCCATGTTCTCAACTATGGAAAGTCATTTCAAAACTTCCATCAATCTCATGCAAATAGGAACCCATTCCCTCCTAGAATGATCATTATTTCCTCACAACCATCCAACAATGACTCTCTACCTCTAGCCATTCATTTCCATGCACATACTAAGAGCACACAAATTAGCAAGAATGAATAAAAAAAAAAAAAAGGAATTCCCAAAATGAATGAAGAACAGTGTGAATGAGCCTCCAATGAATGAGCCAAAGGATTAGAAACCCCAAGGAGAACGCCACCTCCAAACAACCCAAAGATATGCTTATATAATTACCTGAAATCAAGAACCATATGGCTTCCCCAAGAGGCTCATGTAACCACTTCTCCCAACTAAAGCCAAGATGGGTGAATAAAAATAATAACAAAATAATTAGCCCCTTTTTACCCCTCTCTCATGGAATCACAACCCCCTATCTCTTGTCCTAGTGCATCTTTCAACCAATGATGTATTTTATTAATATATATAGAAGTATTATATTTCTAGGCACCCCATCCTTTCAACATACTGACTCACAAGCCTAAGTCGCATTTATATAATACATTCTAGTTCATAGGGATTAAAACCAGGGATGTTACATCCCCCTCCTCTTATTTTGGAAATGTCCTCAGTTCACAACACCATACCGATGTTTTTAGTATTACAAATCTAGGCTCTCTGTCCTTTAAT
>ML787149.1:535505-557009 GCA_009831015.1 Picea engelmannii
GCATGTTATTTCTAGAGTTGTTTAAGGACTCTCAACTTCTCCTAGACCCTCTTCTGATGGTCTTCATGATTTGTTGTAGCTTCTTCCCAAATTTCCTCGGTCGAATTATGGATCATGTACCCAATACGATCCATATCACCATTGGTCAAAATAAAAAATGGGGCTTGGAACTGGCTGTCTTTTCTAGTGCCCCTCCTGCTTGTTTTGGCTACTAATCTTTTATTTTGAGGCCCACTTAAGGGGATTTCGATTGGCCAGGGTTCTTGTCCACGCCATTTGTCTAATCCTCTTCCTCTTCCACACTTTTCCCTTTGTCTTTGTCCTCTTGTGAGGACACTGTCTTGTCGACTGGATTATTCCAGTCATCCTCCCAGTCATTAATGAAGTAGTGCACCTTTTCCATTGTTAACCGGTAAGTGGTCGGTAACTCCTATCATGTAGGATTGATTTTAGCTTGCACATATAGATGGTGCATGCCTACTGTGATGCATGTAACATCCCTGTAGGCAGTGATTACTTCCTATGGAATGTGCCATCTTGTATCTACTACCTATGTGACGAACTAAAAATATGAGTAAAAATTCACGTTGGTTTCTGTTTGTCGACGCTTGATGGTGGAGTGCCACAAGTTGGTATATCTTGCAGCTAAAGGGTTGTGAATTGCAACTCGCATGCATTGGTAAAAGGCAGGCTCCTGCCACTCGACCAATGCAATAAGAATCAATAGTCGTGCATAATGAAATTTTGTGCCCTTCTCCTTTACTGTCATGAAGTGTTCATAGCCTCTGAACCCGATGCAGACTCCAATTCGATATTTGTGAAGCTTTACATTGGAAACGATGTGAGTCCTTGCATCCAGTATGAATTCAGCCCATGAGTATTGTTCCCTATCCAAATCTGGAACTGTTTGTTCATCGGCAATGTCCTAGTCCATAAACTTCAAGTTGGTAGGCTTGACAAACATATTTTCTTCCCTACTCCACCCTGGGGGGGACCGATGGTATTGCTGGCGGATATTTCCCCATTCGTCTAGAGTGATCGCTGCCTGAATTTTCACCATGTGTGAGTTCTTCTAGTTGTAGATCGACTCTGTTCTCATTGGGTCGCTCTGATTTTCTCACAGTGGTATGCAAGAATTGGTTCGTCTTAACGACATTCTTATTTTTTTTTATTTTTTTTTTGTGCCGACCGTACCTATCCCATCCTATTTTAACTAACTTGTCCCATCCACCATCAATGTTGATGAGTTGTTCCATCATTACATCTTAATTATGAAATCCGTCAGGTGATTTCTCCCTCATATCACCAATAGGATAGATTGTTGGAGGCTTTCCAAATTGACTTCTTATACGATGATTTTATGACCCATGACACTAGTTGTCCAACTGTCTTTTCCTTGCCTGACTGTATTTAATGGTTTTTTTTTGCCAACCTGCACAATAATGCATTTTTTGTTGCATTCGGTTCTATCCATACCTTATCGTTGAGCTTGGCACAGTATTGGCTTCGTGTAAGATGATCATTCCATCTGTGAAAGTTCTGATACCTTGGGATTTCACTCACTCTTTTTCTTTCTCCTATCACTACCTTTTTATTTCTTTTCTTTCCTTTTTCTACTTTTTATTGTGTTTTTATTGTTTTTCTTGCTACTATGGTACACTTACTATAATACAGTTGTTTTTTCACATCCCAGATTACTATGCATATGGTTGAATAGATCTATAGATTTTCAACCGACTTCCATTCACCATTCTATCCAGGACTTGTCCATCCAAGGTTCCCAATAATGTAACATTTGTCTCATTTATTTGTTGTATCATATAGAGACATAACCAATGCATGTGAAACATCCCTCAGTGTTGTAGATACTTTTTTTCATATAGTAGTACCAAATCGTCAACTTGAAATTTATTGGTTTTAATGTGTCAATCGTGCCAAGCCTTCTCTGTGGCTTTCTGCACCTGTTGATGGAATCTTGCAAGAAAATGGCGCTCCTCAAGTTGGACTAATTGTGCCAATCACTCCTATATTTCACCCGTGTCTAAGATCTCAGTGATGGTTGCAATGCACAGACTAGGTAAAATGAACTCCAGTGGCATCACTGCTTCCTATTTGTAGACCAACCGAAAAGGTGACGTCCTTGTGAGATTCTTACTTTTAGTTATGTATTCCCATACTACTACAGGGATGCATAAGTCCCAATCATCTCTTCCAAAATTGCATATATTTTTGAAATCATTCTCCAAAATATTACTTCTACTGTGCCATTATCCTAAGGGTGATATGGTGTACTCTTCTGATGATAAATCTGAAATTCCTCAGTTAGTGCGACAATTTTTGTGTTCATAAATTGTGTACCTTGAACGTTAAGTAATATGCACTAACATTCAAACCTGGTGACTATATTCTTGAATAGAAACCACATGGAAGTATCTGCAGTGAAATCAGTAACTAGTCATGCTTTCGCCCACCTAGTTAGATACTCTATCGCAGTAATGATGTATCTTGTTCCTGATCTCCTTGGTTGTGGATTGATCGGACCTACAAAGTCGATGATTTACTTATTAAATTCTTGCAACATAACTTGTGGATTTAATGGAATTTCTTCGCGTCTAAATGGTTTACCCACTCGTTGGAAGACATTGCGGGACTGTAAATACTCCTTTGCATCTTTGTCCAATGTAGACCACCAAAACCCTACGTAATGTCATTGCTTTGCCTACGTAATGTCCTCCAACAATTTCATCGTGTGCCTCCTCTAGTATAACCAACTTTTTATTTTCCAGTACACACCACCTCAAGATTCCATCTTCCCCTAGCTTATACAAATTCACTGTAATCAAATGATAGTCTATTGCCTTCACTACAAATTGTTTCTTCTGTGAAACTATCATGTTGTAGGGGGTTTCACATGTATTTATAAACTCCACAATGTCCATGAAGTAATCATCCACCATCATTACTGCAAATAACTGGGCATATGGGAAATTATCATCCAAATTGACTGCATCCTATTATGTGCAAAAAAATATTAGATCTTTCATTCAACTTTCATGGTTTTACTATGACCTCAAATTCATATTCCTAAAATAGGAACATCCATATGCATATTCTTCCTCCTAAGACATGTTTATTGACTAAATACTTTAATGCAGAATGATCTGTGTACATTTTGAGGTGAGACCCCAATATGTAATGTGTGAACTTCTAGAGGACATAGACTATGGCCACGCCTTCCCGTTCTGTAGTGGTATATTTTTTTTCAAATACAGATATCTTCCTACTTGCAAACGCAATCGGATGATCAATGTCTCCTTCTCCTGGTTGTGAGAGTATTGTGCCCAGTGTAATGGATGTTGCATACACATGGACATGGAATTCCTTGTTCCAGTCTAGAAATATTAAAATGGGCGCGGTTACTAGTCTTTGTTTTAACTTGTCCAACCCCTTTTGGCAGTCGTCATTCCATTGGAACTTGGTTTCGTTCTTCAGTAACCTTTCCATGGGTGTTTTAATCTACGCGTAGCCTTTGATAAACTTCTTGTAATAGCCTATATGTACCAAAGTTTCTCTTAGCTGTCTTATTGATGTCAGAGGCTATAACACCAGAATAACTGCAATCTTGGTTGGGTCAACCAATAGGCCTTGTTTGCATACTACATATCCTCGTAGAATTCCAAATGGTGTAAAAAGGAAACATTTCATCAATTTCAGTGAAATCTGACTCAGTATGCATTGATCTAACATAATCCAAAGTACTTCTATATGATCCTGCAGTAGACTGAACATCATTCTATAATCTAAATAAACTTCCAAAAATTTATGGATGAACTCCTTGAATGCTTCCACTACCACTCTAGAAAACAACGTAGGGGAATTATTCATTCCAAATGGCATCACTATGTACTAGTAACGTCCCCATTATTTCGTAAATGTGGTTTGTGTCTATCTTCTTAAGAAATTTTTATCTAATGGTATCCAGAGAATCCATCTGTAAACGAATAGGTTTCTTGACCTCCTACATTATTTTGTACTTCTTCTATGAATGGTGTTGGATATGGGTCATGTAAGCATGTGTCATTCACCTTCCTTAGATCCACGTAGATCCTAATTCCTCTGGTCTTCCTGTCTTGCACCACCATTGGGATAATCCATTCAGACTCTTCTACTCGTTCAATAATTCCTGTATCTAGCATCCTTTCTATTTCAGTCTTAACCTTCTCCTTGTACCTCGGGTTCAATCTACAGGGTCTCTTTCATAAGGGATTGGCTCCAGGTTTCAGTGGAATATTCATTCCACCTAAATTACTTTCTATCCCTTTCATCTCAGGGAATGTGGTTGGAAATAAGTCATGATATTCCTGTAATAAGTCTGTCATCTTCTAAATTGTCTCATCATTCCAATAGTCTCCTATCTATGCAAAATTAGGATTCTACGTTGTCCCAATGTTGAGTTTTTTTGTATTTATAGGTTGTTTGTATGCAACATATACAAGCTCTAGCACTTCTATTGTACATGTTCCTTCTGTCTCTAGTACCTCCACATTCCTGGGATCTTCTTCCTCATATTCTTCCTCCATGACATTATAGCTCATTCCAATAGCTTTTGGACCATCATTTTGGCTTTGTGCACACTACCTAATGGTACTTCTTCCATCGATTATTCCTTCGAGAAGATCTATGTTTGGATGGACTATAGTGTTGCATGTATGGAGGGGGCTTCATGTTTTCTTGAGGGGTTTTCTCAATCTTCAAAATTCTACCTTGACCAAGATGCTCAGCTCTAGTTTTTTTCCCTAATTTAATCATCAACAAAAATTGGCATTTTTAGAAGGGTGGTGGCTGGACAAATCCAATGCTTAAGCCCATAAACTAAAAAGAAGAAAAATATATCTATTGGTGATTGGTAGCATATAGATGCCTAATTTTGTGAAAATATATCAAGGTTGGATGACTCATTTGAAATCAATATTGATGCAATATAATGGACCTCTAAACCTCCCATCAGTAGATAAAGACGTCATTAAGGATGAGAAGATGACTCAATGTGAGTTTATTAATTAGGCTTGGGTCAACGCAACCATTGGTAAGGACGTCTTGAGAATTCTCTCATAGCTGCACACAATGAGTTTGTCAAAATGTCAAGTTGTTTCATCATGTGAACATTAATAAGACTCAAGAGAATCTTAAGTATAATATGTATATGAGGTATCCAAATCCAAGTGTATTTTCCCCTCACAATTATGCCAAACAAATGGTTTATGGAAATGGTGGTGTGGGTAGAAACATTCATGCAGGAATTAACAAGAAGAGTGTGTGTAAAAACTTATTGTGGATAACCAAAGAATGATGATTGGAGTGCTAAGTTATTACAAGTGATTACAATCATGATATTTTTCCAAAAAACTATTTATTATAACATTTTAATAATAAATTTAATAATCTCATTTAATAAACCAACCATTAGATGGGCTAGACACCCAATTTTTAGGTGTGTCAAGGATTTTTGTTTAGTTGAGGTAGGTGATACTAATGGTGGTTGCAAAACTAGGGGAGGCTCATCATTACACCATGTCTCCATTTTAGCATAAGATTGAAATCATGTATCCATGACCTCGATTATGTTGAGAATGAAATGAGATACAAAAAAAATATAGAAGAGAAGACATAAATATAGTGAAACACAACTTCTATTAATGAATAAAACAATCGGGTGTTGTAGAAGACAAATTGTCTTGATTGTTGGTATCTTATCTTTTAAGAGAAAGAGATGTTGGCTACACTCAATCTCAACAAGAATTACTTGCAAAAAAAATTAAATTACACTCCATTGTCTTCTCAAAGTCCCTCCTTCACCTTGATTATATATGAGAGAGTGAGAGGAGAAAAATTCTCATGATGCATGTGGGATAAACTAGAATAAGTTTTAAAAAATATCATATGTATGTGTAACATGCCCAACCACTAGGATGAACCACTCTACTTCCATAACACACTCGAATAATACTCTAAAACCCATTTCTCATACCCAAATCAACAAACCCAATATGATTTTCTCATCTACAAATATGAAACATACCCATTACCCGGGTACTTCCAAATTCTCCCACTTAGACTCATTTCAAATTTCCATTCCATTATTTTAATTCAAGAACATATATCCAAACCATGCAATTATCCACAACATGCTAAATCATAAAAGAAGGATCAACAAAATTCCATGCACGACATTAACATAAAACAAGCATAGCATAAACATATCATCTCAAACATAATAATAATACAGAACATAATATACATTATACATAAAATACATAGAGAACTTATATTTTCAGGTAAACATTCACCAAATCAATGCATAACAAGGATGTTCACTGAACCATAGACGTTGTTGTCAAATCTCAACATTAGGTCACCTCGAGCCAGGGTTACGAATCCACAAGGATGGGTTCTAGGCCAACTCTAAACATAGAAGTTACATAACATGCTCTCAGGTTTTCCCAACCACACAAAAATCACAATTTTCCATCTCTCTTCCCCTTCAACCCGTACAACCTAAAGAAATGAACCTGTTTCATTGCCATGCAGTCACTCATGTTATTCTAATTTCTTTTCATGACTCTCTAGTGCTACAAGTCAAGAAATATCAATGATGGAAACTTTGACAATTCTCAGCCAGGGATGATTTTAAGGATAGAAAATTATTTTAAAATGTAGAAACCTTGGTGAATCTTACTAATCCCTCATATTCCAACTACTATAAATGTTTGGCGATATTTTTGTAAAAATATTCAAAATTCTAAGGATTTTATATAGTTTTTATAAATTTTTGGCAATTTTTAAGGTAAAATAATTTTATCCTATAGAATTTGGGCTAATCATTTTTAAAATAGCGAATCTCGTTTTTGGAAAAACCATGGAAAATTAGCCCATGAGCAAAATTTAGCCCCTAAAATCATCCATGTTCTCAACTATGGAAAGTCATTTCAAAACTTCCATCAATCTCATGCAAATAGGAACCCATTCCCTCCTAGAATGATCATTATTTCCTCACAACCATCCAACAATGACTCTCTACCTCTAGCCATTCATTTCCATGCACATACTAAGAGCACACAAATTAGCAAGAATGAATAAAAAAAAAAAAAAGGAATTCCCAAAATGAATGAAGAACAGTGTGAATGAGCCTCCAATGAATGAGCCAAAGGATTAGAAACCCCAAGGAGAACGCCACCTCCAAACAACCCAAAGATATGCTTATATAATTACCTGAAATCAAGAACCATATGGCTTCCCCAAGAGGCTCATGTAACCACTTCTCCCAACTAAAGCCAAGATGGGTGAATAAAAATAATAACAAAATAATTAGCCCCTTTTTACCCCTCTCTCATGGAATCACAACCCCCTATCTCTTGTCCTAGTGCATCTTTCAACCAATGATGTATTTTATTAATATATATAGAAGTATTATATTTCTAGGCACCCCATCCTTTCAACATACTGACTCACAAGCCTAAGTCGCATTTATATAATACATTCTAGTTCATAGGGATTAAAACCAGGGATGTTACATCCCCCTCCTCTTATTTTGGAAATGTCCTCAGTTCACAACACCATACCGATGTTTTTAGTATTACAAATCTAGGCTCTCTGTCCTTTAATCTGCATGGTTAGTCCAACCAATTTTTTATATACATAGGCACTCTGCCCTAAAAATATGCATACATCGGAACCATGACCCAAAACATGCATAATGATCTCACAATTTACATTTGTGGCAATATTTCTAACCACCAATCTCTCATTCACAATAAGCCTACACAACCCAAGGGGTGTAGCCTCTTCTCTACTCTACAGTCCTTTAATTTGTACCACTTTTTTTCAGTGATTCAATGCACTCGAATATGAATTATTTTCCAGAGGTGCGGCTCCAAGAACTCTAGATGCAACAAGTCCACTAGACTTTCTTCATTCCATTCTTTTGTCATTGAGATCAATTTCCTATTGGTTCTCTTATCCCGAAGATTTCAACTTAAATATCCAACATCTGATCTGTATTACACACATATAGTCATCATGAAAAATCATCTTAAAAATTTTACTCATTAAATCTCAAATCTATTGTATACATGAAAACATAATTTCCCAAGGATGATCTTCCTGTTCATAATTTGTTTGTCTCTTTCAACAAAAGATGTTGGAATTCATTATGGAATTATGTCATTTCCATATCCAAGACTACTTTACCTACAATTTTCCTAATTTCCATATAGACAAACAAATTGTTAGCATACCATAACAATTTGCAATTATTAATTTCTCACATCTATTTTATATAGAAGAATAAAAAATTCCAGACCTCGGGTTTTTGCTCATTATTCATTTGAATCTTGCAACAATAGATATCAGTCTTCCTTATGGAATGATGCCATTTCCATATCCAATACCATTCTACCTACAAATTTATAATCATCCAAACAAACTGCTAGTATCTTATGTACAATATATATATATATATATATATATATATATATATATATTCATGGAAAAAAATTTCACAAAGTGATCTCAAAATCATTTACAACTACCAATTCAATCACTTCCATTAATCCCACTATTAACTATATTGAACCCATCATCCTCTACAGATGTATTATTAGCAAATCTTTTCCTTCTTCTAGCCAACAATATTCATTACTTTGTTCCCATGAAACATATTTTTTGTAATCCATTTTTAGGTAACTACCTTAACCAGGAACTTTCTTCTTGTAATATCTAACAACTTTCGAAATGTTCTCAACTTAATGGGTTGTCAATAATCACATCATTTAAGTTGTTAGGATAATCATTTCTATGCAATATATATACATGCATTCAATAATTCCTTTAAGAATAAATAACTCTATCTTAGCATCCATCTGTGCAAATCTACCACTTGCACACTTGTATAACGTAATCATGCACAACTATTCAATGCACCTCTAAATGATTTCATAAAGTTGTTTTCTAAGTCATGCATCCCATCATGGTGAATTGGACGGTCTATCCAATGCCTTGACACATCATCCACACACTTTCTAAGTACTTTCTTGGCTATTTAGATGCCACCTTTTTCAAGATAGGCACAACACCAAGAATATAATTATTGGGTGCTCTTCAGTTTTGGAAAAAATCTTGCAGTCCAAACATCACTTATAGTAGGGATTCTATTGGATCCTTGTGTGGAACCATAGCCTTTCCATCTCCAATGATTTCATGGCCTTACACATGACTAACTTCGTTGGCATTTATTTCTATAACAAGTTTATACCTACTTATTTGCTTTGGTTATTAAATCATAACGAACACATTCCAACATGTTGTTATGTCATATGAATGAATTTTAAATTTAATTAAATTTTATAAATCTCATGGGCCATTAGTGTTTACCATACCATATGGTAAATCATTCCTGTTGCATGAATTCAAAACACATAATAATATCACTTTAAATGTTAAATTTTGAACATGAGGGAACTATTACCTAAATTCCCTTCAAGAATTATGTAGCATAATACAAGAAACTCATACCTACATAAGTTCAATTCAATTGGTTTAATTTTACCTGATTAGTTGGTATCAATAGGAGCTACCATGTCTCGTTCACCAACCTCTTGTTCAACATTTTATCTTCTTATTATTTCCTTCATATGGATGGCTTCCATATGAAACAACATCAAAAGGTTCAGCCAGGAAGTAACTTCCGCTTTCCTATACAACAACCATCATTAGAAATTTTATCCTTCATATATGTAACAATAAACTACTCCTAGTCTACATGTTGTTATGTGTACTCTTAAAAATTTTCACTTGCACTAATTCATATCTTCTGTACTAAGAATGCATCCCTAACATTCCCATGAGTGCATATGATCTCCAACTTCCTTTGCTATATATGGGTATCCAAGACCCATATCATGGCTATTGTTGTAGCAATTTTATCAATTTCTTTCATCATGAATAACTCCCTTGTTGTTCTTAGTTGTCCTTAACTCTACTAGATTTTTGTCATCGTTCCTTGATGCTACAATACACTCCAATAATCTTAGTATCCACATCAGGTGACCTCTCTCATTATCTCAAGATGTTCAAGGACTTTGAATAGCCCTAGAGTCCACCCATTTATGTAATATCCTTCCTTGAAGTATGATTACATATTTTAGAATAACTCTGCACATAATGCATTTCCTTTTGTGTCTATTGCACAATTTAGAGTTGATGAGTCTTCATTATTACACCTCTAGACTTCTTATACTTGTACCATTCTTCCTCTGCACTACTGTGATAACAAAAATGGAGGTACTACTCCAAATATGAAAAACCAATTCTTGGATATGTTTCACTTACATTCATATATGGATTATGGCCCTTATTTATTAGGCCACTATCTTCTTGGATTCCCAAACACTCAGGGTTGCACCCCGATTCATCTCTTAAAATTATTCAATCATTTTCCTTGATCATGTTTTGATTAATCCTTAACGTGACACTCTTCCACCTACTAAACAAAGCATCCCTCCAACTTTCATGAGTACCCATCGCTCATGCATTATCATAAATTGTGGATCGACTTTATTACCCATCATCCACATTTGATATGTGAATTTTTGATATGGAAATATTTTTTTTTATATATTTATTAAAATAATCTTCATTAGAGGTATTCCAAACTTCTCACTACAATAAGGAGTATGATCCCTATAACTTCCTAAATAAAACAATGCACATTTTAAAATAATTTTCCCTATCCTTTCCTCATAACTATAGATTCCTATTGCATCTTACACACACACACACACATACCTCCCACTAAACCATCTATGTTCCATAAGTAACCCTAATATTTTGAGCAATTTTCATACAACCACATTTGTTAGCTAAAAACTATAATTTACAATTCTAGAAACATATGCATAATTTTTGCTCTTTATGGTAAAAAATCATCTTTCTTTTGATCCCTTGTGAGTTTAGCTACTCAATTCACAATTTTAGGTGGATATATGGATTATTTTGTCCAATATATTTTCAATGACTACTTTATTTCCAAAATTTGACCTTTGAGTATAAAGTTATAGTCATCTGAATATTGTTAATTTACCCCTTCTGTACACTTTTCATTCCGGTGCAATTAATCCCAGGAACCAACCTCTATGACACATAGAAATAAATATTTCAAGAACCATAGATTTTTTTTTATGAGAAATAGATAATAATGATGACATATAATTCATCACAACTCTAATATTGTCAATCTGACATTCCAGTAAAAAAATTGCAAGAATCTAGAAATGACAACTTTGTTCTTGTTCGCCCCTTTTTCCATACTTGGAATTTTTAGCCAAACCAACTATCTCCCAATCTATGCACTTTTGGAAAAATTTCACTAATCCAAAGTTGTCTGGCTAGATGAGTATACAAAACATTGAGTAAATAATTTTTTTTCCATTTTTTCCATTTGGGGCTCCTCTTCCTCTAAAAAATCCCCCCAAAGTGGCTTGGAATAGTGGATTTTTCCCTATTTCAACATCCCCATTCCAAACCCCTTATAATTTATTCAATTCCTTCATGGGATATTTTCATGTCTATTTTTTGGACTTCCATCAATAATTCCATCTTAATCTGGATCTTTGCCAATGATCTAGACCTAGATATTTAAAAACCACTATTTTGCAAATTATGACAAATCCAAGCAGAAATGGGCAATGACTATCTTTGGAAATTTTTTTGATCTCCTCTTTCGAGATAAACCCCAGAAATTTCATCTTAATCTGATTTATTCTTCTCCAATTATGGAAAAATTAAGAAAATGGTTGTATATTTGTTTTTTTTTTAGACTATAGGACAGTCTTTCCTACATGACAATTTTTTGACATGGAACTAACATGGTATTGAAGTGGCATGGGAAAGTAATTGGTCACCCATGACTGCTTCTCTTTCTCCTTTCCTTTATACTCCTTTAGTCTGGTCTAGTCCACCAGCCAACGGGCCAACCCTTCACAAAAATCCATCCAACTTCCATGGAATTTGTGCTAGTCTACTACACCACCGAGCCCCTTGGCCCACCATGGAAATTATATATATAACTTCCATCCAACTCTCTGGTCACTGGGACACTGACCTATGAGGCCCCTAGCCACCTATAATGTCCCCAAGTAGGCTAGGATAGAGTTTAAGTATTTTGTTGTCCAAATTATGATGTTGTTGGTGTGGTTCCATTGTTAAATAGTTTTTACTCATATATATCTTATGCCAAATCTGATATCTAACTTTTCACAAGAAGTTTGCATGCATTAAGTGAACTTCCATCAAACACATTTCTAATCCCAACACATAAACAAGGGAAATGACAACATTGACATATTTCATTGTGAATGGATACTAGAAATACAATCAACAATAGAAGTATAATGGCTACTATAACATTTTCAACAAACACTACAACTCAAACAAATCCTGGAATTATGCCGCTAAATGATATCAATTGCTCTAAGGCTTTTCTAGCCTCCAACGATCTACTTCATTGTCTCTTCTCTACAATATCCTTTCATGCCTATGGATATGACCCCAAATAACATGTTGTGAATGATGAAACCCCCTTATAGAGGTCCTCATAAGAAAAGGTTGGATGTCCAACAATTCCTCATAGGAAAATAATGGTTCGACCAATGAGGATGCCTCAAACCCTCCTAGTAGAAATCTACACTATATAGGGGTCCTCATGGGACAAATATGGGTAATTGGTGAGGCCTCATAGGAACCTCATATTCAACTAGCGAGGATGTCACTGATAGGTATTCTGAAATCCTAATTTACGTACAAAACTATGAACGACCTCCTTTGGATAGTTCTCTAATATCCTGCACGAGTTGATCTACATCCAACTGAAAGCAAAACCAAAACTAAAACTCCAATGAAGACCCTTTATGGAGCCTCCTCCTTTTCTAATGTCCAATGGAAAACTTGGGTGTATTCCCCTCTTATCTAGATAGGGTGGATATTGCACCATTGAAATGAAACCAATAGTGGAATGGTTTTGCTAAACCCTAATGAAACAATGGCTCCAAGAGAACTTCCAAAATGAGAGATCAAATCATAATGTGAAAGTGAGGATCTACCCCTCCTTTTATCCTTTCTCCATGCCTTCTAGAATTTTCACTCTTTTCACCAAATCAAATGTAACCCTTATCCCCTTTTTTACTAAATCAAATATAACCCTTATCCCCATTTTTATTTCACTTTAGGATTAAAAGTAATTGTTAATAATGGTTAAGTAACTTATTAATTTAATGCCACTTTAAATGCTTAACATCTCCTAACTAAGTAACATTAAATAACCCATTTCAACTCCTTTTTTATTCACTAAAAATCCATGAAAGTCATTTGCACTTTCGAAAATGGGATTCAAAAAATGGGGACATGACAAATACTACCTTCACAAATTTTGCTTGTCCTCAAGCAATTCCATCATGATTTGACACTCCATTGACTGATCTAGAATGAAATTGAAAATGATACCAAGGTCCCAAACCATCCTATAATATATGAAGCATCCTCTGCTTAAGGCATGGTCTGATAAGGTACCAACATAAGAGGCCTCCTAAAAACTATCAACAAGTAAGGCCACTCAGTGTTGCAACAACTTGATCAACCCATCAATGAACTGCTTTGATAGGGAACCAATCTCATGGAGGTAAAAGGTTTCTCTCACCTCTATAACAATTATTGCACTATCTCCTACTAAGATCTCAGGGTCCCATGCTCTCCTTAGAAATGACTCAACATGCTATCGATGTGCCACTTTGATCATAATTATTTGATCCTCCTACCTAAACTTCATCCTCCACACCCACATCCACAAGTTGTAATTCCTCAAAGAATAATCCCCCCTATCAATAATCATACCTAGCCAATGTAGCTCAATTAATTCAACTAAACCAACTCCAAAAATTGACATCAAAGATAAATCTATGTGGTCATCAACTGATAGGGCATCCACTACACCTAGTGTCCAAGTGTTAAAGGGAAAATCCCTAATAATCTAACACCCTTGTTCTACTGCAATAATCCAAGCATCTTCTGGAAAATCTCCCAAAATATCATCTGCAAAGTCCCTCCATGAGAACAAAAATTTTCTAGGATCCCAAACTAGCATGTATGTCATGAAGCACCCTCTACTCATAGAATGGTTCTGTAAATATCCAATACAATAATCCATCTGACTATGCCTAATAAGCTAGATACTCATAAGTTGCATAAACTCATCCAACTCCTCGAAATACCACTCCTCCAAGAAACCACTCCTAAGCCTCCCAAAAGTAAACTTTGGAAAGTCAAAACCAACACTCACATCTCTAATAGTAGTTGAACTGTCAAGCAATGTAATCCCAGGTTCCCAAACTAATACTATAAAGGTACCACCATGGTAACGTTGCACCACTTTAATCATCATTGTCAGACCAATGTGCCCAGTTTGTGTCCTCGTCTCCTTAAACCCCAAGCTGAACTCCTTGAAGAAACTAAAACCACTAGCTTGGATCCTCCCCTGTGAAGGTGTCTAAGTGAAATATAAGTTTGCAAATCCATGATTGGCCTAATGTCTATCATTCCATATAGAGTAAATATCTACCTCCCCTCTACTCACACACAAAAAATAAATAAAACCAATTATTTTCATGGTTCTATCGATCATCATTCTCATCTGAATTAATCTATCACTCAGATGTATCCCCAGATCCCACCACAAAATTGGAAGTTGAACAATATCAATACCTACTAGATTTTGTTGTGCCATATGGGTAACCATCATTGTCAAAATGAGTTAAGTGCTTGGTACATAATCATCTAGTGGAAACCAAGCACTACGAATTAACTATGTGCCTTCTAATCTATTCATCTCATGCCAAACTGCACCAGGTAATCGATCATTGTCAATGTAATCATGTAATATGTGGATTCTAAACACCTCCTTGGAAAGTACCCTTATCACATATGGTGCCTCATACTCATACAAGTACCAAAAATTCCTTTTCAAAGGTGGGTCACACATATCCCGCATAATCATCTCCCTATATGTGGACTCATAGAATACAAATGTGCAACCTTTGTAGTGGATAATGACATCCACCACTCTATCAATTGAAATCTCTGTGAACTGATCCAATACAATATGGATCTCCACCTATTCTATGACCAAATAAAATAACTTTGATATGGGTATAATCCCACGTGTGCCACTCATATGACTTGGGTGAAATATCCATGTACTTCCACTATTGGCATCATAAAATAGAATTAGATTCCACTGCCACTACTTGCAAGATTGGAAAATGTCAAGTGCATTGGTCAACCCCAGTGGTATGACCAAGGACTCAAGGTAACATCTGAGAGCGATCCTGCAAGTATCCTGCTATTTTTCCCTTCTCTTGTGAAGCTTCGAGGAATATTCCTCTACATGAATCTCGTCCATCCACTCATCTATCCTGGGTGAACCAAACTCAATGATATATCCAAATTCCCTATCTAGATGTCTCCCTAGAAAGAACGTCACAAAAATGCATTGTACACCACCATACACTGTTGTATGTTGTTGTATACTACTAGATATCACCATATCATCATGTACCACCTTGTCTTATAAATGTTCCACTGTATCAATAACTCCACTAATATCAACTAAACTTGGATCCCTGAGTGATGTATCCACATATTTCCTATACTCAATCCCCTAAACAATTGGTGCATATACTTCCTTATTGGCTGCTCCATGATGAATTTTATAAACTACCTCCTATGTATCTAATTATTTAGCCAAAATAAATGGCTCATGATCCTTGCAATGTAAAACAAGCACAAGGTGAAAATCCTTTATTTCAAACCTCTCCTCATACATCTGCAACCCTAAATAATACTAGTGTGGAATAAGAGGCTCCTCCCTCAGATAATGAATCCCACTCACACCATCATTTTTCATTGATCTCAACAATGAAGAGTGTGACAAACTAATATCATGACAAAGCTCCTCAATATCCATGTCCTTGTCTTCAACATACTTAAGAGCAAGGTCTCTACCCATGAACAACTACAAATAATCATATTTCATCTTCTCTAGTTCTTCTTTCATGATGCATAATTGGAGATACTAGTGACTCCATATGCAATTATCTCATGCCTCTCCTCCATATCAGTTTTCCATAGAAGGTCTTCAATAAATTTATGAGCACCATATGCCCTCATCAACACCTGGACAATTGTTTCCTTTGTGACCAATAATTGGTTCTCCAAATCATGCAATTTTATTCCATCAACATAACATGGGATGTCACACAATGGATTAATTGAATCATTAGATGATGTCATTCGATGTGAACTATTATCCTCATACAAATTTGTTGATCTACTCTCATCCCCTAAATCAACCTCTTCATTGCCATCCACACATAGCTCCCACTCTTTGTCACATCCTGGTACAATCATGTATGCATCATCATACATATCATAAATAGGATGAGGTGTTGAATTCCTGCTTGAACCATCTTCATCCTTAGTATCATAAATAGGAAGAGATGATGAACCCTTAACATTAGTTGATTGGAACAACTTCTCATAGACATAATAAGTAGGACAATATGTTGTAGCATCATATTATCCATCGAGCACACTAGTGTCATTATCCTCATCGGTCCTTTCTGATGATGTATCAGAAGTTGTTGTTTGGTCTTCCTATATGCACACATCCTCTATATGGATAGATGCATTCTCTTCCACCTTTTCTTCATGCTCATCCTTCTTCACATCCTTCCCCATGCCTTTAAAATAATCCTAGTCCAAATCCTTGGGCCAACTTCCATAATTGAGGGTGAAATATATTTTAAAGTGCAAACTTGTGTGGATCTCCTCACCCAATGTTAGATAATTCGGGTAGTGGTAAGGCATGTTTCTAATTGTTGCTAGTTTCCTCAAGATTTCATACACAGGCTCTCGATATTCCTCTATATGACCTAACCACCTAAGTACAAAATGTACTCCCATACTTTCTTACACATTTTCCTTAGTTTAATATCCAAGCTTGTATACCCTCATAGGTTGGGAGGATCACAAGCTCTCATACCACTATAATGTCCCCAACTAGGCTAAGGTAGAGTTTAAGTGTTTTTCTATGCAAATTATGATGTTTCTATTGTGGTTCTATTGTTAAAAAAATTGTACTCATATATATTTTAAGTCAAATCCATTATATGGCTTTTCAAAATCATTTTTCATCCATCAAGTGAACTTCCATCAAACACATTTCTAATCCAAGAACACAATCAAGGTAAATGGAAACATTGACATCCTTTGTTATGAATGGAGATCAGAAATACAATCAACAACAAAAGTATAATGGTTGCTATAGTAGCTTCAACAAACACTACAACTCAAACAAAACCTAGAATGATGCCATTAAATGATGTTAACTTCTCCAAGGATTTTCTAGCCTCTAACGATTTTCTTTAGTGCCACCACTCTGCAATATATTTTCATCTCTATGGATCTGAACCCAAATCACCTATTATGAACGTTGAAACCCCCTTATAGACGTCCTCATCGGACAAGACTAGATGTCCAGTGGTGCCTTGTGGCACAATAGTCGTTTGACCAACAAGGATTCCTTAAAGCCTCCTAGTATAAAGTTGCACTCTACATGGGTCCTCATGGGACAAATCTTGCTAACTAGCGGGACCTTGCAGAACCCTCGTATTCAACCAACGAGGATGTCAATGATAGGTCTTATGAAATCCTCTTATACCTACAAAACTAGGATTGACCTCCTCTAGATAGTTTCACAATATCCTGTGTAGGTTGAGCTACCTCCAACTGAAAGAAAACCCAAAATTGAAACTCCAATGAAGACCCTATATGGATCGTCCTCCTTATCTAAGCTCTAATGGAAATCCTAGGAGGATTCCCCTGTTTTCTATCTAGGGTGGATATTGCACCATCGAAACCAAACCAATAACAAATGACATGCATCCATCATAATTAAATCACACCATACTTCATATTTATAAGTCTTACTAATGGAAAATTTGATCAAACATCTTTTATTAATGATGACTTCATTCACTTTTTTTAACCTTGAAATTCGGTAAGGATGGGGATGTGTTTCACAATGCAATTTCAATTTATCTACCATCTCCTTGGAAACCATATGCTCACAACCACCACTATCAAAAATAAATTGAAATACCTTTCCCCCAGAAGTACATTTGGCACGAAAAATATTTTTCTGAAGCCGAAAATGTTCATTGTTGCTACTCTTCCTTTGGTCTTTTCCCATAATCACCATTGACCTATGCATCATCAAAATATACCCCATATTAGGCATGACTTCAGATTCAGTTCCTTTTTATTCATTCTCATCTTGGACCAAGTTTAATCTAGGATTTTGTCCTTTCTTTGGCTCTTTCATGTTATAATATGGGAATTCAAATTATCGATGACCCTCATATGGATCGTCCTCCTTATATTAGCTCCAATGGAAATCCTAGGAGGATTTCCCTCTTTTATAGCTAGGGTGGATATTGCACCATCGAAACCAAACCAATAATAGATGGCATGCATCCATCATAATGACATCACACCACACTTTATATTTATAAGTCTTATCGAAGGAAAATTTGATCAAACATCTTTTATTAATGGTGACTTCATTCAATTTTTTTAACATTGAAATTCGGTAAGGATGGGGATGTGTTTCATAGTGCAATTTCAATTTATCTACCATCTCCTTGGAAAAAATATCCTCACAACCACCACTATCAAAAATAAATTGAAATACCTTTCCCCCAGAAGTGCATTTGGCACGAAAAATATTTTTCTAAAGACGAGAATGTTCATTGTTGCTACTCTTCCTTTGGTCTTTTCCCAGAATCACCATTGAACTATGCATCATCAAATTCTACCCCATATTAGGTATGACTTTAGTTTTAGTTACTTTTTATTCATTGTCATCTTGGACCAAGTTTAAACTAGGATTTTGTCCTTTCTTTGGCTCTTTCATGTTATAATTTGGGAATTTAAATTGATGTCAACCCTTGAAGAAAGCCCCGAAGCACAAAGGTTAGGTAATGGACCCAATATTTTTTGATGTAAATATGAATCGTTATTGTCCTGTCATGGTTGATAATAAGTAGAAATGGTTGAACTTCAAAGTGGTCCCCTTATGGTGAAATACCTCACGGGAAGACACTTTGCGGATTGAGTTATCCTAGAAGTATTGTTAGAGAACCCATGCTTATTTGTGGAATAATGAGATGAACTCCAGTGAATTTCTCAAGTGAAACTATCCTATATGGACCCAAGTTTGTTTGATGGATAACGGTATGAGTTTTGATATATTTTCAGGCAATACTATTCTATATGGCTAGTACCATTCGATTTTTGGTGGTATGTGGAACGTCACATAACTCCTCACAATTTGAGAGTTATGGTCTTACGAAGTTGGAGGACCCTCATATGTCATCTAGAAGCCCCAAAAGGTCAAAGTAGTCAAAGTGGTTTAAGAGATTTTAAAGGAAAATAATAAAGTCAAGTGATGAGTGTACTATAATTCAAATTGAATACAAAATAAATTAATTCAATAATAAATTTAATGGAGAAATTAGAAGTGGGTTTACCATAAAATAAGGAAAGTGGGCAAAGTGACTTGGAAGATGTTTTTAAGAAAGCTACTTGGACAATATAAATAAGAGGCAAGGCTCTCTCATGTAAGACACACTTGAGAATATTGAATACATATAGGTGTCTGAGGTAACCAAAGGATATATAAGCCAAATTTCCAAGGAAATTGAAGAAAAGAAGGTCAGAATTCAAGGAAGGATAAATTCTTTTGATGATGCTTTCTAAGGTATGTTTTTTTTCAGGTCATCTCACCATTTTCGCAATAAATTTTTTTCTAGAATGATACAGACTGTGAAATTTCTATGCCATTGAATAAACATATCCATGTATCTGTGGTAAAAAATGTAGCTTGTGGGTCATTGCATTTTTGGAGTTACACTCCGTGGAAAATAGGGTTTGTGGCTAGTCTTGAAACTAGTCAAAAACAAGTGTTTCGGGTAAAAACATCATAAATTCTTCATAACAGATCCAAATTTAGTCATACCAAATGTATTGGTTAGAGTACAATATTTAGTATGATTTGTAAAAGTTTCAGATCAATTCAACAAATATTCTGTGCAGGGCACTCTCTACAAGGTCGCTCTCTAGAATAAGCCAGAATTCAACAAGGTGTGCCATTTTTTCCATAACTCATTTTCTGAGAGGCTCCAAGTAGTGATACCTGTAGGAATTGCATAAAAAAAAATGAAGAACATTGTG
Organism: Picea engelmannii; assembly: GCA_009831015.1. NCBI lineage: Eukaryota > Viridiplantae > Streptophyta > Pinopsida > Pinales > Pinaceae > Picea > Picea engelmannii. The sequence continues at coordinate 555,903 of ML787149.1, forward strand.
TATCAGTTTCATATATTTATTCATTACAGGTACAAAGTTATGATTATTTCAAGTTAGGGGTGTTGACTAATCCAAAACTAGTCATGTGAGACTAAAGAAAAGTTTGATGAAAATACTAGTCTCTTGTTGTTAAAGTTAAGGTAGGTTTGCAGGTATGTGATCATATAAACCAGGTATTTTACAAAGTTACAAATCATATTTGGATGATTAAATTGATGAGGGCATTTGGTTGAGGTACATGTCAGGTACATGGTTGAGACAAGTAGTTGATGAGTTGATACATACATGAGGTGTATAGTTGATGATTTTGGTACATATTTATGACTCATAGTTGATGAGTAGTTGATACATGATTGGTACATACTTGGTACATGGTTGGAGGCACTTGTTAGTATTATTGTCGACACATGGTTTATGGATGATGTAGCATACTTGTATTATTAGAAGCGCATATTGATCTTGGTGATGATTATGAGTGTTTATGTTATGTTTGGTTGATGCACATATTTGAGAGTTGTCTTGGTGATTGATCTTGGTGAGTAGATCTGATTTGGTTGATAACATTGATGAGACAGATTGTTGTGATAGGTTGTTTGGACAAGTTGTTGTGACATGTTATTTGTATAGGTTTGGTGCATGGTTGATGCACTTGTTCATGGTATAGGTTGAGGTATAGGTTGTTTCATGTTTGATGCACTTGTTTATGGTACAATTTGATTACAAGTTGTTTGGTACAGGTTGGTGCATGGTTGATGCACTTGTTTATGGTATAGTTTGATTATAGTTTGAGGTACAGGTTGATGCATGGTTCATGCATGGTTCAGGTTATACAGTTTGAGGTACTGTTTGATGCATGGTTGATGTTGTAACATCCCGCTCTGGCGCACTGAGAACACTTATTATTTTGAGGACACTTGCTCGCAAGTGATCTGGACCCTTTTTGATGTTAGACCTATTATATTTGATTATGATGTGATTGACCAATGACATGATGTGTTACCATTGATGTAGACGGGTGCTATTGACTCAGTTTGATTGAGTGTGCAGGGTTTTTGACCTTGAGGATGCAGAGGCATCGGTAGATCCCCCTTGGACTCCGGACTGAGT
>ML787149.1:584177-613433 GCA_009831015.1 Picea engelmannii
TATTTGGCTTCATATCGAGGAAAAACATTTCAAATTGGCTTCAAACATAGAAAACTAAAGAGTTGAAATGGATTGAAATTTAGTAAACACAAAAGAAAGAAGCAAAGTGAATTAATGCTAATCTTTCAGGTTAACATTAATTATGAAATGTTTAAGTTTAAAAAATGCATTATGCATAGTACATAGCTCATTGCCATGGCTCTCTGGTAAGCTTCCAAATGTCATACACTTGTCACAAATGTCCTACACTTGTCACAGACTAAAGACACTTGCCACAACTCCAAAATGTGAGTTGTCCACCTACATTAGTGATGGATTAATTACAATAAATAACCCCTTTCAACAATATGAGCTAATACCACTGGTGATTGCAGCAAGTGACACTCAGTCTGAGCTGATACCACTCAGTGATTGTTGTAAACTAGCACAGTCACATAATTGTGACTGGTGATCTCGGCTAATTGCAAAAACTGTGATTGATGAACATCGAGAGGCATATGAAATGCGCAGATCACTAAAACATCTAAGGAAAACGTAGGGACAGGTGAGGAAATTCATGGTTAATAATTCAAATGTGGTAATGTTAAAAGTTAATCATTGAAACGTGGAAATCATATAGTACTATAATAATTCCTTAATATGATTAGGTAAATGTTAAAAAGTAAACAGGTTAACGGATGCATTCAAAAATACAAGCACATTCATTGATTTGGGAGGACGACTAAGATTATAATTTTAGATTATAATTTTAGATTAAAAGACTAAGATTATAATTTTAGATTATAATTTTAGATTAAAAGATGATTAATTGTTCCCATTGCCAATAGGTATACGCCGCGTAATAACACCATAGCACCCACTAAAAATCAGAATCCCCGCTACCCCATAGCTGTTCTAGTCATGCACCTTTTATCACCAGCCCCCACCGGCTCAATGGGAGCCATTGCAGGTAACACCACCACACCCATTGTTGGCGGTGGTCCACCAGCCTTTGGCTTAGCTGCTGTAGCAGGAGCGCCAATTCCACTGCCACCGCCACCTCCTTCACTGGAAGCGGCCATGACCATCCATGCCCATCCATCACCTACACGACCTCCTCGTCCATCACCTCAGTTGTGCCTATGCTCCATTCCAGTGCATGGACTGTGCCATGATTTGGAGTTTTAGACTATTCCTATGCGCCATTCCAGTGTGTGGACTGTGCCATGTCAGTATGTCAACCATCTTGAATGTGGTTGGCCCAAAATCCACATGCCCTGGAAGCTTCTCTTCATCTTTACACGACTATCTCACAACTTTTCTTCATCCATACAATGCTCCTGATTCCTGTAACATTGTTTCCCTTCTCATTAGCTCTGTGCAGGAGTTGAAACTTCAAAACTTCCATAATAGCATAACAGAACCCAGCAGCAAAGAAACAAAAATCTACGCCCCCATGAAGAAGAGGAGTGGGGAGGCGACTACTAGGAAGATGTTGAGGTTGAGGCTACCCCAAACCCCGATGAAATGATAATTGCTCTATCTAATTACACCTTACTGTGAAAAAATTACGCGTTACTTACCTCACTTTCACTTTTTCGCTTCCTGCAGGCAGGCAACATCAAAATTCCAAATCGACCTCAGCGTATGCATTCCTAGAGGGATTCAGGAGATCCCCAAAGTGGACTGCAAGGAACAAACCTTCTGCAGAAACGTTGAGAATGCCATTGGTTCCATTAATCCAGTTATGTTATGCCCACAAAATCCAAGCTTGCAGAAGCGACCATTTTTCATAGAACCTCCAGAGAATCCAAGAACCCCGAAAAGATCAAATTAAATTTGGTGTTAAAATAACAGAATAAGGATGCCAAGAACTGTGCAAAGTATGATAAAACGGGCATCAAACAAAATCCAAGGACGAGCTATTGCTTTCCGTGTCCCCATTCTAGCAATGCGTTGGAAATCAAATCGTTCTTGATGCTGGCTCGCCTCTGAAATCAATTGAATTGTTCCCGAGTGGTATGCCATTATGATTGGCATGAAGGTTTCCTGTATGGTTGACGATGACTTAAACAAAATTTTGATGGCTTACTCAAAAACCCTGTGTTCATATCTACATCGAAAATTGGTGTAATATGTGAATTGGAATTGTTCAAAAATTATGGTATGCATGTATATGTTCACAGCAGGTTATTGTCCTTAGTCCATGCCCTTTCACCTTCGTATACTTGAATTAAGACCCCATAAAATCTGCTCCTTGGTGGGAATGGTGGTATTACATGAAATTTGCCTTAGTCTATAAGAATGGCAGGCTGCACAACTGCGCCATAGACCATGGCTTCATCCTCCTGCATGAATTTCTCTAGAGGCTCCATACTCCTCCTAAACAGGTCTATGTTGATACGTGGAAAGAGAGCTCGCTTCGAGATATTGTTTATTGTTCTTGAGAATGCATATGATACGTGCCATAACCAAAGGGAAGTAGGCATGAAATTATCGTTACATGTGAAGGTTAATTGTGACAAGGCTACAAAGCGCAGGGAGGCATGCATGCAATTGTCATTATGTATAGATTGGGGTTGTTTGAGAGGAGTTTCCTCTTTTTTCTCACGGGAAGTAAACCCATCGTTCTTAATACCAAATGATCAAGATTTACAATGGAATGTTTATATTGATGCTCAATTTATCTTTTATAATAGTTGATTTCATTTTCGTAACACTTTTATGGAGATATTCTATCTTTGGACGAACACAATTTGTCCCATAACGTGTTCAAGAGTTGTTCCCCATTCTAGTAAATACAATCGAAAATTGGTAAACCAGCATGGAAGGCTCACTCAGATACCTATGACCATCAATGTAACTTCGATAGAGAAAGATGTTGAGATTCTTAAATTTTTTGAAGACCGTGCCCCATTTACCATGTTAATAGGAAAACCTTGGATTGGCAGAGATCAAGCCAGACGAAAGAAGGAAGAAGAAGTCTTGGAGCAGAAGAAACAAGAGTTAAAAGATTTCATGACTAGAAGCATCACATACTTGATTGAAGAACATGAGAACAGATCGTAGCTATTTGACACTAGAGACCCTGATGTCGAAGCTGCAAGAACACTAGAATAACCACAGAAGACTGAAGTACTTACTCCAGATAAAGAAGAGGTATTACCCCTGAATTCTAGGAAAGAATCTCAACAACACATAGTGACTATGTTAAAAGAAGATAAGAATCAGAATGGAAAAAGACATACCGATACGCAGCTCACTGGAAAGAAGGCTAGAAAGCTAAGTAAAAAGTGGGCTAAGATTGGAAAGTTATAGAAGATTCCAGAGGGAACTTCGCAGATAGAAAATTTGCATAATTGGAGCTTCGTCGGTATATCAGAATAGCGACACATGGCACTTCGCCATGGCGAAGCAATATAGCCATTGGGGATATTATAACCATTCAATCGATGCTCCGAACGACCAGAAAGAAAATAAAGGTATGTTATCAGACCATTATACCACACTATAATGAATCAAACAATAGTTAATGGAGGCCCATAACCGTTGCAAGAGAACCGTTGCCAAGTTGCCTACTTATCCCGTCATGCCATGCACGAAGAACATTTTTTCTAATTGAGAATTCGAGCCCACAGACTAAGTTGAGTTTATATAGTGATCACCACACTCTTTCTCTTTAGCTCAGTACTGTATCTAAGTTGTTACCAAAATCTACGATTGTTCACCCCAAGTGTGCATGTCGGACGAATTGAGTGTCGCAAAGTAAGTTGTTGAAGAAGTTTTAATCAACTTGACGACTGAAAGAGTCATGTCGGAAAGAGGAGTGTCTATACGTGTACAAGCATATTCGATGAGAGGACTGTCGACCTCTCCGTCCACTGCTCAAGCCAGTCCATCTCGGCCAGTAGATGAAAAGCTAACTAATCACAGAGACGATCTTGTGAATACCAAGTTGATTCTGAGTATTTTACCTACCTATCTACCACCTCTGAGTGGCGCGATAAATCGTGACAGTGTGCCCAGATAATTTGAGTACGCTTTGGTCACTGTGTACCTCCTGAAATGGATATGCGCAGTGCACACAGACCAGGATAAGATCACAACGTTGAAGTTTAGTGATTTCAACCTCGGCGATAGGAAGGTGTACAACATGATCGCCCCGCAAAAGTATCTGACTAGAACCAAAGGAAAGAATTCAAAGATAATCCCTCAATCATGGACCCATAACCTYGTGCAGTCCACACTRCTCAACGTCATGAAGATCCCGCACTTCGGAAGGAATCAAGAAGTGAATGMATGCATCAAAWTGTTGTTGTCCTGCTACCRTGGTGGATATTTGTGGTTGAACCGTCGTATCACAGTGGGTYCGACGTTGATCAATCRGATCATAGGGCTAAGCATGCAAGGCCCTGACCCATAGGAGTTCTACCCTGGAAAGATCACAGATTGYGCTCTCGCCCAGAAGATAAAGGAAACTTAYGAYGATGTCGAGAAGGGCATGTGAGGCTACAAGGTAGCTTCTATCGAGAGTGGTGCAGTGCGCCTCGCCTGCCAATTGATCACAGGAAAGTTGGTGTGAAAGAATCAACCCACCCAAGTCACGGGGTTCGTAGTCGACCTCGCAGGRAAATGCACAAAAGGACTTCAGATGAATTGGGCACAATACCTGGTAAACCAGTTGGAACTCGACAGCAGGGAAGTGCAGGATCAAGGATATGAGTTCCACTTCAACTGGCTTCTCATACTAGTCGCTTTCATCGCATGGGAGATGTTGGAAGGTGCGACCTTCCTGGGCATCGAGCCGTTTGAACCTCTGGCCACGAAGTTCAGTACACTGTGGTACTCGAATGACATGAACACAAAATGGAAGTCAAATGTCATGTTCCACATGTATTACAACCAGCTAAAAACAACCATCCAATTTGAGCCTCGTATAACCCCGAACACTCTCCATGGGTTAAGTCCCTTAATGAAATTCAGTGGGGAAAACAATTTCATCTATATCACAACACGCGTTGATGAGCAGAAACAACAGGTACAATCATACTACAAGTTGACGGAGGAGGATTTGAAGGAAAACACCAAGGAATGGTCGGCAAACCTCCTCATCCCAGCAGACCCCGCATAGATATATGATATTGACAGTATCGAAGAAACGCATGATACCCATGGACCTAGCAATACAAAGAAGAATGAAGAAGCCCAGGATGTCAGCAGTACCTTTGCGAGGATTGCTTCCATCTCAACAGAGAAAGTAGGAGATGGTGAAGAGATATATGGCGGAGAAGTTGAACAGAAGAAAGGTGAGGTTACACCGCCTAGATATGAGGAGGACCCCTCAAAGAAAATGAAGGTTTCACCACTGAAACCCTCATCTCGAAAGAAAATGAAATCCACCAGGACCAAATTTCAGACCACCCTCACCTCAAACGACTTCGAATTCATCTTCGCAGCACTGAATGATGCTTTACTCGAGATAGCAGAGAAAAAAGAGGCTAAGCAAGAGGAGGTGTTCAGTCGGGTCAAGGTTGAACTTCAAAGAGTGCAACAGGCACTACAGTCCAACCGCACAGTTTCCATTGCACCTATGCCATCGGAAACACCAGAACTAAGTGATGAGCTAGATCAACTACATCGTATCACTGATACAGTCGAATATTTCCTCCGACGAACTCAGGAAGAGACAACACAAGCCACCCAGGCTTTAGCGCAAGTACAGAAAGACCTTGAGGAGAAACGCAGTGTTGCAGAATGGGAAAATATTTCTCTGTAAGCAGAGTGGGATGAAGAAAAAGCATAGTTACATCAAAGCAATGAACAGTTTCTAGCCGAGCAACTCGAAGTTAAGGAAATGGTCAACAAAGAACTTTGCTCTGTGACAATTGTCAAAGTAAAGGCCGAAGAACAAGTTCCACAGCAGGTGGCACAACTTGAAGAGGCAATCCAACATCTCCAATAACGCATAGCAGACTTGGAGCTCCACACTATGCCCAATACCCCTCAATATGTAAGAGACCTAAGAGAAGCAATTGCATGCAACACAATCGCTAGATTAAAATCTCTTGCCTTGGAGTGCAAGCAGTTGAGTAACTTCAGGGCGCATACCTATGAAAACATCACTGAGAACCCAGAGTTGCAAGTGCAGGAGTCACAACTCCAGGAAGCGAAGCAGCATGCAAACACACTTCAGGCGTAGTTGAAGGCCCTATCGACTGTAGACAGAATGAAGAGGTCTCACGAACAACACACAAATCAACAACATATCCATATGATCCAAAGAAAAGTGATGGAAATAACTCAACGACTTCAACCTATACAAGATAAGGCATGCCTGTTGTTTACAGAGGTCGAGATCCAAGGAGAAGAGGTAGAACAGGTTGTCACTGCAACAAAACAACGCCTAGAAGGGCTAGTGAACGATGCAGTAATCCAAGAGTTCACCGAGTAAGAGGCCACAACAAAGTAGAAAGTCGAAGTAGCTCGAGCCAAGCTCGAGGTGTTCGAGACAAAACTAGGCAGATTAGAGTGACTCAGCACGAGTCACAGGTGAGTGTTGGGGGCCTGTTGTCCCTTGACCAAGTTTTGGGAGTTTCTTGGTCATGTTGACCTATTTTGGGACTTCGACAGCCTGTCAAAGGAGGAGTGGAAGATGAAGCGGATATCACCGGATCTCGACCCACTTTTGGCTCATTTTTGGGTTTTTGGGAATATGTAACGGGAATGGGATGTCATCCCATGGGTTTACCCATGTTTAGGCCTATTTTGTATGTATAAATAGAAGGGTAGGCAATGTAAGAAGAAGTTGAATATTATATCTATGTGATGTAGGCTAAGTGCCAAGGGTTGGATCTGCGTGATCAAGGCTTTGTGCATTCTGAGTAATACTTGCAGAGCTAAGTGCAAGTCCTTGTGCGAGACTATAGATGACTTAGTGCTGTAACACAAGGAACAAGGATCTAGCGAGCTACACAGATCTTCTATCTTGTGCGGAGTAAGAGTTTTGATGGCTTTGTGCTTGTAACTGATTGACTGAAGGCAATAAATAAGAAGAGTTGGTGGACGTATCCCTAGAGTGGGAGTGAACCACATAAACATTGTGTTATGTTCTTTGTTCTTTGTCTTGATGTGTTCACATGTTATTTGCTAAGTGTTATGATATGTTTAGATAAATCTTCTTATGCTTAGTGCTGATGATATGTATGACTATTAGATCTGATCCATATGAATGTGCTTAGTGCTTCTTCTGCTAGATATGACCTATCTATTGATGTTAAGTGCTTAAGAATGTTATAACAGTGTGAATGTTTGAAAGCCCTATTTTATCAACAAAGTTATTAATGATTAGATATTGTAGAAATAACGGTGCTAAGAACTATACTAAGTGCTATAATCATAGATATGTGTCCCAGCTAAGGTTCCAGACACCTGAGTCTTGCAACCACCCGTGCCTTTACCTCGGGTGAGGCTTCATCTGCTGGGCAAGTGTTGTTGAAAGGGCTAGTAGTTACGGCTTTGTTGGTGCGCTCTTGTAGAATTGAACCCTAGGTCTTCCCCTATGCCAATAGGGAGTCTCGCCAAGAGGGGTACTCTCACCTTGCAATCACATATGACTCCTATTTAAAACATGTCCTTGTTACTCAAGGGAATATGGAGTGATGTCTTCACATTTATTAAACATTTCCAAAAATTCAACCTTTTACCCTAGTTTTAGTTTTGTTGAAGGTCAACTAGCTCAATTTTATTACATAGAACATGGAAAAAACTAATATGTCAAAATCCTTAGTTGAGTTAGAACAAAGCTATTTGAATCCTTAGTTGAGTTAGAAAAGAGCAATTTGATATTTCTTTATCTTGAACAACTCCAAGAATAATAATGGAATCACCTACAACTCATATTTCCTTTCCTTCTTGGGATTTAAGAAGAAGGTTCCCTTTGTAAAGAGTTTAGGCCTAAGCCTTTTTGTTTGTGGCTATCCCAATTGCTTGGAAAAATCATGTTCTTAATTTCTACTAAAATCAAATATGAATCTTTGTCACCCCCTATTGTTCTAGAATAACTTACCACAAGTTCTATAACTTTATTTAATCATCATTAAATGCATAAGGCTCACATTCTTAATGATGATTACAATCACAATGTTGAAGGTATGGACTTTACCCATAAGTAGTGGTTTTTGTTTTGTTTGTTTTAACCATAGATTTCAATTATCAATGGTATCCAATGTAAGAATATTATAAAACAAATCCCCCTTTAACCTTTAGAANATGATTACAATCACAATGTTGAAGGTATGGACTTTACCCATAAGTAGTGGTTTTTGTTTTGTTTGTTTTAACCATAGATTTCAATTATCAATGGTATCCAATGTAAGAATATTATAAAACAAATCCCCCTTTAACCTTTAGAATTTTATCTACTTATCATAAATTCATAATGTTAAAATTTTCAATGGTGGAAGCTAGTTATGGAGTTCTACCCATAACTCATGTTTCTTTGTTTGTTTTGACCATATATTTCAATTATCACACGAAATCAATGCAATAATATTATAATATTATTTTCCATTCAAAGTAGCGGCGTTCCTTCCCTTTAAATGAAACATGCAAAGTTAATATAGTAAAAGGAAAATGGCTCCACAACGTATTCTCGAGTCTTAAGTGTATCCTTCAAATATGAATGACAAGTATAAGACATAATGAGTATGTTTTTCTCTAATAATTGCCATAAATATGATATGTAATTGTACGGCGTTGATAATGTTATCTTTATATCAAAATTGTTGGACCATTCTCTATATATAAGGATAGAAAGAGAAATAAAATTGGCAAAGAGTAGTGCACTCAAGAAAGACATTGATATGCAATGGTCCATAGATTTAGAGAATATGTATGTGTGTTCCCTTCTAAAAATTGTCTATATCTTTGAAAAAATCCATTCATTGTGCTCTATGTGCTTACTATAATGACATACAGAAACTTGTCCCTTCAACATAGATAAATATTCATACAATTAACCTTTACCATATTCATCATCACGGTCCTTTTCAATTTTTGTATCATATCAATGCAATACGTTCCTATCTGTCATAAAATTTAAAACCAACAAAATAGTATTTGCACATTATATTGTTATTACGAAGTGTGTGAAAGTTATATCCCAAATTCTAACAAATTGTTCCTTCCATTTCGAGGCATTGGGTTGTTAATGTAAGCATAATATTATGTTTTTGGTTATGAGCATGAAGTCTCCTTCTTTTTTTATGTCTATGCATATCCAAAACCTAAAAATTTCAACCCATATTTCATTTACATCATAACATATATACAAGTTCATGAATATGCACATAGAAATCATCAGGGAAGGGCTAGCAAGAAATCATAATCATCTTGCAACCAATAAACTATAATATTAGTAGGAGACAATATTGTATTTTGATTTCTCCACAAAAGTGAATTCAAAACAAGTTTCTAGGCAGAGGGGTGTAGACTCAGGAAGGTATGCAGATAGAGGGGTGCAGACTCTGGCAGATAAACAGAGAGAAGGTAACTTCCATAGCTCAATTGACCTAAGAACAAAAGTATCTAATGCCATTGTTAGAACCCACAAATAAAAATAATAATAAATTGTATTTGTAATTAATATGATACATGTATAAATACATCTTATGACCTTTGGATTCATCTTCCAAGAGGTCTCTTGGAATTCTGATCACCGCTCATATTAACTTGACTATTCATATTCTAACACAAGTGATTGATATCATAACCCTAGCAAATTATTTTTCCAACACATGAAAACATGTAAGGGAGAACTTCTTGTTCAATGGTTGGTTGTTCATTGTAATGGTAGAGGTATAAGTGGAATATGAGAGAAAAATAAGATTGAGACTTGAATCTATGGTATTTGGTTCAGGCTTAATGAGTCTCTACATAGGCTATGACCCTCCATGAATATGAATGCTTATCTCTGATTAATGAATGAAGGCATGAGGCTTGAGTTTATACTTCTTATCATGTACTCTGTTATGAATGTATGTTGTTATATATGTTAAACTGCGTGTGACTTATATGAATGCTAATATGAATGAATAAAAAATGATGTGCAACTCTTAGTTAAATATTTCCTTTGTATATTGTTCCTTCATGCAATGAAAAAACATTCAATTTGTGTGATTCTCATGCATGTATTGGGTGAGACCTTATTCATTCCTTGAATATTCAATTTGCCAATGTGAATGAGATATTTTTTGGTAAATTAYTTCRAACTCTTGGTATGAAACCCACATTTATGGGATCAAATCCTTCCTTATGTTAAACATAGTTATAACATATCCCTTCACAATTCTATTGGCCACATTMTGTTCTATTTGTGCCTAGGGTTCCATCAATTGGCCCCAATTYAGGTAGCTCTAACTATTTCATATACATATGAAAGATCCTCCCATGTATAGATTTAAGAAAATAGAGAGACTAAATTTGTTGAAAGTATCAAACAAATCCAACAACAATTTCAGGATGTTTTTTAGAATGTCCATACTGAGTATAAGGAGAGACGTGATTATCATTGGGCTTCACAAATGTTTTATGTTGGTGATAACATATGGTTGCAGTTGTAGAATAAATGACTTTCGGGATACCATAGGAAGATCAAACCACGCTGATATAGGCCTTATCAAGGGCTAGATGTGAAATATTTTTAATTGAGTATTCCACCATTTATTCAATTATGCTCGGTATTTAATGTACACTTTCTTCTCCCAAACTTCCAAATTTATTGGATACCTTGTAGGTGGAAGATAACTTCTCCCCTAAACAACCCAACCTTGACTTCACTGATTAAGATATAATCAACTATATCATGAATGCCAAGATGAAGGTAACTCCTTAATATAACATATAGCTCTATAAGGTTACCAAAGAAGGGAAACTTCTTCACCACAACCAGTTTCTTACTAGGACCCATATTCATGAACGATTTATTCATATAAGGAAGAATCATGATCAAATGGAAACCATAATTTAGAAAAGTGGGATTATTGATCTATGTGGACATCTATGGACACCTTAGAAATGGTCATGATAGTGAAGATTCTCGTGCGCTAAAGTTGTAGCATGTTTTTCAATCATTTTCCATCCAAAATACACGTGATCTTGGAGATCGAACTCAATATTTTAATTTATTTGCAATCAGCTAAGAAATAGCTAAAAAAGATAAATGAACAAAAATTTACATTCCTAGCAAGGCTCCACTTCTTCTAGATAACTCAAATTCATCAAACTTGAAATTACTACTGAATACAAATTTCATTATAGGGTTAGGGTTCTTGTAGATTAGGTTTTTTACCTTTTACAATTTTGTTGGGATTTATAACATATGGTTTAAGTATCTTGTTATGGGATTTTTTCCAAATGAGGATAGCTGACACACTGTTTCTTAGAGATAAGCTACCAACATTATAACTAGTTTGTACTTCTTTACTTATCATAAAATTTTCACTATTGCATTCAAAACAATATTTGGTTTTAATTGTAGGGTGGGATAATAAAGTTGGCGTATGTTTTAGATTCAATCCAATATATAAGGAACTTTCTCATGTTAATAAAATCTAGAATGAAAAAAATATGTAAAATCTTGGTTCAACGAGGCATGAACCTAGTAGCTCAACTGAAAAGCATGCTACATCAAAGGAAATCACACACAATATACTTCAACAAAATGCATGCACATTTATATAGGAAAAAAAATGAACACATGATATGAAGAACATACAAAAATCAGTTATTTCATGACACCTCTATGTTCTTGTCATACAAAAAGATATATATGCCCTTAATAACTATTGTTGATCGATGATTCCATGGTTTGAAGCCAAAAAATGATAACTTTATATTCAATAACCATAGACATAAGCTACCATAATAAGTTATAGGACTTATGTAATATAACTAAAGTATATTACATCATTATCATGTAATAATATAAGAATTATAATGCAATAATGATAAGTTATGACAATGATAAGTCTATGTAATTATGATAAGTCATGACCTTTGACAAGGGAATGACTTATCACCCTTAAGTGTATTTATATGAACTCCATTTCATCTCATATCATGCAAATGGATAATAAATAAATGGTATTGATTCCTCATGAAATATATGGATTTGTCCCTATTAATATGGAATCTAATGTGAAGTAACAAGTAGGTTTGTTTCAAGTGATATCAGAGCCAAGTTTTCACCATTATCCCGTAATATCCAAGGAAATGAGTGATTTCCCCTGGATTCTTGCATTGATAGAATAGGGTTTTAAATATTGGAGAAACTATGATAACATGAGGATAGAATTAAAGGAATGAAGAAAATATTGAGCAATCTGAATTCACATTAAACATTTCCATGAACAAAGAATTCATCAAACTTTGGTTCCTTTAATGGATTTAAACACAAAGTAAAAATTGATTTACCCATATTTGATGGAGAGGATGGTAGAGAGATCACTATATGGATAAATAAATTTCGAGTTTTATTTTGACTTGCACTAGATGTATGAGGATGAAAACAAAATCAGTTCATTACACCTAGAAGAATCAAATTCCAATTGGTTCTTTTGGTGGCACTCAAAGGCCTAGTCAAGAAAATGGGATACAATTAAAAAACATATTATTAAAAGGTTTCAAAAAATCGAGGAAAACTATGTTTTCTCCAACTTCACTTGATTACAACAGTTGGGGTCGTTGGATGAATTTATTAATGAGTTAAATGTGTTAAATTTTGGACAGTTGGGTTTCATTGATCTCAACCCTTGGAGAGTGATCTTGGAGATTGATGGCAACCCTTAGAGATTCATTTCAACCTTGGAGATGTCTGGAAGCTCCATAGATGTGGACAATATCATTGGAATTTTTTTTATCATCAGTAAGATCGAGGTTGATTGTGATTTAGTTGATGTCATCATATGTGATGGATACATTTTATGAAGTCTACATGAAGCCTCAGAGGTGTGGTTATGGAAACCCAAGTTTGTTGATGAATATGGAAATGAAGGACAATGAAAATGTAGGTAAGATACTCATAGATGGGCAGTACTCATCATGTCATTTTCAATGATATGTGGAACGCCATGTGGCTCCTCGTGATTAGGGAGATATGTCCTTGTAAATTTGGAAGACTTAAAGAATGGTCAAAAATACCCTAGTTGGTTACAAGTCTTCTAAAGGGTAAAGTGGTTGGAACAAGAAATCCCTATATAAACACCCCAAGGAGTCTCTCTTAAACACATACACTTATATAAACACCCCAAGGAGTCTCTCTTAAACACATACACTTATATAAACACCCCAAGGAGTCTCTCTTAAACACATACACTGACATTGAATATATATCTTGTGAATGTTATGGTTATCTTTTTATTGGAAAATATGAGGTTAAATCTGACATCAAGTCTGAAGTTACGAAGGAAGGTTGAAGGTGAAAGTCTCGAAATTGCAGAAACTGTGACTAACCCCATTTTTTGAGGCATCTRGGAGTTGCAGGTCAGAAGGGAGTGGATGTACGCGGTGTGTAGTGGAGAAAATCATGGATATGCAYAGGTATTAGTAAAGGAATTCATGGAGTAGTGAAAAACTTGTGAAAGGGTGATAAGAGATGTTTGTACCTGGTTGCTAAGAATTGTGGAAGAAGTTACACRTCATTTTACAATACAAMAACTAAGCTACAGGATTAGACGTAAGATTTATGGTRTTATGGTACATGCATGGTGATGTTAGTATGTGATATGATACATCTTGGTGGTGTTATGGTACATTGATTAGAATCATTATTGGTGTACATGGTCCGGTTACATGTTATGGTGCATACTTAAGTCTTGTTATATTTTGTTATGARGTGCATCTTGGTGATATTAAGGAGCATGCTAGAGGCATGTGTTTGTGGGATTTGATATATGACTTGAGGAACATCATTGGATGCATGGTACATGTTGGTTGAGGTATACTTGTATTGGTACAATATTGATACATGATATGGTACAGGAGTTGGTGCATGGTTGATGCACAATTTGGTACATGTATTGGTGCATGGTTGATTCACTTGTTGTGGTATAGGTTGTGGTACATGGTTGATTCTTGTTATGGTTCAGGTTAATGGTTTGGTACATGGTTGGTACATGGTTGAGAATCATACCATGTGATGGTATGTTGGTGATATTGATACATGCTTGGTAGAGACGTGTGTTGATGTTGGACATCTAGTTGAGAGGTGTCCTTGGTGTATGATCCATGTTAGAGGACATAGTTGAGTATCGATGAGAGTGACATGTTGGACAAGTTGATCAGTGAAAGGTTTGATATAGTGATAGTGGCAGTGATAGGGGAAGTGATTGTGGTAGTGACAGTTGGTCTACACTTATATTTCAGGGAAGTTGGATAGGGAAAGGAAAAGGGTTTGTAGCCTCCTTTCAGTAGTTGTTGGAGAATCGGGGAGCTGGAGCTTCCTTGAGGTTGGAGCCTGAGAATTAAGGGGTTGTATCCTCCTTATGGTTGGAGACATAGAATTGAGGGAGTTGTATATTCCTTCATATTAGAGCCCGAGAATAGGGGGTTGGAGCCTCCTTCCAGTTTCAACTGCAGAATTTGGAAGTTGGTAATTCCTATGAATGAATTCTTGATATAAATAAGAAATAATTTCGTGGTTTTCTCCCATTTTGGTTTCCACGTAAATATTGGTGTACTGTGTATTTTATGTGATGTTTCTTATGGCTATATGCTCATGATATATTGAATGCAAAAATAAATGACACATTGATGATAAACTATTGAACATTGTTGTTAAAGTGAAAGAATATATATTGTGGTTAAAAGTGGTATAAATTTCTCATACTGATTCAACCCCCCTCTCAGTATCCGAACATTAACTACTCACATGCATGAATTGGTAGATGAATATTTCTTACATGTTGTCATATCATGGTTGAAAGATAACATAAATAATGAACTCAATTTTTTTGATACAAAATACATTGAGAAAGAACGACTAAACGCCAAAATTGCTAAGGAAAAATTGTCATCCTTGCAACAAGTCCCTTAGTACCACTCTCAGAAACAAAACCAAAAGTACAATACCGCTAATAAAAGGATTCCACCATTTGACATAAAGGATGAAACAAATCGATGCTTTAGATGTCATGCACCCAACTGTATTCCATCCCACAGGTGAATGAATAAGAAATTAGATCCATTTCACATAGATTCAGATAATTCAAATGAAAAATTAGGAAATCCTATAGTATCTGACCATCAAAATTCTACTCCAACACTCTTGTATGTTACAATGACTTCTATTTTGCGATCCCAAACTCTAAAGGTTTTGGGATACATTAAACATATAAGAGTAATAATGTTATTAGATAGAGGGTGTTCTCATAATTTCATTGATACTAAAATATAAAAAACAATTAAACATTTTCATTTATCCCTCTTCTAACCTTCATGTCACAATTGTAGGGAATCAAACTACCTCATGCATGTGGAAATGTCAATTAAGGATTACCAATTACAATCCCCCATGTATTCCATGGAAATTGGGGAGTGGATGCAGTATTAGGATACTGATGATTTTCCATGATTCATATAGTAGGGTTAAATTTATAGAAATAATTGCTAGAGTTCTTCGAAAATGGGAGGACGTACAAATTTTATTGAATCAATTGTACAACCCCCCAAATAATCTTGTCTAATAGAAAGGAGAAGATGATAAAGACAGGAGAACATGCTTATCGTTTCCACTGTTATTCCATGGAGGCAATCTCGAATGAAGTTGATGTTCCTAAATGTCTTCATGAGATTCTTGGAAAATGTAGCACTATTTTTCATAGAATCATTACTATTAAGGCCTCGTTATTGGAATAACTTCTAGTAGTCAAGATGAAGAAACAATTCTATGATAAATAAACATCCATGGATTTAGTTAAGGTTGACATACCACTGATCACCACTAATGAAGCCATATGTTAGGTGAAGGATGTTGTCACACTGTTAAATATAAAAGCATCAGATATCATCATGATGACTCAAGTAAATCATGACAAGACTAAACAATATATTAAGAATGATAAACTTACCAGGAATCCAAATATCTATGTGCCTCAAAGAATATTTTCTCATTACCTATGCTTTGAGGAAAAAACAATTTTAAGGGGCAAAGACTTGTAATATACCTAAAGTATATTACATTTATTATCATGTAATAATAGTTACAGGTCAATTATTATGTAATATAAGAATTATATTGTAATAATGATAAGTCTATGTAATTATGATAAGTCATGAACTTTGCAAAAGAGATGACTTATCACCCCTACATGTATATATATACATGTCATTGTATCTTATATCATGCAAATGGATAATAAATAAATATTATTGATTTGTTGTGGAATATGTGTATTTGTCCCTATTATTATTGAATCTAATGTGAAGTAATCAATAGGTTTTATTAAACTTATAACATATGAATGGGGATGTACATTATTAGAACATCCCAATATGGGGATCATTTACTCTATGAATGGGATATGAACATAGTTTTATTTATTTTTCATTCATAAACCAAAGACTACGAGCCTAATAAATTTTTCTAAGTCTCATGGACATGGATTGGCCCCATAACATGACATAAACCATATACAGGGAATCATTATCCTATGAGTTGGATATGGGAATAATTTCAAAAACTAGTACAACACATATGGGTCTCATAATTTAATTCATGGTTCTAGGAAAAAATATAGGGATTATATATGTAGAGTTTCTTTTAGGACTCATGGGCCCTACACAGTGCCTCAAACTACCATAGAGCCCTTGTAGAGATAATATTTTAATTGTGAATAGTATATAAATAGAACTTTTATGGGCCATGCGTGGGGATACAAACCACCATAGATATCATTTAGAGGCAGTGTTTGGTTTATATTGGTTTATATCAAGGGGATGTGAATAAATTTTTGTTTTTTCAAATTATGGATGGGTCTTATTTCCTAGAGCATGGTTCAAGTCTTAAAAAAATATGAAATTTTCCATAAAAAATACTTTTAGGGCTCACAAGCCATGCACATATCCATAAAATCATCACAAAGGACTTATAAATGTAATATTTGGATTATAAGTGAGATATATTCTAATGATTTTTGGACCATGTATGGGTCTCGACTCTAGAATTATGTTTTGATGATGCAAAACTAGGCACTTGGCCTTAAAATTTTGATTCCAATGATCACAAGAGATGTGAAAGACCTAGACTAGCATGAAGGTCCTAATAATAGTAAATAGGTAATGTGGAACCCCATGAAATTATTTATATATATACATTAGGGACATAAGACCCATCATTTTCTTCGAAGGTTCACATGGCATACATGGGGCCCCAAACCTCCATAGAGTTCATCTAAATATGTAACCTTTCTCTTGGAATTTGGACATTGTTAGGAGTTTGAAATTTTGTTTAGAAAGAATGGGTCTTGTGGTCCAGTAATGGTTTAGGATGTAGACATAGCGACATAGGCCCTAAAAGTTTTCTCTAGGGATCATGGCCAATGAAAATGACCCCAAACTACACTAAATGCAATGTTGTGGGAATCATTACCCTATAAGTGGTTTGCATGCACAATTTTCACATTTACCGTAGAGTGGATGGATTTCAATGCCTCATGGAAATTTTCAATGCCAAAAAAAAAGAACTGTGCCACAACATTTTGTTGTATGTCTCATGGGCCATGCAAAAGGTCCTAAACCATCATAAATTCCCTATAAAGGAATTTTTTTATTTATGAATGATTTACGGGAATACCTTTAAAGTTATTGGTGTTCCATGGATGAGTCCATTTAGGAGTAAGAGCCAATGACTTAGGTCCCAATAGTACTTACTAAGGATCATGTACCGCACAAGAGGCCTAAGAGCATTTTTACTATTCTTAGGTGACTAGAACACACTTAAGAGTTCATGTGTCATGTTTTGATGTTTTTTTCTTGTCCTTGGATTCCTACAATCCTCTTTTGGATCCTAAGCTAAAACATTCCCCCCATAAAATTTTTTAACGTCTCAGGAACCATACTTAGTACTCAAAATATCCAAATAGTGTCAAAATTCCCACTCAAAGGCCAAGGATCTACCCAAATATTCTTATGTGTTTATTCAAGTCTCTTTGTACGGATGATGAAATTTTGTTTCTGATATCACACAAGTTGTAGGTTGGGAAAATCCTATCCCAACCACTAAATGGAGACAACTAAGAGGTCACCTACCCACTATCACCTTAGGTAGGTGTCCTTGTCACTTTAGAGGTCATGTAGTCACCTGAAGGGGGGAATCTCAGTGACCCTAGGGGGAATGAGATGAAGAAAGATGAAAATGGAGATGAATTCCCTAGAGGTGAAATCTAAATGGTATGGAGGTATTAAAATTAAGTCTTGGGAAAGTCCAAGGATTGCCAAGTATGTTGAGTAACCTGGAAGTGGTGAAATCCCTGCACAAGACACAAGAAAAAAAAATCATATATTGCAATCTGATCAATTGGAAAAGTAAGTTAATATTTTTGTACCTAATAGTATATGTTAGTAACAATGTATATCATCAATAAAATGACACCATAATCTGCAATATGAATGCTAGAAACCAAGTAGAATATACAAGAGAAAGACTAGCTAAAGACTAACAAAACTCAAGATGAAAAACCAAGATACTAGCATGAAAAGGTAAGGTTGTTGTAAAACAATTTCTACAGAAAATTATATCAGCATTATGACTGTAATTATAAATATATTACAACAAGAAAATTAGCCACTAAAACTCCAAAATGTTCCAAAAGGTGCACTAGAGCAAGTGAGACAAGTGTGCAAACTTTTGGAAATTTCCATTGGTTGATATGAGAGTTATTCAAGCAATTGAGTTAGGGTTTATGCAAACCTAATGGCTGAAGATGAAAATTTATAAAAAATAAAGAACTATCCCTTTGATGGTGATGCCCTAGTTGCTATGAGGTGTCCAAGGCACAAGGAATACAATCCAAGTTGCAAGAAGAGAAGCGACAAGAAATTACGTTTCCCAATTCAATATTTTGTTTCTCCAATGCAAGGCTATTTCCTTTAGTTATGGGCTAATGGGGTAAAAAAGAAAGATCTAGGGTTACTAAACCCTTGGGGGTTTCAATCCTCTTACTTCCCAAGGTAATTAACCTATCTAGGGTTTGAATATGAAGGGTGTAAATCTTCTTACTTCCTCAACAAAAATCCTTGCAAAATAATTTTAAAAACTTGATAGAATGGTGGGAACTAGGATAAGGATGTATATCCTTATACTCCCTATCTATCCTTTGAAAATACAGCCCTATATTGAATCACCAATGATAATAACAAAGTAAAGAACCATACCATTTCAATAAAAGGCCTTAACATTGCAAAGTAAACCTCCACAAAAGCAAGAGAATGACCTCCAAGAGATAGCACACCATCATCATCATCAAACCATAACCAAAAAGCATTATTCCATAGCACCAAAGGAAAAATACTCCAAGTGTAGAGAAAATTCTAAACAAAGTACTTCTCACAAGAGGGAAAGTTATATCAAAATGAGATCTTATGATCTCTTATTTATAAAAAATGTCACTAAGATAGTTTGTTCACATAATTAAGGGTAAACCACAATAATAGGGGTGAAAAACCCTAATATTTCCCCTTTTACAAAGTAATATTAAAAATTTCACTTTAATTTCCACTTTTTCACAAAGAAAAACCCTAGTTTATATGGACGTCACCGCTTTAGGGGATGTTTGTTGCACTAGGAGAACGTCGTTGGTGATGGAGGAGTGTAGAGAGGCTTCCCAAATCCACATGTCAAGAATCCAAACAAATTACTTCATGATCAAGGCTCAATCCCCTCAAAATATTCTTGTTCCAATGCATTCCAACCTCACCACCAAACCCTAACACCACTAGGTTATGTCATGCCTCTAAAGGTGACGTTTTGCCTCTCCTAGGTAAATTGTCTGGCATGTGGGGGATAGGTCATGTAATCTAGGTCATATTCTAGGCCTTAAAAGTTTTATTTCTCTCATCCAACATGCGGTYCCTTGGCATCCACCTCTGGGATTTAAGCCCTATGGAAGCCCAAGCTAGGCTTGTTCCTCCAAAAATATCCACCAACTAGGTCCTGCAAAGACAAATAAGCATGCCCTCCAAGGATTTCRAGTCATAACATCATGATAAGTSAATCAAGTCAATAAATGAGCCACCTAATCATGTGCATCAAATATTACTATGTCAAACAATTAAGTGCTCAAAGACATTATGCGACTTGTGAAGATTGGATATGGCAGGGTTGACAAGGTGTCCTATTGGGAAGATATTTCCCTAGGTCAAGGAGAGTTTACAAGATATCCCTCTCTAAGACATGTAAATTGGTTGAAGTGGTTAGGTTCAAGACTCAATGAGCATATGAATCAAGATATACAAGAGGTTGTAGTGTCTCATTCATTGGTTCCTTTGTAGAGGGTGTGTGGTACCTTTGTTTGCAATGCACTTTTTTCCAAGCCCGTTATTTTTCCATTCTTTCTTTATTTCATAAATTTAAGGAAAAGTTGAAGGCCACGTCCCTGGTGTGGTGTCCAAATAACGACAGTGTCACACACAAATACCTAGTGGAAATGAGAAGGTTGGTTCTTCATGAGACCTCCTTTCTCTCATCCTTGCAACTGAGAGCCATTACCCTGGCTTGGTAACTAGATGATGGTAATTTCAAACAACTATATATTCATGGACATGATAGGTCGGCTCCTTATGAGACCTCCTATCCTCCAACTAACCCTTTTTAAACATTCTTAATCATATTTCTTGTGGGTCCCCCTTTTCTCAAAGATAATCATTTCATTTCTTTCTTGGGTGATCCCTAGGAGAATCATCTATAACGTTCATACATAGTATTTTATATTTTACCCAACATCAATCCCTTTGGGCCTTCTACCCCTTCTTCCCATAAAATGAGTGATAACCCCTTCGTGGGTCAAAATACCCTAAAATCCCAAGAGATAAGGAAATGAGGGTAAATAGTGATGGAAAGTGGTAAGTATGGTTGGGAACAATGTGATGGATCTTTAAGGGAGTTCCTAGTATAAAACCCATCCCCAAGTAAGACCACTTACTGGGGCACAATGTCAACCACCAAAGTGGAGTAGGGAAAAGGCATAATTTCCAAGCATATATCATAAAATCTAAATAAATTTAAGACACAACATACTTAAATGACTCAAACATTGAAATGGTTCTCACCATAATACTGACTAGTACCTCATGGATAAAGGTCCACTGCCTTCTAGAAGCCAGTTGATGTGGCAGATGCCATTTGAAAATCTGTGACCTATGTGGCAGTGAGAAGGGTTTCCTTCTGTGAAAAGGGAAATTGTTGGTCATGTAGTCTCTCGACACTCCATATATGTAACCTGAGGGCCTTGAGATATAATCTCCTTAGTTATCCAAAAAATGGAAATAACATTTGGCTCCTACTTGGGGACATGTGCTCGTCGTAGAGTGCATGATAACCACAACATCTCCTGATAGACATGTTACTGCCAAAAATTAGACAAAGGAATCAGAGCATCTAGGGTGGTGATATCACCCATATATATATATATATATATATATATAATCCAAAATGAAAATAATCTAGAAAAGAAACATTTTGACATTTTTTCAAAAATTTCTAAGCTAAGCATGAAATCAATATGTAGGTAGAGAAAAATGAAAATCAAATGCATCTAAACTAGTATGAGAAATCAAGATGAAAATGAATGGGAAAGAAATATGACCTAACTACTTACCTGGGGCCTTAGGGCCCTGAAGATCAGGTGACGAGTAATGTCAGGTGAAGTCATACAACCAGTGCAACCAACCGATCAACTCATCAAAGTATTTCTCCTTATTCTTGATCATGTAATACAACAAAGATAAGTTAAGCACATAATAATAATCATTATAAGAACGTATATAATCGATCATGAAATACAAATCATGGAGATGGGTGGGAGGGAGGAAGTCATGCTAGAAAGAGAAAACATCAGCTTGATTGTCTCGCATGAAAGTGTAGCCACACACCTGATCAATCCATCTATGAAGAGGGATACCATATATAGACAACGACTTGTATTCATCTTCACTCATAATATCACTACTCCCTCAAGGATGAGAAAGGACAATAGATCCCAAACAAACCCTATGATTTTCCAAACGAGGGGAAACGAGGTAAGGCACAACCTTATAGAAAAACTCCTTTGTTGGACATAGAAAACATCTCTTCTTTGTTTGTAAACACAAAAGTGCTTATGTTTGGTAGTTCATACCTTGGACTCATTTTGGTTGGCCACATCCTGGTGTCTATCAAAATATGAGCATAATGGATAAAATTCCTCATAGAACAAATATGCTTCCTCATAAGAGTATGTATCAAGGGATGGCCGAAAATCATCCTAAAAATGTTGTTTTGGATCATCCTTGAATGGATGGAACAAATCTATAACCATATTATCATCAGGTTTGCACATATATGGATCATTCGGTTGTAAAACAAAATCCTCTAAATAAATTATTTATGTATCCTTTATTCGAGATGTGCCTTCAATATCGTAGATAGGATCTCTGTAAAAAATGAAACAACCCAAATCCCATATCCATCTCTCAGTCTGTATGAAATCATGAATGTGATAGTCAACTATATCGAGGGGTTGTTCCATGATTTCATATGTATCATAGGATTTGATTACTTCTTCACAAGAATGGAAAACTTCATCTTGTTCAAAATGGATAGTAGATAACAATGTCTCGCTCATGCCTTCTACAAGAGAAACTTCATCGATATCCTTCTAGAAGATTTCTTCATTTTCATAATCATGGAACAAATCATCATCAAAATTTTCAAACGGAGTATAACTCATCATGTTGTTTTCTTCATGTGTAGGAGAAGTAGAAGTATGTATGTCTTCATCTAGTGGAAGGGAGGACACTTATTCTTCATCATATGTCTCATCTAGATCTTCTTCAATATTGTCTTCATGAGTATGTTCTTCGGGAAAGTCTTTGTCATCTTCAATACGATAAAATAACTTACCATGTTGATCTTGATCTAAAACAAGTTTGTAGAGTTCTTTGGGCATGAGGAGTGGTTCATAATCACTTGGGAATATTTCTTGGTATCCATACTTCTTGGTCAGAGCATCATATAATGAATTTGTTCCAAAATATGCAATGGACACTTCCCAAGCTAAGTGTTGGGTACGTTGTTTCTCATAATCGTCGATGATGGCATCAAGCTATTCTTATCTTTTCTCACAAAACTTAACCAGAAAGTCCCTATCGGGGAAAAGTCTCATTAGTTGTTTAAAAAACTCAAAATATTCATCTTTTCTTTGCTTGAGATGCTCAAAAGTTTCCTCATTTCTCCTGTCAACTTCTTATTTTGAAACTGTCACTTCAACAAACTCTGGAAGAAGCTTTCCTCTCAAGAATTCAATAGGATCAAGGTCAAAACCTTCTCTTGAAAAAAAATCCTCCAGGTCTTGAATTGTATCTTCAAGACTTTGAGCTTATGGTCCCCAATGTTTAAGGAACTCTTTGATGAGGATTGTCAAATAATATATGATTATTGTCTTGTAAGAATGTTTTATCCAATCCCTTTGTTCATTTCCAAAGGAAAAAAAGAACAACCGCAAGAATACATCCTCATGTTGTGCACTCAAGATGGAGAGGGATCAAACAAACTCAACAATGTGTGCTATGACTGACAATTTATTACCATTGAACTTTGGGAGGAGATCGAATTGGTTTACTGAGAAATTGTTTGGATATCCATCAATAGATTCGAGGTCCAAGGATTTGTATTCTTCATGAAATCTCCACAGAGCAATGTTTCCATTACTTAGGGTAATACCTCAATGGATTCGCAAGATGATCTCAAGTCTCATCAAAGGAGGGAAGGGGAAACAAAAAAGTGGGATATGGGAAGGTGGAGTCAACAATTGAGCTTCATGAAGATCTCATCAAGAAATGTGGAAAGGGAACATCCCTTGGGTGGACTCTCTAGGAAAGCGAGGGGAAAAGGATTTGGGATAGCTTGAAGAAGTGTAATTAGGGTTCGGAAGAGGATTCAGAATCCTCCTCGACAATGGAGACAAAATGTTATCGCACAAGTTGTACATTGGGAAAATCCTGACCCATTCATTAAATGGAAATAGATAAGAGGTCACCTACCCACTGTCACCTTAGGCAGGTGTCCCTGTCACTTTAGAGGTGAGGTAGTCACCTCAAGGGGGGAATCCCGTTGACCCTAGGGGGAATGAGATGAATAAATATGAAGATGGAGATGAAGTCCCTAGAGGTAAAATATTAATGGTATGAAGATATTGAAATTAATTTTTGGGAAGGTCCAAGGGTTGCCAAGTATGTTGAGTAACCTGTAAATGGTGAAATACCTTCCCTAGGCACAAGAAAAACAAGCATATATTGCAATCTAATCAATTTGAAAATGAATTTAAGATTGTTGTCCCTAATAGAAATTGCTAGTAACAATTTATATCAGCAATAAAATGGAACTATAAGCTGCAAGATGAATGCTAGAAATACAGTAGAAGATAAAAGAGAAACACTAGGTAAAGACTAGCAAAACTCAAGACTAAAAACCAAGATATTAGCATGAAAGGATAAGGATGTTGTAAACACTTTTATGTTGAAAATTATATCATCCTTATGGATGTAATAATCAATGTATTACATAAATAAAACCAACCACTAAAATGCCTCTAAACGTTTCCAAAAGGTGTGCTAAAGCAAGTAAGAAAAGTGTGCAAAATTTGGGCAATTTCGAGTGGTTGATAAGAGAGTTATTCAAGCAATTGAGTTAGGGTTTTTATAGCCCTAATGGATGAATATGAAAATTTATAACAAAATCAAGAACTTTCCCTTTGATGGGGATTCCCTAGTGGTTGTGAGGTTCCCAAGGCACAAGGAAGACAATCCAAGTTACAAGAACTAAAAATGATAAGAAATTACATTTCAAAATGAAATATTTAGTTTCTCCAATGCAAGACTAGTACCTTTCGTTATGGGATAATGGGGTGAAAAAGAAAGAGCTAGGGTTACTAAACCCTTGGGGATGTAAATACTCTTCGTTCCCAAGTTAAGAAACCTAGCTAGGGTTTGAAGATGAGGGGTTTAAATCCTCTTACTTCTTCAACAAAACCCTTTCAAAATAATTTTAAAATCTTGATAAAATGGTGGAAACTAGGATTGTGGTGTATATCCTTATACTACCTATCTAGCCTTGGCCAAAAAAACCTTATCTTTAAACACCAATGATAATAACAAAGTAAAGAACCATACCATTTCAAGAAAAATCATTAACATGTCAAAGTAAACCTCCACAAAAGAAATAGATTAACCTCCAAGAGATAGTGCACCATCATCATCATCAAACCATAACCGAAAATAATTATTCCATGGCACCAAAGGAAAAATAATCCAAGTGTAGCAAAAATTTCAGACCAAGTAATTCTCAGAAGAGGGAGAGTTATATCAAAATGAGATCTTATGATCTCTTATTTATACAAAATGACACTAATCTAGTTTTTCCACATAATTAGGGGTAAACCAGAATACTAGGGGTCAACAACACTAAACTTTCCCCTTTTACAAAGTAATATAAAACAATTCACTTTAATTTCCACTTTTGCACACAAAGAGAAACCCTAGTTTATATGGACGTCACCCCTTTAGGGGACATTTTGGCACTAGGAGAAGGTCATTGTTGATGGAGGAGTTTAGAGAGGCTTCCCAAAGACACATGTCAAGAATACAAAAACTTCCTTCATGATCAAGGCTCAAGCCCCTCAAAATTTCCTTGTGCTAATGCATGTCAACCTCACCACCAAACCCTAACCTCTCTAGGTAGCATCATGCTTCTAAAGGTGATGTTTTTCCTCTCCTAGGAAAAACGTTTGGCATGTAGGGGATAGGTTGTGTCATCCAATTCATCTTCTAGGCCTTCAAGGTTTGATATCTCTCATCTGGCATGCCGGCCCTTGGCATCCACCTATGGGCTTCAAGCCCCATGGAACCCCAAGCTAGGCTTGTTCTTCCAAAATTGTCCACTAAATAGGACGTGAAAAGACAAATAAGCACGCCCTCCAAGGATCTCAAGTCATAACATAATGATAAGTGAATCCAGTCAATAAATGATCCACCTAAGCATGTGCATCAAAGATCACTATGTCAAACAATTAAGTGCTCAAAGAAATTATGTGACTTGTCAAGCTTGAATATGGGAGGGTTGACGATGTGTCCTATTGGGTAGATATTTCCCTAGGTCAAGGAGAGTGTCCAGGAGATCCCTCTCTAAGCCATGTAAAGTGGGTGAAATGGTTAGGGTAAAGACTCAATGGGCATAGGGCTAATGACATACAAGAGGTTGTAGTGTCTCATTCATGGGTGCCTTTGTAGAGGGTGTGTGGTACCTTTGTTTGCAATGCACTTTTTTCCAAGAACATTATTTTTCCATTTCTTTCTTTCTTTCAGAAATGTAAGGAAAAGTTGAAGGCCACTACCCTGTTGTGGTGTCTAGATAATGGCAGTGTCACGCACAAATACCTAGTGGAAATGAGAAGGTTGGCTTGTGATGAGACCCCCTTTCTATCATCCATGCAACTAAGAGCCATTACCATGGATTGGTAACCAGATGATGGTAATTTCATACGACTAGATATTCATGGTCATGATAAGTTGGCTTGTGGTGAGACCTCCTATCCTCCAACTAACCCTTTTTAAGCATTCTTAATCATATTTCTTGTGGGTCCCCGTTTTCTCAAAGATAAGTGTTTCATTTATTTCTTGGGTGATCCCTAGGAGAATCATCTAGAAGTTTCATACATAGGATTTTATATTTTACCCAACATCAATCCCTGTGGGCCTTTAGCCCCTTCTTCCCATAGAAAGAGGGATAAATCCTACTTAGGTCAATACACCCTAAAATCCCAAGAGACTAGGAAATCATGGGAAATAGTGATGGAAAGTGGTAACTATGGTTAGGAATGGTACGGTGGCTCTTCAAGGGAGTTCCTAGTAGCAAACCCATCCCAAAGGAAGACCAATTACTAGGGAACAATGTCAACCACCAAGGTGAAGTAGTGAAAAAGGCATAATGTCCAAGCATATATCATGAAATCTGAAGCAATCTATAACACAACATACTTAAAAGCCTCAAACATTGAAATGATGATCACCATAATACTTAGGTGTACCTCATGGAGCAAGGCCCACTGCCTTCCGGAAGCCAGTTTATGTGGTGGATTCCATATGAAAATCTGCGACCTATGTGGTGGTGAGAAGGGTCTCCTTATGTGCAAAAGGATAGTGTTGGTCATGTAGTCTAACGACACTCCATATCTGCAACCTAAGGGCCTTGAGACATAATATCCTTATTTATCCACAAAATGGAGATACTAGTTTCTATTATGCCCTCCTTGTAGTAATCATTGAAAGGTCCCAAACACACCAAAACTTAGATTTGGAATTGATGGGTGGTCTTTCTACAGATCTCCATTTTATGAATACTAATGTATTTACTCAAATCCTTATGAATTGTGGGTACCAATTCTACTATTGGTTCAACTAAACCTTGGAATTCCACACTTATTCCATTCTCTAGGAACTAAATCAAATTATGCACATGTACAGTACAATACAACACAATTTCTCAAACTAACTAAAATACATGTTTATTAGTCATATTTTCTATGGACAAGACTCTTACTTAAGTTTTTAAGAAAAAATATAAAGAGTTGGTTAGAGTGGATACAATTATCATTATCCTATGAGCCAAGCAATGAGGGTCTATTGCAACCTTTGAAATGTAGGTCATTGAGCAACGAAAGGTTGGCTTCTTAATATCCACTTGACTAAATCCATATATGTTGCATTTTTAGCCAACTTCATTTCTGCTACTTTTTCTTCGAACTTTGCCAAAAATAAGGGTTTGGAATCCAACCAAGATTAAAGGATATAGCACATGCGAAAAAATTACACGGCATATGATTATTGTGTAGACATAAATAGGTTCCTCCAAAATATTCCCTCATAATGTAAATGAATCCTAACTTATCTACATTAATTGATTTATTTGTTCATAAAATGAATTATGGAGGCCCAACCCTTTCAAAAATCCTTCCCCTCCTTGTATTATTCTCTATTACATTGATTATTTCATTCTACCCTACCTATCACTTAGACCGTAAAAAACACACCCATATCCCTAATTCGAGGCCAACAATAGACTCAATAGGTTTTTTTTCTCACTCCCGAGGTGTCTAGAAGCCTACAGCCCAATTTTACCCCCTAGTCATTTTTAAGGACTCTATATTGAAGGTCGGTGTAGTTATAAATGTAAATATGTCCCTATTCAATTAGGAATTAAATTATGTAAGTAGGGAAATCTGCCCATCCAAACCTCAATTGTTGAACACCATTCCTACACATAACAAATGTGAATTGTACAATAGATTACTTCTATTAAGTACACCAACATCAATTATCTATTTGTGTGTACTTATTTTAGACTCTAGATTAGGTCGAAGAGAAAGTCTATTGAATTTTGATTGTGCATTGGGTACATTTTTTCACAATAATTTTTAATGTAAACAATAATCATGCACACATTTATCTTCAATGCAATTTCTTAATGTAAACAACAATGAACATGCCTTACGTATGACTAGAATGCCCATGAGATTTGATGTTGAAATTTGGAATCTAAGTGGGAACATAGCTAACAAATTCTGAGTATGATATCTGTAAACCATAACAAATTCAACATTTTTTTTCCTTTCTCAATATTACTTGTTTGTAAATATAAGAAGACTTATTTATATAACTTACA
Source organism: Picea engelmannii (assembly GCA_009831015.1). Taxonomy (NCBI): domain Eukaryota; kingdom Viridiplantae; phylum Streptophyta; class Pinopsida; order Pinales; family Pinaceae; genus Picea; species Picea engelmannii. The sequence continues at coordinate 613,123 of ML787149.1, forward strand.
AATATATAAAGAAATTTAAATATGTTTTCAATTTTTTTCTAATACTTATAATAAAAAAAAATTATGTTTTTAAACAAAATTAATATACTTATCAAAATTTTCAACAAATAAAAATAATACAATATCTTTTTATTAGAAATATAACTTTAAGTAAGTATTCTTATTAAAAATATAAACTCTTTAAGTAAGTATTTCCTAATAATATAAACTAATAATACAATATCTTCTTATTAGAAATATAAACTCTTTAAATAAATATTTTTATTAAAAATATAAACTCTTTAAGTAAGTATTTCCTAATAATATAAACT
>ML787149.1:614883-627271 GCA_009831015.1 Picea engelmannii
GCGATTTTCTCAACACTTTTTATGTTAGCTTCATTTTTTCTGAACCAAATCAAATCAAAATATTTATAATAAAAATTATCTTTCCCTAAAATTGCTTCTAAACCTTAGGTCAGACTTTGTGTGGAGAGATGTTCTTCTGTAAGATTAAACAAGTATTGCATGGCTAAGTTGTCATGGAAAGACATACAGACAAGATGAATACAAACCCAATCAACCAATTTACCCAAGTTGTGACTCCGCTTTCAAGACTCACTCAAACTATAGTCAAAGTTCCCTTCGCTTAAACCTTCCTTGTGTGACTGGCTTCCATTCTTTCTACTCCATGTCAAAGAAAAGAGATGGCAGACGAAATTGTCTAGGTTATTTCCTTTTCAACTACTAATAAGAAAATTTCACCCAACAAAATTAGAAAATAACTTATTATAAATATTTTTCAAAATTGGAAAACAACTTATTTATAAAGGATTTTCAAATTAAATGTCTATGTGTTTAGTAATAGATTGTCGAATCACTTTAATTTTAATAGAATTTATAATCAATTTTTTTTAATAATATTAAATTTAAAAAATCAAAATTTTAAAAGATTCATTTTTTTTTTATTAAAAACTAAATTATGTATATAGTTAAAAAAAAGTTATCAACTTAATTGTTTTTAGCTAGTTTGTCAGTCTAGACAGTTCTACATCTTTCCTACATCTTGGGGACACAAAATTTGGAGGATATTACATAATATTTCTGGGTGCAATCACAAGTTCAACAACTACTTCAAATGTTCTTGCTCAATGGTGAAAAAACTCTTAGCTTTTTACCATTAAATCCCACCCTTTCAACATTATCAACTTAAATTTTAATACCAGAAATTAATACTAATTAATTTTGTCTTTTATTTAATTGAGAATAATTTCAAATTTGGAATAGAGAATGTTTTCTAACAAATCTAACAAATAAAAGTGGACACTTGTACTACAGGAAGAACAGAGCCTTAGGTGGGTGCAGGTACAGTCGGAAAAGTGGCACTGGCTATTAAATCATTCAACAGTTAGTTCTTTGAGGCTTAATCTCTGCGACAACGTTGCATTCGGCCGTGGCAGGATTGTTTACGAGACTTTCAAATCAAAATTGAACGACATTGGCAGACCGAAGAGGTATAATTTAACGGGTTCATTAAAAAAATTGTCCTTAATTTATTTTTAAGCCATTTGTGTCAAATTATTTCATTGATTAAATTTGTACTTGAAAGTATTTGTTCTATTAAATCCGTCCTTCACTCTTTATTGCAAAATATTTGATAGAATTTGTCCTTAATTCGTTATTGAGTCGTTTGTGTCAAATTATTTCATTTCTATTAAATCCGTCCCTAACCTTTTATTGGAAAATATTTGATCTATTAAATTCGTTCTTGGAATTTTTTATGACACAAAAATTTTGATCTCCTAAATTTGTTTTTGAATTTTTTATGACAGAAAATTTGATCTTTTAGATCCATTCTTGAGATTTTAACGACGACAAAATATTTGATAAATTAAATTCCTCCTTCATCCTTTTACGACAAAACATTTGATCAATTAAGTTTGTTCTTAATCAGTTTTTAGGGAAAGAATTCGATCATGCAAAACATTCGATCGATTAAATTTGTTCTTGAACTTATATGGAAACATATTTAGGTAATGTGGCTAACTGTAAATATGTCGTACAAATGACGAGATGGCACAATTATCATCACAATATTTTGCTAATACGACATGGTGGAATCTGCAGGCTCTCCCACTTACTTTGGCTTTGTTTGATTTCGTAGAAATTGGCACAACCAAGAGATTAAAATGTATATACCTAAAATTTGAATGTGCATCTATAGCAACTTAGTGACAAGGCATTGAAATCTTTCATTAGATTCATAAACTACGTGCGTTGTGTTCCATTTGAGGGCCGCGTGGATGCATGTGCACTGAGGGCACTAGCCAATTCAAATTCTCGATAAAAGAGGTAACAAATTTCCCAAAACGCGTAAATATTTTGGTATTTTCTCTTATTTAAAGCTTTTTGTAGATAAGATGGCACAGAGTCATAATTTCCGTCCGGATTTTCATGGTTAAGATGGTACAGAGTCATAATTTCAGGATGCCACCTCTAAAATAAGAGGTTGAATTCATGGATCAATGACAATATAAAAATTAATTTAAATCTATTTTAAAATATAAATATTTTAAAAAATAATATAAAACGTTATAAACATTAGCAGTACTAATAAGAATGTCATTCATATTGACTTTTCCACATTTTCAGTGTAGGTTGTCCAAGGAGATTTTACCATTTAACATAACAGTATTACTTAGAATTATGAGAAAACCACACTAGTGAGGCTACGTTCACAATCTATTATTGATTGAAGACAAATTACATCATAATATAGGAATTGGTTCTACTTATACGGTTACAACAAATACCAGGAAAATAGGAAAGTTCAACTACGTAACTAACTAGTGCTTCATTATTTCCAAGTCTCCTCCTTAATGGGAAATGGATTGACTTCTACACCTAACATCTCCCTAAACAACTCATACTTAATCTTTCCAAGAGGCTTAGTGAAAATATCACCATCATTTTCACTAGTATTACAATACATAAGAGTTATTTCATTTGACTGCAACTTTTTTCTAAAAAAATGAAACTGAGCATCAACTTGCTTTGTCCTTGCATGATAAATCAAATTATTCGCCATCTTGATTGAAATTTGATTATCACTTTTGATCATTGTAGGTTCCTTTTGTTCTTCTCCAACATATTGAAGAAGTCTTCTTATCCAAACAACTTCACAAGTTGTTGCACACAAGGCTTTATATTCTGCTTCAGTAGAAGACAAAGATACAATAGGCTTCTTTTTACTGCTCCATGAAACAATCCCAGATCCAATGCCAAACAAATATCCAGTGGTTGATCTTCGATCATCTGAATTGTCAGCCAAATTACAATCTGAGTAACCTGTCATCTCAACATCAAATGCATCAGTATATTTAATACCATAATCAAGTGTTCCTTTTAGATACCTGAGTACCACCTTTGTTGCATTCCAATGGCTTTCTTGAGGTTTCGCCATAAATTGAATTAACACACTCACAAAATATGCAATATCAAGTTTGGTTGTGGTGAGATAATTCAAAATACCCACCATTTGTCTATACATAGTGGCATTCAGCTCCTTCGAACTATCATCACAAAAAAGTTTCACATTATGTTGCATGGGAACAATAGAAGATTTACACTGATCCATTTTAAATATCTTAAGTACTTCTCTGACATACGTACTCTAACAAAGAAACGTTTGGCCTACATTTCTCCAAACTTCAAGACCTAGGCAGTAATGCAACTCACCAAGATCTTTCATTTCAAAAACTTGTGACAACTTCTCCTTGATTTCATCAATTAATTTTCCTACATTTTTTGTAATTATTAAATCATCAACATATAAGGAAATCAATACTATATACCCCTGCTCATCAAATTTGGTATACAGATTTGGATCACTCTTGCTCCTCATAAAACCCTATTGAACAAAGAAGGAGTCTATCTTCTCATATAATGACCTAGGTTCATGTTTTGGTCCATACAATGTTTTCTTTAACTTACACACTAAGTGTTCTTGCCCATGTTCCACAAACCCTTCAGGGTGAGTAAGGTAAACCTCCTCCTTTAACTCACCATTCAAAAATGAAGATTTATCATCTGATTGGTGTAGTTTCCAATGATACTTTGTAGCTAAATCAATTAACACTATGATAGTATTCAATTTAGCTACTGGTGCAAATATTTCAACATAATCAATACCTTATGTTTGTGAATACCCCTTTGCCACCAATCTAACTTTATATTTGTCTATACTACTATCTGATTTAAACTTGGGTTTGTATATCCATTTGCATCCAATGAGATTCTTATGTTTAGGAAATTCAGTCAATTCCCAAGTATTAGTTTTCATTATAGATTCATATTCTTCCTCCATTTCATTTCTCCATTCATCATGTTCATTGGCTTCATTAAAAATCATGGTTTCTATGACATTTGAAATGCTACTCATTAGGGCATAGTCTTTATACCTCTCAGGGAGCTGAACCTGTCATGAAGATCTTCTCAACTCATTATCTTCCTCCCCACTTTGTTAAGATCTGTCTTCACCTCTAGGTGAACTGTGACTGCTTGAAGTGTCCATATCACTGAGTCCTTCTTGCTGATGTTGTTTCTGTGGTTGTGGTTGTTGTTGTGGTGGTTGTTTTGGTCGTTGTTGTGGTGGTTGTTGTTGTTTTTGCTTCTCTTCTTTAACTCCTTCATCAAGAAGTCTATGCCATTCCTCATGACTGTTGTCGTCATGATTTCCTACTTCTTGCTCATGAAAAAGTACATCTCTACTCACAAATACTTTGTGAGTAGAATGATCAAATAGTTTGTATGATTTGAATTCAGAACAATACCCTATGAAAATACATTTAATGGATTTAGCATCGAATTTCTTCCTAGTCTCCTTTGGAATATGTGCAAAAGCCTTACACCCAAATACTTTCAAATTATGAACTGTGGGTTTGGAACCATACAAGGCTTCGAAAGGAGTAATATTATCAAGACACCTTGTTGGAATTTTGTTCTTTAAATAAAATGCAGTATTTATGGCTTCAGCCCAAAATGTATTTGAGAGATTCTTACCATTCATCATACTTCGTGCACACTCTACCATAGTTCAATTTTTCCTTTGAACCACTCCATTATGTTGTGGAGTGTGGGGTACTGTAAATTGTTGTACTATTCCATGATCTTTGGAATATTTGATGAAGTCCCCTGATTTATACTCTCCCCCTTGATCTGAACAGACGATTTTGATGGATTTTCTTGTCTTCTTTTCCACCATGTTTCTGAATTCCTTAAAGTACTAAAAAACATCCCTTTTTATTCTAAGGAAATAAACCCATGTGTATCTCATGCAATCATCAATAAATAACAGAAAGTAAAATGCACCTCCTAAAGACCTAGTCTACATAGGTTCGCAAACATCAGTATGCACAAGATCTAACACATCTCTCTTTATCTTATCAGGATTAGAGGGGAATTCATCTCTGTGCATATTTCCTAATGCACATCCTTCACAAGGAACATTATCATTCTTTAACATGGGAAATCCTTCAACCATATTATGTTTATGTAATAACAATAAATCAGGATGATTGATGTGGCCATACCTTTGATGCCAAAGGCTCTCTATTGGCATAGTTGCAAAAGTCAGTGCATGATGTGCTTTGCTGGTAACATCAAGTTTGTATAGTCCTCCTTCTTTCACTCTCGTTGCAATAGTCTTGAATTGGTCTAGCAAATCCTTCACTATGAAATAATTCTTGAAGAATTAAACCTTCAAGTTTTGATCTGTAATGGTGGACACAGAGATCAAATTTTTCTTTATATTTGACACATACACCACATTGCGAATGTGATGAACAATACCATTCGACAATGTCATAGGAATGTCTCTGTATCCCTTGATCTGATGAGCGCAATCATATCCAAGATATATGTTGGCTCCATTCTGTGTTTCTTTAAAATTAGTGTACCACAAATTATTACATGTGATATGTATTGATGCTCCAGAATCCACAAACCATGGATCACTATCATCCGTTTCAGCAGATAAAGCAACATTGGACACAAAAATTCTAAGATCCCATGAATCAAAATTCGGGGGTTTATCAATATCATCACCAGCAATAAACAATCTGAGATCATGATTTGAAGATTCTTCTTCATAATGACCTGAGTGTTTTCTAGGTTTATTCCTACCCTCATCACTCTTATTCTTACAAAGGTCTCTAATAATATGTCCAGGTCAACCACAATAAAAACAACTCTTTGACTCATTCATGTTATAGGGAATACCTTTATTCATCCTTGGGGATTGTCTTATCTGCGTTGAACGACCTCCACTACCTCTTTCCCTTAATCTCGCTCTCAGGGATCTCTTATTTGACCACAGTGCCAAATCTGTATTCCGAGGCTTCAAATTTGAGCGCCTCTCTTCCTCTTGCAATAAAATACCTGTCAATTCTTCAAAAGTATGAGGTTTCTCCCTTCTTGCAAGACCTGTTATGAACATCTGATAATCTTCTAGCATATGATTTGAGGTAATAGTGACAAGATCAGTGATGGAAATTGTTTCCCCTATATTTCCTAGCTTGTCTTTCACCTCTTTAATGCGACCCAAAAATGAACTAACAGATTCATTTCCATCCATCTTGATGCCTAGCAATTTAGTTTTTAGGAACATAATAAAATTTGTGTTGCTAGTTTCATACAAGGCTTTAAGTGTTGTCCATGTTTCAGACAAAGTTTTAGTTTCTCTAATATGTGGAATTATGCTATCTTTAATAGACATATGCAACAATACCTTGGTATTGTTTTTGCACTTATCCCAGTCTTGGATCTATGCTCTTGTTGCGTTGACAGCCGCATCAGGTTTCGCTTCATCTGCCTCCACAATGGTCCATACACCATAGCCCTCCATGAGGGTCTTCATTTTGAATTTCCAGTTAATGAATTCCGTGCCATCTAATTTGTTGGCTTCTTTGAGGTAGGTCTTTGCTAGCGGATTCTCCATCTCTGCAAGTTTCTTCTCATCCAACCAGACAATGGATCCTTGTATCACCAAACACACTTCAATTCTGAAGGCGACGATTCACCAAGAATATCAAACTTTCATCAATTTTCACTTGTGTTGAGCAGTCAGTCGCTCTGCCTTCCGATCCACTGATCCAACTCTACCTAGACTCTCCAATGGATCTCCTGATCCAACGCATTCAGATCTCCTCAACCTCTTCAATCTCCAGTTAGAATTGCAGATTCAAAATATGTTTTACTCTCTGCAACACAAGATCCTCACAAAATCGTGCCTTGAATGCTCACCAAATCCTTATGGGCATGGTTGTTAACACTGCCTTTACATTTTCTCATAGGAAATATAGTTTCCTGGGGATTTACCATAGGAATACATTAACTCTTTCTATGCATATCACACACTAGACGAGAGAAAAAATAGAGAAACACATTTATAGAGTATTGCAGTCGATACTTCACTACAAAAACACGAAAAGCTAGAGCCCCTCAATGTAATATAAAGTAAATACAACGTTCACCTTAAACAGAGCGATTACATAGACCTCTACCCTTCCTCATGCTTTCATGATTTGGTGTGTACACAATCACAACAATAAACCAGCGACAAATGAAACAAACAAAACTCTTTTGCATTGTCCTTGCAAGGTCACGAATGAACAAAAAAATGGGGCTCGATTCAAGAAAAAATGGGGCACGATTCAAAGATATGTTGTTCACACCTTTAAAAATTAAAATGACTGGAACCCAAGTATCCAATACTCGCATTACACGAGCCAGGGTGGAAAAGTATATGTTGAACAATGCTCGTCCACCTATAAAGCAACTTGATCATCCGTCTTCTCTCGTGCAAAGGGATCGCGACCTTTCTCCAAAAAGCTCACCAAATCACCAACAATAGTCGGCGCTCCCTAGACTCTAGAAGGGGAGCGTTAGCAAGCCTATACAATGGAAGGGGGGGCGCAGGGAAAATATGACAACGCTCTCTGTGTGTGGAAGGGGGAGTGTCGATGCCCTAGCGCTCTTGGAGACATTCAACGGGAGCATTGGCCATGCGAAAAATTCAATTTCAAAAGTGTCAGAGCGTCAGCACTCCTCTGACACTGCATAGGGAGCATTAGCACCTCTACTCAATTAATTTGATATCTTGCACTTTGGATATCGCCTCAGGGAGCTAGTTCTCTCGGATCTCCAACGCATCTCTTATACCAACTTACAATTATGAGAAAACCAAACCAGTGAGGCTACGGTCACAATCTATTATTGATTGAAGACAAATTACATCATAATATAAGAATTGGCTCTACTTAGGTGGTTACAACAAACACCAATAAAATAAGATATACATTAAACAAAAGTAAAGTTCAACTACGTAACTAACTAGTGCTCCATTATTTCCAAGTATATTTACCCACTTCGTGGAGTTATATATATTGTTTCTAAGAAATAAAATAATTGGAAAATGCAATTAGTGATAGATTTGGATGGGAAATAGTTTGGAAAAAATAAATAAACATGTCAATCTCTTTCTAATGAGAAAAGGACGTTAATGGACAATAAATATGCAACATGTTAATGCTTGGGTTCGTAAATCTTAAAGATAACCGTGATTTATTTGTTAATTATATATGGATATAAAAAAAAAAAAATTAGCCACACAAGAAATGTGGAATTTGAAAATAATTTGCTAAAATATAACATGACATCATAAATGAGATTTGTTAGGATGTGATATTTGTTAAACTGTGTCAACAATTTTCAAGGATAGAATTGAGATCCTATTATTCAACATTGGTTGTAACTATTGAGACTAAGTTAGAATATTGATAGGATTGCCTTTAATAATCAGTTTCCTATGTAAATGTATATAAATTTATGTAAGATCGTAGAGGCGGACAAGGAATGGGAGTGAGCTACTGTAATCTCCATGATTTGAATAATAAGACATACCTAATGTCTCAGAAAAAATCAACATTTTGTATAACGTTTGTCCTACTGCTATGATAATGAGAAGGAATATCATAACTTTGATGTCATGTACAATGCTGCATCTGCTGGGAAATTCTTACTATATATTATTTCAAGGACATCAGATCATTAAGTTCATTTGTAGATGCGGGCCAACTCATACATATCACAAAATGGAGAATTGTTCCAAACCAGAGAAATCTCATCATGTACTCCCTGATTCATCAGACTGGGGAAGACTGTGTCTGTGTCACTGAATACTTTAGAGAATACAATGCAATCCTCAGATGAACACTTTATAGTTTTGTTTTCCGTGATAGGTGGTTGATCATTGTTATAAAAAGTATATTCGAGATTTTTTGTGCCCCTATCGGAAGCGATTATCTCAGAGGATGATCCCTGATTCGCCAAACTGGGGAACATCAGAGAAATCTTATGCAGTAATCCCTAATTCATCAGATTGGGTAAAATCAAGTCCATGCCACTGAAACCTGTTGGCAGACAACTCGTATTTTATACTGTCCTTATAAGCTGCCTACACCAGTGTTTTTCTACCCTTGGTTTCCGTCGCAATATTTGCAATAAAATGACACTATTATTTCGTGCGTTCACACACTTACCTTGGTTCTCATTTTCATGAATGCAAGCATGAAAACTTCGTTTTCGAAGTCACATTAAAATCGTCACTGGGTTGCTAAGATCACTCTTGTCTTTATGTTCATTGCGCTTCTAATTTTACCATGATTATACAATTGGCAAGACCCTTTGATCTGTACTCATTTGGCATTCTTTGATTGATTATATAATTTCGTTTTATGAGTGATTGAGTTTGTGATGCATTAGTGATTGGCTTTATATGTTCTTTAATTGATTCACTTGATACATTGGTTTCATGAAAACACATTTGTGTTGTGGTAAGACCCTTGGTATAAATTGTTTCATACAACACATAGTTCATATAATCAAACCCTTGGTGTGATTTCGATTTATTGCTTTGGTTTTGAAACTATGACTATTGCTCGCGCAAATGTTTAATCCACTTACCATAGATTTCATTGGTTGATTGAATGACATAGTTTTTAATACATATGCATAGTGATTTGAATAGTTATACGCGTCGGCAGTTGTACTGTGGGTAATGACTGTTCTGCATGGGCCGAAATAGCTCCACCACCTTCGCATGTTTTGTCATTATTGTTTTCCCCCTATCCCGGTTCACCTTTGCTAGTTTTAGGGTAAGCCGGTGAGCGTTCTTCCCCTGCGTATACTCTGTTCAAACCCTGGCCCATTCACCTCACCTACTGTGTGCTCCTGTATATGGCACTGGTGGTGCACATAGAACCAAATGGTAACCAAGCTCTGTTGCTATTCGATAATGCCCGAAAGGATTTAGAAAATAGTGGTTGGCTCATGTTTATACAAAGGTTTGAAGGTTTCAACCTTTCGGTTGCCCGACAATTCGCCCTCACCTTTGACGGGTGCAGGGCTAAAGTAGGCGACATACAACTTGAACTCAATGAAGAATTCATAAGCTCTGCTATAGGACTAGTAGCCACGGGCCAAAGGTGGTTTAAAAATTCCAAAGTTGATGAGGTGTCGTGGCCATTACTATTCGTATCAAGGAAGGTTGCCTCCTGTGATAAAGGTATGTCTATTTCCACCGTCAAACCCCAGTGGCACGATCTTTTGCTATTGGTTAAACAATTTGTGACCTGTGAAGGTCGGTATGGCTTGGTTTTTCTGTATCACCTCCGGTTGTTAATGAATTTCATGGGCTATCCTTTGAATATGCCGCATTACTTCTTGCATAGTCTTTACAAGATGTCTAAGAGGTTCAAACGTGAGAAGGCTATGGTCAGTGAGACTAGGGTTGGGCCGGTCGTGCCATTTCATATCCTCCTACCCCTTGCCAAACCCTCATATTGCCCTCACTTAGATCTACCTGATGCCATAACCCACACTTGTACAAAAGACAAAGACAAGGCCGTCAATAATCCTGTGGGTAAGAAATGCAGAAGTGACAACGCTGTCAACAACAGGGGTAAGAAAAATGCTCGATTCATATCAAGACTTGCCCAGAACAAACCTAATCCAAACGTCGACCAAAAGCCCATAGTTCTGAGCGAAGAATCGAACTCCGATATTGAGCGTTTCCTAGCTGAAGAGTACCCCTATTCCCATGGCCTATGCTCCAAGCAACCCTATGACTATGTATCTAATTTTCCCCCGTGCCTAAAGAGAAATCCTAACTACCCAGGAATCAAGTTACACAATGAAACCCCGGGTGGCTTAAATAAACCCTCGCCTGTGTTATCAAAGCCTGAGAAAACATCGTGCGTCCAGTGTAATGTATGGTTAGAGCATTATTAGGCCGATTTTCCCCTGTTACAATCAAGGATCAAATCGTTAGAGGAGCAAGTTACAGTGTTGTTGAAAGAAAGAGACAGGCTTCAGGCTAATGAGAAGAAACAAAAAACCACTAGTTCCATTGTTTTCAGGAATGTCGAAGCAGCAACAACATTTGTCAATTCCAAATTATCATGACTGAGTTGTTTTTTGATTATCCAGGTATGAATTTCAATATTAATTTCGTTTTATGAGTTGTTTGAATTAATATAATGAATTGGGTTTTGGGTTTCGATTAGCTCTGTTCATTATTCAAAATGATTATGTCATAATTTGATTATCAAAAAGGGTTATGTCGTGGATCCTGTACAGTAGATTCATTTTACTAAACTCAAATGTAGTTACGATTTGGTTATGCGATTTTGTCGTGCCCAGTTTAGTATAAGCAATTGATTGGTTTTTTATTCGGTTTGGTTTTTTTTTTTAATCAATTATGTTCGATAGTCGATTTGGTTCGATTTTGATTAGTTTCGTTTGTTACTAATAAACTCAAAACGACTTTGTTGATTTAGATTTATCAGGAACGACTCTGTTCTGTATTGAATCATTATTCTTGTTTGGATTTTGATTATATTTGACCTGTGCAAAAGATCTATTTGCTATAATGGTGGAGTTGTGTTGATTCATAACGATAGTGTCGACCCCAAACTATTTCGATTCGTTCTTGTTGGATTTGATTTGCAATTGACTATTGTGTGCCACGATTAGCATGATCCTTTGTATATGTTTGATATAGTTCTATGCGTTTTAAAAACGATCCTGTTGATTGTGTTTGGATTCGACAATAATCTTGTTAATGGCTAAAGCGACATAAACTGTTGTATGCAAGATTTGTTTAACCAATTACAGTTTGTGTCGATTGCAATTGGTTCATGAAAACGATTTCATTACTGTCAAATTATCTAATGTGATTTTGTTTACCCCAAAATGGTGATAACATATTGAATAGAGTGCATGTATCTATGTTATCATTCGGTTGACCATGACTTCGCTTGCTCTCAAATTAGCATAGAATTTTGATTTGGATAATTCATTTGATTTTCAAATAGCAATCAAATATTTGTTTAATAGTTTAAATTTAATTATTTGAGTTTTGAATTGGTTTTAAAACGATTCTGTGTTTGATTTAGACCAACTACATAATCACAAGATTCTGCAGCTAGTCTTAAAAATTAGATTTTTGTCCACTTTATCAATAAAATATCCTCTTAACTTGTCTATTTTTATCCTCTTTCAGGTATATTCGAATTGCAATGATCAATTGGGCATGCTGTGGCAGTTTAGGAGATATTTGTGTGATGTAGTTTTTATTTTAAGTTGTTAGTTTGAGTCAGAAATAGAGACTTGGGATATTATCCCAGATTTTTGTAAA
>ML787149.1:640156-658536 GCA_009831015.1 Picea engelmannii
CAGTACATGAGATGGACCACACTGCGGCAAGAGAGGGGCCAAGCAGTTTCAGAGTTCACCAATACCTTCCATACCTTGCGCACCAAGCTGGGTATCAAAGACTCCGAGCGACATTTGGTTCTGAAATACCGTGGGGCTCTACAAAGATACATCCAAACTGAAATGGATTTTCTGGACATCTCATCACTGGGTGCTGCCCATCGATATGCTGTTAAAATCGAGCAGAAATTTAAGCACCAAAACAAACGGGAGTTCGGGTCTACAAATCCACAACAACCAAAGTATGACAAAGACAGCCCTAACAAACAGTCTCCCGAAAACCAGTCCAAGACACAGGAAAAGAAGGGTCACGGGAAGACAAAGAAGGACACTGGAAAATGGTGTGATTTCCACAAAATCCCCTGGCACAACACTGATGAATGTCGCTCAAAACAGTCATTGGTGGCCGAGATCAAAGACAAGGAGCTGAACCCTGATTCAGAATCTGATTCTGAAAATAATGGTGAAAGACAGATCATCGACGCAGACCCCACTTCTATTGTCGCAACCGCATCAATTCAACCAGAAGAACCAACAGATCCAGAAGAGGGGGAGCACCTTTTTCATTCACAGATGTGGGTGAAGGGGACCCCACTGCATTTTATTGTTGATAGTGGAAGCCAGAAGAACCTCATCTCAGTAGAGGTCGTCAAATAGTTGGGATTGTCGACAACACCACACCCGCAACCATACAACATTGGGTGGCTTCGCCAAGGACGAGATCGTCGTGTCAGCTAGCAGTGTCGATTGTCATACAACATCCAAACCTTCAAGGATGAGGTATTATGTGATTTTTCCCCACTGGATGTCTGTGATGTTCTCGTGGGCCAGCCATATATGTGGAAACGCCATGCTATCTATGAGTCGCGACCCTGTAGTGTCATTATTACTCTTGGGGGTCATCTCTATAGGATACCAGAGGTAGTTCCAACTACTGCCCCACCTAAACAATGCTGCAAGGTAGTATCTCATACTACAAAATTCATCTTCTCAACAATCTGTTCAAAGGGTGAACAAAAGGATACTGCAACCACCACAGCTTCAGCCCAAGCACCTTCTATCCAAAAGAAGCAGGTTGACAAGGTTGTAGCAAAGCACGAAGATTCCTTCTGCACACAGTCATCTAAAATAGCCAGACTGGTTAAAAAGGTCCAAACCTTCTAGCGAAAGGTTCGTGATAGCCTTCAACAAGCTAATTTACTATTTTTACTATTTTTAATTTCGTGAAAGGTTCGTGGTAATTTACTATTTTTAGCAGTTTTTTGGGTCCTGAACTTCTGGAGCCGTTTTGAGGCCCTAAACGACGTTTTTTGGGGTATGTTACGAGTGCAAAATTTGTGCAAATGTTGTAGTCCTCGGATAGATCTTTCCAATGGGCTATCATACGCCTAAAACGAAGATCGTATGCAAACGTTACGACCCCGGGAAGTTGATGTACCAACTTACCCAAACGGGGCCCACATGACTTTTGGTGCTTCATCTCCCAGGGTTAGGTTTTTGGATGTCTAGGACTTTTGGAATTCCCGTTTATTATAAAAGGGCCTTCAAAGCCTCATTGTAATCATCTTCTTGTGAATGCGAGTAGCCGTCACATCTCTTCTCAGAGATAAGCTGTCACCATTCTAGCGAGTCTTTCACTCTGTATTTTTACAGTCTCTGTACATTTCTCTGATTAATAGAAATCGTGTATTACTGTATATCTGTGTTTATGGTTGCATCTATGATACATTTATGTTATATTATTGAATATCTATAATATCTCTGTACATTTCTTTATTATATCTCCGCTCTCATTTCGTGCCAAAAATAATCCGGATCATAATGGATTTCTTTCAAACTTCGAGCTTCTCTGGTTTGTAAGTTCAAAGGATGAGTCTCTGCTGGAAGTTCAGTTATCCTGAGAGTTTTCATATTGTCCTTGTACCTACAATCTTGGAAGAGCAGGTTGAGGTATTGGCTGTCCTGAATCTTCTTCGTTTTCAGGACTGGACAACAATGGATTTTGACTGTCCATTTGTTGATTTTCAAATTCGTTCCAGAGTTGATTTTCCAGAAATTTTACATTTTTGCTGAGAATTAGTTTCTTTGAGATTGGATTGTAAAGCCTGTAAGCTTTTGATGTTTTGATGTATCCAATAAAGATACATTTCTCACTCTTGTCATCTAGTTTCTCCCTTAATTTGGAAGGTATGTGAGTGTATGTTATGCATCCAAATGTACTTAGATGAGAAACATTTATCTTTGTCCCACTCCATGCTTCTTGAGGGAATTTCATATTGAGACTGGTGGTTGGAGATCTATTCAAGACATAGACTGAGCATGGTAGTGCTTCAGCCCAAAAATTATTTGATAGACATTTTTATTTGAGTAGGCTTCTTGACATGTTCATAATTGTCTGATTTTTCCTTTCAGCCACTCCATTCTATTGTGGAGTATACCTGGTTGTAGTTTGCATGATGATGCCTTGTGATTTGCAGAAAATTTCAAATTATTTGGAGTTGTATTCTCCTCCTCCATCTAACCTGATTTCTTTTACATATTTTCCACTCTGTTTTTCAACTTCATCTTTGAATTCTTTGAATTTTGCAAAAGTTTCAGACTTGTGTCTGAGAAAATAGATCCATATTTTCCTGCTAAAGTCATCAATAAATGTTAGAAAATAAAAGATACCACCTATTGAATTTGTTTGCATTGGTCCACATAGGTCAGTGTGAATGAGTTCAAGATGTTGTTTGGATTGAGTGGAGGATTGTGGAAAACTAGTTCTCTTATGTTTTCCAGGTATGCAAGACTCACATGGGGGATTTTTCTGAAGATAAGGAGACCTTTGAACATGGAGTGCTTCTGTAGAAGACTTAGAATTTGAAAGGGTAGATGTCCAAATCTTGTATGCCAAACCATAGTTTCATTAGGGGTGGATGCAGTTTGTGCATATGTTTGGATCAAATTTGCAGTTCTGAGGGTCAGGGGAAACATCCTATTTTGAGTCATGTGGATTTCATAAATCAATTTTCTGCGGGGGTTTTATCATATATCCTGCATGAGGCTCCCTAAAAAAGTACCTTATAGCCATGTTCAATGAGTTGTCCTACACTTAATGGATTATGTTTCAGATCTCGAACATGATAGACATTGTTTATGTCTTTCTTTACATGTTGTTTAGTAAGAATAGGTATAGTTCCTTTTCCTTGAACTTTGACTAAGGAATCATTTCCAAGTGTAATATCAAAGGAAATTGAAGAATCAATGTTACTTGTCATGTGATTGATGCATCCAGTGTCTAGCAACCAAACATCTTTATGATGTTCTTCAGCCTTGTGGCATGAGAGAAACATACCTTCAGAGGTTTCTCCTTCATGATGTGAGATATGTGCTCTGCCAGAAAGCTAATCTACATGCTTATTCCGACATTCAGATTCATAGTGTCCAAACCATTTGCAATAATAGCATTGTATGCTTTATTTGTCATTTGATCTTCTCCCTCCACCTCTTTGAGGCTGGAAACTCTGATTCTGGTTCTGTTGTCTGTGATCTTGGAAATTTTAATTCTGGTTCTGTTGTCTGTGACCTCCACTTGAGTGTTGGTTACTTGTAATGCTCCCTTTTCCTTGGTGACATCTACCTCTTCCTATGCCTCTCGCTCTGCAAAAAAATAATTGAGTTTTTAAGGCATTGGCGATTGACTCATCTATGAGATGCAGTCTGGTCTCGTGTGTCAACAGGGAACCAATTAGTTCATTTGTTGAAAAACGTGACAGATCCTTGGATTCAAGGATTTTTGTAACGATCAAATTTATTTGGTAAACTTCTGAGGAATTTCTCAACAATGCGTTGATCAGGGATGGCTTCACTAGTCAATCTGATCTGGTTCACGATTCCCATGACTCTGGTCATAAACCGATCAACATTTTTAGACTCTGTCATTCTTAAAGTCTTGAATTGCGTCCACAAGGTCTGCAGTTTGACTATTTTGACCATGTCATTTCCTTGGTAGGATGATTTAAGGATATCCGAGGCCTATTTTGAAGTAACATCGCTTATGATTTTTGAGAAAATCAAGTCATCCACTGAATTTTGAATCCAAAATTTGGCTTTATTCTCTTTGTTCCTCCATGTTGCCTGAGCAATTCTTTGTTGCTTGGTCATGGAAGCAAGTTATATTGGATCTGGTTCCACATATCCAAGATCCAATGGATCCCAACACTCTTGTGCTTGCAAGAAGGATCTAATTCGAAGAGACCAAAAATCATAATTCTTTCCAAGAAGAACCGGTCCTTGAGTTGGTCCTAAATTCCTAGACGTGACCATCTTTAAAAAAATTTAACACAACAAAAACAATTGCTAGAAAATTTTGTGTTTACCTGTTTCCTGCATGAAAATTGGGTCTTCAAATTTCTTGAAGTGACTTCATACCAAAATACGCGGTGTAGAATACTTCTTTGACTTCGATCTGGCGGGATCTGACTATCTGAGCAAAAGATCTACTAATTCAGGGCTCTGAGCTCTGTGATTTTGCAACTGTAGAAACTATAATGGCAGAATCGGTCCAAATGCAAACTCAACCCCACCCGAATAAGCATTGAGCGCGAGCTCCTTCTCCACGTGACCAATAGCTTATCCCACAAAAGGCACGTCGTGTTTCGCGACCTCGATAGTATTGGTGTGTGAGCCACTCCTGACTCTCCAACTCCTGAACTTTGAAAGGGGCTTAACGAGCCCTCAACTCCTCTTGTATCCTTCCTCCACATGACCATGACGCTATGACCACGATCCACTTTTCAGGATTTCGCGGTTACTGAAGTTGCGATGCAAATCCAACCTTTCCTCCTTGGAATCCCGAAATCTGAAAGTCCGATCTATCCTCTATTGCGGATCGACAATCCAGATCCTCCTATGATCTGACGGATCAGATCCTTTCGGAATTTCGCCGAATGATATTTCGAGACCTCTAAACTCTCATCACAATGTTCTCCAAACCTCGAAATGTTGATGGAACTGTATCAATGGTCTAGGCCTCTCTTTGATTGATGACTGTGATCGAGTTGGTGTTTCTCACTTCGCGACCTCGGAGGATGGCGCACCTCTGTCCTCTCGATTCTCGATTTTTTGATCGCGTCAGATCGACAGATCACGATATTTCTTGATCCAACAGCTCAGATTGAGTCATAATTTCGTGATTCGTGAATTCTCAATGGTATGTTCTCTAACCTTTACTCCCTGTGAGTCAGCGAAATTTTGAGATCTTGCCACGTGTCCTCCTTGATGGACGGTCCCAATGATTTTAGGATTTCGTGACTTCACAAGTTGGCTTTTCTCCTGTGCGCTCTAGAAGACTAAGCCTCATGCACTTTCTCTCGGATCCGATGACTATTGGTCCTCTGCACTAAATCTGACGGTCCATATTTAATCTCTTGTGTTTTGAGAGTTGAATGGTCTCGTCGCTATCCTCCATGCAACTTCGCTTGATGCACTGGTTGTCGGCTATATGCACTAGATCTGATGGCTGAAAATCTTTTTCCTTTTATGCACACTCCTCGTCCTTTCTAAACTTGATCGATGGCTCAGATCTGTTCATAGGGTCGATCTTATGGCTGTTCTATTTTTCCTTTGCTACTTTGGCTTGTCCTTTGGTGCTCTTTGGAGAATTCTCTCTGTAAGATGGAATTTCACGAATTCTTTAAAGAACTTATGAATTTTTGTTCTTTTGCAACTCTGTTTCCTGAAGATTTTATGAATTTCACAATTCTTTTCCTTCTGTAGCTCTGTTTCCTCAAACTTTTATGTATTTCATGATTCTTTTCCTTTTGCAGCTTTGTTTCCTCAGTGCTTTCTTTCTACAATGATATTTTGAGCGGATGGCAGACTGGGGATTTCTATTTAGGATTTTTGAAGAATCTTCGTCCCATGCTCTTTTTCATAGTGTAATATCTACGCTCATTAGGGTCGGATTTCTCTCCAGACTGTGTGAAGAGGCTTATGTCTGAAGCTCTGATACCATGATAAAATGAGAAGCAGATAATGTAGAGAAAGAGTAGAGCAGAAATCGTATTCAGTATATTGAGTATATGAGAAAAGAGTACCTTGAGAAAAGGAAAAAGAGCTAAGCTAAATAGGCTCAAGCAAATCAAGAAATGAAAGTACAGCTGGCCAGGATAGCTGGCAGTGTACAGTCAGACTGTTGAGGTTACATTATACTTAATAAGAAATTGTTGCATTTGTAGATTTGAGTGATTATTTATGTATAATCCTAGTGCTCGAGGAGTTTTTCAACATGTTGAATCCATTTCTACCTTCAGAAATAGATTTTAAACAATAAAAAATAATAATTCATGTAAATTTATATCCCCGGATTCCAATGAAAAAAAACATTTCATAGAATAGCTAACCAACACCTTTTTTTATGGTTTGATTTTATTATATTTGTCATATGTTACGTCTTGGAGAGTGATCACAATGGTTAGTTCATGGATTCAGTAGATCTATCACCATGATTTGGGTTCGTAATACCCCAGAAAGCTCACTTGTTTAGTTATGGGAAGTACGTGGTACCATGAAGTAGAATGACGACAGCTCCTCGTATTTGAGAAAACAAACCGTCCAGTAAAAGCATTGAATCTCGGCGCCTCCTTATCTAGTTGTCTTGGTCAAACTCTTTTCTTATTGTGAATAATAATGGCCAATCTCACTATCTCATAAGATTGTGATCATTCAGATTACCAATTATCATTTAATAATTTCACCAATTTCTTCACTTCTTCATACCAGAAGTAGACTGGGGTTTTGTGAAAGACTTGGTCATTCCATCTCATCTATATATAAGTTTTATTTTTTCGATAATCATTTCAAGTTAAATGTTTACATTTGTGTAGGGGCGTAGGGGCGAATAGATGTGAAACTAGAGATCTAGGAAACCATAAGGATTTTGTTTAGAAATTGTCTAAATTTATTAAGTTTTAATATTTTTCTATTTGAATTGGATACAATTTTGGATGAAATCACAATTTTCTATTATTTAAATTACATTTTAAATATATAAATTTTTAAACAATCTATATAATATTTAAATTATACAAATGAAACCACTTAAAGAAATTCAATAATTTCTTACCCATTTTTAACAAAACCAAACTAATAATATCCCAAAACCAAAACATAGAAAGTTTAAACTACCATTTTAGGCATCGAAGTTATGCTTTTGAAAACGTTGACGAGGCATTCGCGATGAAAACTCGTTGTAGCACGTGTATTTAATGCAATTTTCAGACTTTTTTTTTTCTTACGAGTATTTTATGATTGAAAATATTTTTCTGATAAAGAGTCAATATAAATTAAAAATAAACAAGGCTGCATGGTAGCGAAGTCTCTGCCAGGTTGGGATGGGAGTAAATGCGACCTAGTACAGACACGTGGCTAGAAAGTTGAAATACATTGAAATACTTTTATACATAGGAAATATGTACTTTTGTAATGGATCATGGGTTGTGAGGCTGGCGATATACAAAAAGAATCTACATTTGTGCGATAAAGAAATTGGGCCTTTGATGTTCTCTGCGATACAAAAATTGAGGAGTGGAGTTCCAGACTATAGAAATTCATCACAAATAAAAAAATTATACATACGAAATATGTACTTGTATAAAGTAGATATTTATTTTTATACATACGGAATTTCTACTCTTATAAAGTATGGGGAAGATATTTTATAGAGGATGCAGGGAGCCCTCATTGCATACTTAGCCATTTTTTGGATCGTGGGTTCTCAGGCTGGCGGGTTCAAAATTGGGCCTTTGATGTTCTGTGACCTACAAATAGCACCGACAGTTCCGCAATATACAAAATTACAGGTAGAGTTTAGTTTTCTTTAAAACTAAGGATTTTCTTGGACAAAAAGATATAGCATTGTCGAATTAGTTTTCTTTTCACACGTTTTATAGAGCATGCAGGGAGCGATCATTCCATACTTTGCTAGTTTTTGGATCGTGGGTTCTCGGGATGGTGGTTTCAAAAATGGGTCTTTGTTGTTCTGTTCCCTATAAACAACATTGAGAGTTCCACGATATAGAAATTGACAAGCAACGTTGTGTCTGTTACATAACTCTGGAAATTACATCAACATTTAAAACATCAACGTCATTGAAGACCAAAAAATTAGCACACAATAGGAGACAAGAAATGTAGCATATTCAAATTAGTTTTATTTGGAACAAACAAGAAAGGTTCCTGGAAACCCAAAATTTAGTATACAATAAGGGCATTATCGAATCMGTTTTCTTTGTAATTTATCAAAAATTAATAATGTCTGTTACATGTTTCTAGAAATTGGCGGGTTCAAAATTGAGTCTCTRATGTTATGTGGCCTACAAATAGCACCRACAGTTCCGCGATATACAAAATGACAGGCGGAGTTTCGGACTATAGAAATTTACAAAAAATTAATGTCTGTTATACAATAGAATAGTAATAACGTTTTCCCGAATTACCTTGCTTTAAAACTTAGGCTTTTCTTGGACAAAAAAGATATAGCATTGCTGAATTAGTTTTCTTTGTACACGTTTTATAGAGCATGCAGAGAGCGGTCATTCCATACTTCACCAGTTTTTGGATCACGGGTTCTCGGGATGGTGGTTTCAAAAATGGGTCTCTGTTGTTCCATTCCCTACAAACAACATCGAGAGTTCCACGATATACAAATTGAGAAGCAACATTGMGAACTATACAAACTTATTATAAAATAAATAATGTATGTTACATATCTATGGAAATTACATCAACGTCGTTGAAGACCAAAAAATTAGCATACAATAGGAGACAAGAAATGTAGCATATCCAAATTAGTTTTATTTGGAACAAACAAGAAAGGTTCCTGGAAACCCAAAATTTAGTATACAATAAGGGCATTGTCGAATCAGTTTTCTTTCGAATTTATCAAAAAATAATAATGTTTGTTACACGTTTCTAGAAATTTAAATGTGTTTGTCATATAGAATTGGATTGGGACTCCCGTGGACCATAAAAATAAATAAGTACACGAATTAGGAATGTTGAAAGAAGTGCGCGACGGTAGAGAGGAAGACCTGAAAATAAGAAATTGGAAGTTAAGAGTGTTTGGTTACAATTTTCTATTGAAAGAGGAAATAAGTGGATTGCTAAAGAAGATTTGATGACAACATAGACTTAAACTAAATTTGATAAACAAAAAAATATGGCAGTATAAACTTACTATGAAGTCGATGCATTTTTGTTGTTGTAGTCGATGGGCATTGTAGTCTTGTTGACCGGTTGTTTCCCTTCCTGAATGAGGTCATCCATTCTCTCTTGGAATGATTCTTCAATGTATATTTTCATGGGGGTTGTGTTGGTTTCATCCTGGATTTCTGTGTCGTAAAGTTCGTTTTCTAATTTCCTTAGATCCATTGAAATAGTATGCAGAGTCTGTTCAATTTCTTCATTGTGTGAGGCATAGTCCAGTACCCAGCGCTCGTGCTCATCTAGACAATGTTCAAGTATGATGTAAAACTTTTCGAAAGACAACCCCTTTAAAATATCAACTTGATCCTTGAAGGCTTCTTTGGTGACGGACAAGGATTTGAGAATTAAGTTAGGATCTTGAAACTCGTTGGTATTTCCAGCTAAGTCTAGATGGAGCAGACTTGTGAATAAATCTTCCTTTTCTGATATGACTTGTTTACATGACTTGACAATGAGTTCCAGGTTGTCAACTTTCTTTTGCCAGCATACTTTTACTTTTTTGGTGTGCTTTGGCGAGGGGAGTTTCTTTTGTCTTCTTTTCAGTTCTGATGTTTTTTCAGCATATTTGGCAAAAGGGGCCAGTACCTGATCACAGAAAAGTTCATTTTTAAAATTTGTCTCCAATTGTTCCAAAAAATCATTGGCCTTCTTTCTGAAGGAAACTAAATTTTGCGATGTTTCCCAGGATTCAGTAACTAACTGCATTCTTTTTTTGATGTTATTCTCTAAAATGGATCTAGAGCATGGAAGGAGGGTAGAGGATACTTTCATCTTCGCTACAGTGGTAGCAGGCACGATTTTTCCAAAGGACTGGAAAATTCTGGAATTGCAAGGAAAGCCTGCTCAAATTCGTTGAGGCATTGTTTCATATTGGCATTTTCTGTCTCAATTCCTCGAATGGAATCACGAAGAATGTCACTAGTTCCCTGGTGAAATTGGCAGATTTGGGACGACAAAAATTCGCTAAAGTTAATCTCTACGCGATATTTTCCTTTCCTGTTTGTTACATCTCTCTTTTCAATGACCAAACTTTTAGATTGGCCATCAAAAATAGTGCTCTGGATTACGAAGGATTCATCTTTGTCAAAAACGTCGGTGTCCGATGTTTCCATCACGAATGACCCAATTTTTTTCATGTGCTCAGCTTCAATTTCAAGTTGCAGTTTTCCACTTTCAATTTGGAGTTCCTCTGCCTGCCCTGCATTGTTTTTTATTTTCTTCATCAGTGGAATTTTGTGAGAACTATCAATATTTATGTGAGGAGGGCTCTTATCTCCTCCTTCATTCAAAGGTTTCTGGGTTTCTTTCTTAATGGGGTGGACCATCGAAGCGATTCTCTGTGATTTCGTGCTCTTGGGAGTGTTGGCGGGGGACTGGGTACTCTTCTCACCGGATACTTTTCCATGTTGTCTGTACAATTCAGTGTCACTTTGCAATCTCTCTGTTTCACAATCGACAGAAGAAGGATTATTGTCGACATTTTTCCTGTTGATGTTAGAAGTCACTCCTGTATTGCTTGCAGGAGCAGAGCCCAATGCCCATTAGTTTTATGTCACGATAGTTTTAATGGGTGATCAAATGGGTAGAGACTCAGGAAGATATCACTCTAACTTCGGGACCAGGTCTGGTATGTAAGGAACAAAGGAGGTCTTGATCTAACATCAGTCAGTGAGTTGATTAAAATATGAGCAAGTGGAAGACTTGGTGAGAGGAGTGAGAAAACTACCTCAGGCAACATGCCTTTCAGCAGTTTGTAGAAGAAAAACTCTGAACACAAGATCCTCTTGGTTCAGGGCTTCGAGGAACTGAAGGGGGGACTTGACTGGATCCTCCAATTCGAAGTCGTTCAACGCTAAGAAATCACAAGGACCGATTAGAAACAATGCAACTGTTACAGTGATCCAACCTACATCATGCTATAACAATTACAACTCGACTGGATCCTCCAATTCCAAGTTTCTCTAACACAGTATAAACAAAGATGTGAAAGAAACTGACATTCATAAGGAAAGAAGTCTCAAGAGTCCATGCATAACCAGAATAACCAGTGCTTCATTAAATTTTTTACAACCGGGAGCCTCGCTCTATCGTCGATCCTTTGAGAAATATCAAAACTAAGTATATATACTCCTAAACATTTGCCCATCAGAGGCCTCCTAGACTTTTGGGATGAGGCATCTCTTCAATCAAATTTGGCCTGCACTCCTCTGTCATACGCCACCTTAATTCTGCATGGCTCGCGGCAGGGGGTAGATGAGCCCTTAAATGCTGAATTAGCATGTGCAGACTTCCCTAGGGAGTCGAGGACTCAACATGGCTTCTATGGGAACAACCCAGTACAGAGGACCACCTCGGGCGAACTTCCTGTCGGGATCTCCATACCTTGTAATTAATGGGTGAGGCGAGGTTTCAACCACCCCCTCTCTTCTTCATTCGTTCTAAGCAGGTATTAGGATTGAGATCAAGTCAAACCAGCATCTGGAGAACATGGTGCTCCCCTTCTGAAACTCAACTCGACACTTTTGGCTCCCTATGTACAACCCTTTCTACTCCCTCCAGTGACCACGGGCTGTGACCCTATGCTTATCCTCAAAGGCGATTTCAGCGCTTTGGGGTTTGGGGCTTTGAGATATGAAGCCCTTACCCTTAGAACTCCCGAATGTCGACATGCCGATGTGATCACGCACCACGTGTCCTTTTGGATGGACGACTAAGATTAAGTCTTCAGCATTGAAACTATGAAAATCTAGAAGGGCCCCACCCATGGTTTAGATCATGCACCGCATGTCCTCCTGATCAATGGTCCTAATCCTTTCGGGATTTCTTGCATCAGGAGTTCACGATGCACTTCTTCATTGAAATCTCGATTGACTAATCTGTGAAAGCATGGATGTGCGTCGCGTGTCCTTCAGGTGAACCACCAAGATAGAATTTGTTATTTAAAAGGGGGCTGCCTTCATTCCCAGGCTTGTTTGACGTGACCTGGCGCTAGGACCGTGGGCTCAACTCCAAAGGTTCCTTCGACATTTCGCTGATCGGCAATTTCAGCTGCAGTGAATGGGAGGTCCCTTGTCTCCTGAAACACCGATCCCCAAAATGTCGACTGACTGCCACCTGTCCCGACTGGATCGGACGACCCATATTTTTAATATAGGCACTATCCATTGCGCTAATCTCGGCGCAACTTTATTAACTGGGATTCCCCACCGACCGTTGATCTACTTTGCCAATTGATCCTTGTCGTTGAAATCAGACTACTCGCTCGCCTGCTTGCATTTTCCTTCTGAAATGGATTTTTGTGCATTGCTTATTGCGCTCATGGCTGTGACCTTGGACTAGAACTCATTTGATGGGTTTTCAAACCCCATTTCTTTTCATTTTACGTCAAGGGTTTGAAATCAAGGAAAAACACCCCGCTTGCAAGAATTGGTGCTAACATTAGGCTCCATGGGGGATAGAGTCGTCCCTGTGATGCTCTATGAACTCATTTTGCAGTTTCAGTGCCTTGTTGTTGGGCTATGGAGTCGAGCTCAAACCTCCTGCTGAGAAATATATGCCAAGAAGTAAAAAACCAAACAAACTAAACATAGACGCTCCAAGGATCTTATTTATGTACAATCCTAAGCTAATAAAATCCTTTACATGGGGCTGGGTGAAAGCAAACTTCCACCATAGCCATCCAAGTAGCTTCCTGAATATAAGCTCCTTCCTTATGCCGATGGTCACTAGAAGATGGTGTAACCATGATAGCAGAATGATTACACTCTTCAACTTTTCCTCACAGGCTGAAGTTGATATGAAATAGGGCAGCTCCAAGGCATAAAGGACATGCCAGGACATGCCACTCCATGTATTTGCTAACAGGGTCATAGAATGAGTGGCGAATTTCGGAAAATGGGCGACAGATAGCCTCCTCTGCTACAGAGTTGCTCACATGTGGTTGAATATCTCTGATAAGCATAGGTGAGTGGATGACTGGGGTAGGCTCATTGTTCTCAGGTGGTGGTTGCTCGCTGACTGGCTCTGAAATGAAATATGTGCTCAGTTGTTCTTCTAGTTCCTTTTCCTCTTCTTCTTGGCTTCCCCCCGTATCAGATTCGTATTCATCATAAATGGGAACCAAGGGATGGCACTTCTCACTGTCATTTTGGTCAATGTCTTTATAGTGATCAAATGTAGGATAAGCTTGTTGCTCATCATCACTATAACATTCACCAAAAAAGGGCTAACCCTTATCCCTATGAACTTCTTCCAGACTGGTGGTCTCATAAAAAATATCCGTTTCAGGGACAGTGGGACCTGCTGCTTCTGGTTGCTCATACATAATCTTTTTCTCTTTAATCCCAGGTAAAAATATATCATGACAAACCCCCTGGAGGAAAAGAGAAAAATCCTCTTCCACAACTAACCCCTCTTTAAAAATGAGATGGTCTTTGTCATCATAAGCAGGGCTGCTAGGAACATCTGCTTCAACCCGATACCTAGGTGATCCATTTACTATAGACCACATCTTCTCTATAAGCTCATAATTTTCACAAGAGGCATGTTGATATTTATGAACATCTAAAAGAACAGGTGCATCTGAAATAATGTCAGATGCTTCCATCCTAGGGATAACACAATTAATATCATTCAACACCTCTATTTTTTCATGGCAAATGCTTTTCTCCATAGTAAAAACTTTATCATGGACATGGTCTTCAGGGCCAGCAGAGGCTTCATGAAGCAAAGAAAACTCCTCACAACAATTTTCATACAAATAATCAGCTGGATAGTAATCTTTACAAAATGAATTGAAAGCTGTATGAAAATCTGTCAAAGAATGGATACTTGTAGTGGGAAGAGATCGACACCAATCAAGAGTAGCTCCCTTTAATGAATACCTGGAGAGCTTAATCTAGACATCTTCATGCATGATATTAAGTTGATGAATAACCTCATGAAAGTCTAGTAAATGCTCAGTTGGTACCTCTCAACTCTTTGCGTGAAATTCAGGGAGGAAATTTTCCCATATGTCTCTACCAGGAAGTGCATTAGGAAAACCAACTATCTGGGAAAAGTCACAGAAAGCAAACCTTTGAGCTAAGATTTTCTCCATATCGAACCAGTGGAGTCGTTGATTGATCCTTGAATCATGGAGTCGCCAGGTGAAATATTTATATCTTTGACTGTGTCTGGTCCTTGTTCACCATCAAAGGCTAGATATTAACATTGTCGTTACCCCAGGAATGTTCTCAGGCTGAGAAAGTAGTTGCTGAGACCCTCTCGAGAAAGTTCCTCTGGGTCATCTTTCAGGCATGCTAAAGTAGCCACAACTGAAACAGTTATGTGGAAACCTTGGAGTCGCCACAGCGGAGTCGCCACAGTGGAGTCGCCAGGTGAAAAGTAGAAATCTTTAAGGGGTCTAATGCTTGATGCACCTTCAAAATCAGAGGCTCAATGTCGTTCAATCCCGGGGAAAATTTCAACTTCGTTCCTGGCAACAGTGCCAGAAATGTTGACGTTAGAAGTCACTCCTGGATTGCTTGCAGGAGTAGAGCCCAATGCCCATAAGTTTTATGTCACGATAGTTTTAATGGGTGATCAAATGGGTAGAGACTCAGGAAGATATCTCTCTAACTCAGGAACTAGGTCTGGTATGTAAGGAACAAAGGAGGTACTGATATAAATTTAGTCAGTGAGTTGACTAAAAGATGAGCAAGTGGAAGACTTGGTGAGAGGAGTGAGCAAACTACCTCAAGAAACAGGCCTTTCAGCAGTTTGCAGAAGAAAAACTCTAAACGAAAGATCCTCTTGGTTCAGGGCTTTGAGGAACTGAAGGGGGGATTTGACTGGATCCTCCAATTCCAAGTCGTCCAACTCTAAGAAAATTACAAGGACCGATTAGAAACAATGCAACTGTTACAGTGATCCAACCTACATCATCCTATAACAGTTACAACTCGACTAGATCCTCCAATTACGAGCTTCTCTAACACAGTATAAACAAAGATGTGAAAGAAAATGACATTCATAAGGCAAGAAGTCTCAAGAGCCAATTCATAACCAGAATAACCAGTGCTTCATTAAATTTTTTACAACCAGGCACCTCGCTCTACCATCGATCCTTTGAAAAATATCAAAACTAAGTATATATACTCCTAAACATTTTCCCATCAGAGGCCTCCTAGACTTTCGGGATGAGGTGTATCTTCAATCAAATCTGGCCTGCAGTCCTCTGTCATACGCCACCTTAATTCTGCACGGCTCGCACCAGGGGGTAGCTAAGCCCTTAAATGTTGAATTAGGGTGCGCAGACTTCCTTACGGAGTTGAGGACTCGGCATGGCTTCTGTGGGAAAAAACCAGTACAGAGGACCACCTCGGGTGGACTTCCTGACGGGACCTCCATACCTTGCAATTAATGGGTGAGGTGAGGTTTCAACCACCCCCTCTCTTCTTCATTCGTTCCAAGCAGGTATCAGGATTGAGATCAAGTCGAACTGACATCTGGAGAACACGGTGCTCCCCTTCTGAAACTCAACTCGGCATTTTTGGCACCCTTCGTACAGCCTTTTCTACTCCCTCTAGTGACCAAAGGTCGTGACCCTACGCTTATCCTCAAAGGATATTTCGACGCTTCGGGGTTCGGGGCTTTGAGATATGAAGCCCTTACCCGTAGAACTCTCGAATGTCGACATGTCGATGTGATCGCGCACCCCGCGTCCTTTTGGATGGATGACTAAGATTACGTCTTCGGCGTTGACACTATGAAAATCCTGAAGGGCCCCACCAATGGCTCAGATCATGTACTGCATGTCCTCCTGATCAATGGTCCTAATCCTTTCAGAATTTATTGCACCAGGAATTCACAATGCACTTCTTCCTTGAAATCCTGATCGACTAAACTGCGAAAGCATGGATGTGTGCCACATGTCCTTCAGGTGAACGACCGAGATAAAAATTTTTATTTAAAAGGGGGTTGCCTTCATTCCCAGGCTTGCTTGACGTGACCTAGTGCTAGGACCGTGGACTTAGCTCCAAAGGTGCCTTCGGCATTTCGTCGATCGGTAATTTCAACTGCAGTGAATGGGAGGTCCCTTGTCTCCCGAAACGCCGATCCCCGAAATGCCAACTGGCTGCCACCTGTCCCGACTGGATCAGACGACCCAGATTTGTAATATAGGCGCTATCCATTGCGCTAATCCTGGTGAAACTCAATAAACTGGGATTCCCCACCGACCGTCAATCTGCTTTGCCAATTGATCCTTTCCGTTGAAATCAGACTGCTCGCTTGCCTACTTGCATTTTCCTTCTGAAATGGATTTTTGTGCATTGGTTATTGCGCTCATGGCTGTGACCTTGGACCAGAATGTAGTTGATGGGTTTTCAAACCCCATTTCTTTTCATTTTACATCAAGGGTTTGAAATCGAGGAAAATCACCTCGCTTTCAAGAATTGGTGCTAACAGTTCCTATCTTGGGTCAGGTGTGTATGGATAAAAGAGGTGTTAAATCCAACACCCAGTAAATGTTCTCTAAAAATGCCATTAGGGTTGAACCCTTTTAGCCTTTCAACGTATGTTAGGTTCAATCTTTTTTATGTTTCTTCACACGAAGTCTCCGACATTCCAAGGCAAAGGAATGAACTTTTGTTTTTTCTTGTCATGGAAAAAATGCAACTAGTGGTTGTATTGTCTTGCTATTTCTACAATAAACATCTTGTATGTGATGTGGCATGGAAGGAAGGAAGGATTTTCCTAGAGCCAAAGACCACGAGGACACTGTGATTTTCCTCTTCCTCAAGTGTGCCCTTCCTATTCAAAAACTTGGTTGCCTGGCCAGACATCCATGGAGCATCCTTGCCTAACAGTAAATCTTTGAAAACTGAGAAAAAGCCATTAAAAACTTCATAAAAACAATGGGAGGCCTTGTGTCTCCATAGGGCCTCATGCTAGAATGTTACTAGGTCGAATCCACAATTTATTTTATTGGAAAGAGAAAGTTTTGGAAACGGACAACAATACACAATTGTGAAAATCAAGTAGGATGACATATAAAATTTATTCGATTCTTTGAATCGTGACAAATGGTAGCAGAGTTCAATCGAAATTAGGTTCCCTCAATCGAAAATGTATTTTTCCTTGACTGTGAAATACAAAATATAAATAATTATATGATAAATGCTTGTTGTGGATGTTTGTCCCATTATTCTTGTAACCAACCAAGCAATTTCCCAAAATGGATTTCGAAAGGAACTTACATGCAGCCTTGTGATATCTTCAGGAAATGTTGTCGGGTCTTCGAGGAAGTCCACTAAGATGTCCAACCCATTATGATGTTTTTCTAGAAACTGTTTGTAGTCTTGTCCTCTTAATGTCAATGTTGGGTTCGACAATTTTAACATCTCGTGGAAGAGTCGAGGCGACAAAGAAACAGGAGAATGGTCACGCAGTGGAATAATTATTTGGCCTGGAATATATTTTTCGGCACACCAAGAGATCACCTCCTTAGAGTCAAAAACCCCAGGAACAAAGCTTGCACTAGCGATTCCAGAGGTCCAAATCATTTCACTTTGGGTCGAACAGGATGAATAGTAAAATTATGCCTTGGACCATTGAAATCTCTGGTCCTCTTGTGCGAACATATTTACTGTATCTCCACAAAACTGTTGTCGACCTGGTTCCATAAGTCTACAAGAACGTTTATTTGTTCCAACCAATGAATGAAATGAAAAGTTGGAAGGGATAATATAACCATGCACAGATTTTGTTCGAAAGCGTTGTCCTCGAGAATTTCGTTGATTAATGACAATTTGGACGGCTGTTGCATGATGCGTTGTTAACATTAAACAATACTAATTGCATACATAGAAATGCCAACACATTGGATATTGCAAAGAGAAATTAAGCATTGTAGATTTCTTGAGCGACCCAACATGAGGACGCATGTTGGAGATGAACAATCGGAAGGGACAAAATAACTCTCTGCACATATTTCTTTAATGCGTAATAATGGGAGATCTCCTAGAGGTTTTCGGCCATTAATGACAATGTTGACGGTTCTTGCATGGTCAAATGTTAGCATGAAAGGTTTCTAATCACATAGTAAGAAA
>ML787149.1:678239-690148 GCA_009831015.1 Picea engelmannii
ATATGAGAAACACTAGAATTATTGAATAGATCATGTGATCTAGGATCACTTGTAGATTTTGGTGAGAGCCAAGTACAAGGATTAATTTACATGCATCATTCAATCCTTCTAGAGAACTCATAAAAAAGTCCTTTCTACTATAGAGACAAATAATAGTCAACTCCTCATTTCAATTTACATAGGTCCTCTTATTGATTCACCATAGATGACATTCACAAGTTGTTCCAACCTAATATTCCTCCTTAATTTTAGTGATTATTTATTGTATTATTAATAAAGCTTCAAAGGTAATGGTGGTAGGATGAAATGCCTTGGTGTCTCGAAATCTACAACATAACACCTACAAGCTCCTTGGTAGAAGGGAATATCCCTCACCAGCTCATGCACCCTTGAATGATCCTCCAATCTCTTGATTCTATATATAGACAAAGGATTTAGGGACGCCTTCTTATCTCTTTGTTTTTAGAGATAACACATATGCATTATTTGGTTGACAATGGGAATGACAATTCCTATACTCACTATGCTTACACTTTTCTTCCTACAAAAGAATATATTTTACTTAAAACTTATGAAAGAATGTAATTTAAAATATTCAGTATTCTTGAGGCATATTACGATATTTTTCACAAGGTTTCTATACTATGGGAAAAAACTCCCCTCACCATAACAATTTGTGGGGAAATGGGTGAAAATATTGTCACAGTCGACTATGGACTTCAGAGTATTCCAATCCTATTTAGTTAGAATTAAATAATCATAGAGTTTCATCAATTGGAGTCGAAAATGCAGTAATGTCTAACCAATCATGTTGTTATGGGAAAAAATCTTATAGGAATCTCGTTGAATACACACAAAAATATCCCTAGGATTAGCATAGTAATCCTAGACAAAAGAGGGTTCATACTCCTATGATTTCCCTAGATGCAGGTAAATTAGTTTCCTTTTAACCAAGAATGAGATGGATCATACCTTTATAATGACAGATGTCCTAGCATGTCTTGGCTGTTGCAGTTGGTGAGATCCAACAACAAATCTTGCAATCTTGATTCCTTCATATAAGGATAAAAATAAACACCTATCTACTATCCATCTAGTGTTAGGAAAATCCAATCTACTAGATATACTTTGATCTATCACTTATAAGATCATATCAAAACCATTCATGAATATGACACAAATAATATGGAGGAAAACCAATGATCTATTGATAGTTAGGAAGAAATTATAGCATATCCATATCTTGAGTGTTGATTCCTTACTTCTCCTTTGACTTCTTACTCTGAGCTAGGCTCACCAACTTCTGGATGTGATTGGTAGGAAAAAAACATTTACAAATGAGCAACATAACAATACTTATGAATTTTCCTCCTCTTTTCCAATACTTTCCTTTGTTATATAGCTCTTCAGAGGAGGCTTGGGATAGCTTGTATATATTCTAGAGACCACTAGAGACTCGAATGATGTGATTTCCTATGCTTTTTACATGAAGATACAACTCATACCTCGCCTATATTCTCGTACCTCCCCAAATCCAAAAGTTATAGGTGTCATCGCCTATTGAACATTGTTGTCATGTGAGGGTCTTCACCTGCTTTCCCCTAGTTGTCCAATGATGATCTTCAAAAAGGGCTCAAATCTTAGAAAACATGAGAATTTTGGCTTAGATCTTCTCATAGATTCCCTTATGGCCTATAAGGTGGAAATTAAGGCTATAATAGATGACCCTAATGTGTGATGTCAGGAAAGGAATGGATGACTTAAATACATTATAATAAAATAACGTCCATGTTAGGTAGCATGAGGAGAGAGGAAAGAAGCCTCAGAAGTCAAATAAGTCCTACAATCAATCACCAATTATGAGAGTATAAATATACCATTCCATAGGTAGACATACTCAGACTCTAAATGAGCATGGCCACCAAACAATACACTGCAAATACATGATAAGAAATTTTAGACCATGGCCACAAAACAATACACATTGGATCCATGTCATCAATAATACCATAGCCACTAGATAATACAATGTGGATCTATATCATGAACACATTCATAGCCACTAACAAATACAATGTGTATCTATTACACAACATATAGATATCAGGAAGACAATCAGAACCAAGGAGAGTTCCTCCGAAGTCTTCAAAGTACTCCAATACAGGTGATATACTCCATGATATAGGGTGTGTTGTAAAGGAATGATGTCGCCCCAAACCCAATGTCTTTTTCCCAAACCCAAATAGTACAAATCTACACCATGCGAATAAATGAGCTGATGTCCAGTATGGTTGAAACCGTCTAATGACCAGTCATTTATGTATACCATTAAGAGACGCAAGGCGACCCATCAATTATGAATATGGACCCCAGGGTACCTAGTACAATATGGAAAGTGTGAATAGATGAGATGGTGTCGAACAACCATAAAATAAATCGATCAGGAGTCAATGATCTCAACTCATTGTCGATCATGAGGAGGCCTGCCAAAAATGATTGCAAGCTCCAAGGTACTAATTGGTTTCTAGATCCCTCTCATAGATAATGTGTTGAAGTCGATAAGAATAGATTGTTGGATACATTTTCATTGATATTGTTGGAAGTTGGTTTTCATTGATGTCAACAAGAGTGAATGTGATTGATGTCAATAGATGCGATGGGTGTATTTGGAGAAGTCTCCAAAGTGGTTCCCTTATGGCATAGTTGTTGGATTACTAAGAGGGGGATGAATTAGTAATAGAGATTTTTAATCCTTTTAACCATGCTATGTGAATATTAGTTATATTTAAGATCAATATACCATTATCATTCAACAAATGCATACTAAATAAACCATGAACAATGAAAAATCATACATATACACAATACACTAGTATTTTTACGTGGAAACACAATGTGGGAGAAAACCACATAATTATTTTTCTGATATGTATTTAAGAATTACATTCATTGGAAGCACCAACTTCCTTTGTTCTCTAGCTGCAACTGGAAGGAGGCTCTGACCCCTTATATTTTTAGGTTACAACCTGAGGGAATATCCAACTCCCCAATTCTCTGGTTACAACCAGTAGGAGGATACAACCCCCTATTTTCTCCATCTACAACCGGAAGGTGGCTACAACAACCTATCTTTGCCCCATCCAACCACACTATAATATAAGTGAAATGATGAAACCATTGCCACACTATCACTGTTAGATATACCACTCCAAACCTATATCAATATCTACCAACAACCTATAACCAACCTATACCAATAGCTTGTAATCAATCATGTACTAGAAATCATCCTGTACCATCAAATACCAATAGGTATGCGACCTATATATACTGCATCTCATGTATGTACGCTCCCTATCTATACTGCAGCCTACATATGTACATGGCATGTCTATACTGCATCCTGTGTACACCTTCATAAAGATAGGGTTTTCACCTTTTCTGAAACTTCAAACACTTTGCTTCCTCAGTCACATCAACCTGCAACCTGTCAGTGTGCCTTATCTATAGTTGTGCCTTGTGCATACATAATCTTGTACATCCCTTAGCCAAGTTCATCTATGTCTCTCTAGTCATGTTCTATACATGTGTGTACAATCATGAAAACGTGTAATAACCCTCGCGTGGATTAGACATAAAAACCTCATTGATATGCATCCTCACACCACACAAACAACTTCAGAAACACTTCACAACCAAAACCCTCAACCATATACCAAGAAATACAAACCATGTCTCAACAGTTGAACCAACAAGATGAACCAATGAATAATACCAATTTCATACTAATGTTTTATTTCTGTAGATCTAGCTCATACCTTAAGTTCCATTTAATGAACACCCTCTCTAAGGAAAACCTCAAACTCCCATAACCTTATCTAATGGATAAAAAAATATCCAAATACACATAAGAATATGAAATACCTTTTGAATCTGTAGATAGATATGTTGTACCTGATCAACATAGACCTTCCTAGGAGATTTCTTTTAGACTTTGAGAATATGATACCTTAAACAACTCAAGATTTCATGTATTTTCCCAATTGTATGCACCATGTTATATTGCCATCCTACGTATGTATGCGCACTTCTCCACTGCAACCTACGTGAATCTCAAAAACTAGGGTTTTTCAGTATTTCTGCATTTCCAAAACTTTTTTCGGCAACCCTTATTTCTACCTCAGACTTGTGTAACTTCATATGTATCAATGAGTGCCTGCAATAAATATTACAGAATAATATATATTCAATGTTCTCAATAGGTGATAATAGGAGACCCTTGCTCTTTTTTCTATACTCTCCAAGTAGTGTCACACACATGACCCCTAAGTACCCTTTTAAGGGATGGGGTATTAATTTTTCTCTTTCCCTTACCATCTCAAATCCTCTTCCCGAGGTATCCATCATCTTCTTCTTGTCAAGAGATTTCCAATCATTGTTACCATTCTCAAATCCGAGCTCTAGATTGGAATTTATGGCCTTCCAAAGTTATCTGTTTTTTCATTGTCAACATCTATCCTATTTCCGCGTGGCACCTCATCTCTCATGCCATATGATGTGGCACCAAAACGACACCGACATTTCACTCGATTCACTTTTTGATCCAAAACTTTCGTCCATGTAGGCCTACAATTATCAGGGTTCAGGCCTTCTTCAGATTAACTCATATTTTACCTCTGACATATACAACATCGATGAATATTCCCCTTATATATGCTTCATTCAGTGTTAAAAACGACAAGGTAGTTTCACTTCTTCAAGCCCATGGTATCGAGGAATATTCTTTCCTCTACCTCCAATGCATTTATCCGATGGAAGGTGTAGATGTTCTCATGTTTTTCTCGATCAATGGTGATATTTATTCGGTGGTCTAAGGTTCTCTTTACCACTTGGACCAGTCTAAACTTTGAAACCAATTGATGATTGACATATGTTTTCCCAAGTACACTCTAGTTGCCTCGCCATCATGATACGTCATTCATGACATCAACCCTTCATATCTTAGCTTAGGTTCTTCACTAAAGGTTAATGGTCCATATCGTTAGCGAAATATCTCAACCTTGGTAGATCAAGGCTTAAGGTTGAATCTCGATGCTTTGTTGGAGTTAATCATTTTCCTATGGCATGATCAGTCTGAAAAACCTCCCTCGAAGAACAATTGAGATCTACTCTTGAAGCTATCCCTATTTGAGTAGATCAATGGTCACAACTCTCGCTCAAATTTCCTCTAGTCTCGGTATTAGGCCAATCCTAGGGAGACACCTGTCAACCCAAAACACATTGGCAAGATGCATGGAACATATCTCATGTCACTGTCATCTCTTTACTATTCTATGATACCACTACTCATGCCATCACCATTTCTCGACATGTGGAACACCGTGTGTGCTCAAAGTGATATGCATGTCCCCATGAATGTACTTGAAACATCTCTCTAGGTGATGACACCTTCCCTCTGGCATTGGTGGAGTGACGTCATCCAAATCAACATGGCGTCATTTTCCTCCTGGATTCGCCTCTAAGGACCACCAAAATATATGATCAGGATTCCTTCTAACTTGATCCGATGGATAATCAATATTCCTCCTTGGGGTATTTCCTTCAGATTATTTTCCACCCAGTGGATCAAATCACTCTGAATGTCCCATTGTAGTGGTCGATCATGATCACTATGAATTCTTCCCTGATAGATCGATGGCTCTGGTAAATTCAGAGTCTTGTCCTAGGTTAACTATGGAATACTATGATGGATCTTCCACGATTAATGATTAATATATTTCAACCTTTTGATCCGATGACCAACGTTAATACAAAGTTCTATGACCAAATTCACCCAAAGGGCCCATGCTTGACCCACCGAACAAGTACCTATTTCCATTCACGGTTGGAAAATTATCAACCTATAGACAAGTCGATGTTCAAGGTCAGCATGACATGTCATAGTGATGCCCCCTCTCCTTCTAATATCACTTAAGAGATACCATAGAGATCCACAGTAGAGGCTAATCCTAGCATTTTCCTGATTAAGGATCTAGATATTCCCTTAGAGTCTCCTCCTTCGTATCCACAACGTACCCCGAATGGTATCCCGCGATGGATGGTCAGGATCCAATATCGTTATGGTTCCAATCAATGATCCAGATCTTCCTTCAGGGTCCTATAGCACCCTCACATTCATTCATTTGGAAACCATGCCATCCAAAGAAGGCTCGATATTTATTCACAATGCCAATTCAATGGTTGCGATTCGTATTATCTCAAAACATTGATTTTCCATAGGACGACAGTTCGAAACTTGAGACTTAGACATTTTTCAAGGATTCTTCCAAGTTTTTCCTTTGGTTAACAACCCAAATTTAGCTTCATAGCTCAGGTATTGTCCCAGATCCCTCCTTCACATTTTTACCAGACCTTCTTAGTCTCGTTCCCTATTTCAATCCATTCATGGGGTGTCATTTATTTCATATGACTCCATCTCCCTCTTCTTCTTTCTTCCCCAGGAAACCCAATACAACCGGAGTATATACATGTATACATGAAACTATGCCTATGGTCAACAAAATCACAGTTTATTTCCTTTAATTCGAGCCAAAACAAGAGGCTCAAGCATTCACGTGTACAAATAATGTTCAAACCATGTAGTTCCTTACTTTCTTAAATACACAAACATGCAATATAACAACCAGTCTAGTCATCAAACAAGCATGCACATCCCTAAAACATTCACAAGAAACTCATCCTTACATTACAATTCAATTACACAGGGTACAAAATACTTATCTATTACAGTTGATAGCTGACCAACTGACTGTGGGTGTTCTCCTTTGCATGCAATCATAGGCTCAAAGGAATTCACTCTTAGCACTCTGGCCACCCCTGTGTTAAGCCATGATATCACTAGGGAAACTTCCCTATGTTACTCATGTCTTCTACAAATTCTTAGAGATCCTCTCTCTGTCACGGCCTCTGTGAGGTTTATCAGATTCTTCCTCAACATCAAGATCATGACCCTCTTAGCTCGTGTAGGTTTTTTCTGGGTTCTCTTTCAAAATTCAATAAAGGCATTAGGGAGGTTACTCTCCTTCACTTCTCTAGAAGCAACAAAAGTATCCCTTCTTCCCAATTGAGCTAAGTACCTCCACGTGGTTTATCATATACCTTCCCATATGAATTTACTTTGTGCAAGAGAGTCCTTTCATAGATACATTATCCCTCGGCGCCCTCTCCTTCCAACACCGTTTTCTTTCCAGCCAAAACCAAGTTCGCAACCATGTTTTTCTCCATTTCATAGCTCTTCCATGAGTTCTATGATCTTTGTATTGGATGTGCTCATGCATTATTTTTAGAAAATCTCTTCCTCAGAGACTAAATTCCTCCTTTGGTTCTCTCTTGTAACCATAACAACTTAATATTTCATTTCTTCTTCTGAACTAGAGAGCCTTGGGCGCTCATCTTCTTTATGAATCGTCCTCTAACCCATTATTCCATCTCTTCTTATTTATCGGGTGCTTTTCTCCCCCCGTAGGAAGGTTATGGAAATGTCTTATTCCTTCTTCCAAAAGGAACTTGTATCAATCTAGATTTGTAGGAAGATTGCACTCTATCGTACTTTGGGATGACAATTTTATGTATTCTCAGTCGGGCCCTCCATGCTTCCATTCAATGAGGTAGTTTATTGTTCAACCACCAGTCCTTTTCTTATTAACTGATTTGTTCCTTGGGATCAAGATGAGTCTTATTATTTCAACAAAGAAAATTAGGTCATTTTGAAATAATGAACCCTCTCTACAGTTTCCTCACTCTTTCCTCTAGTGATATCATGGATAGTACTTCAAGGATTCACCCCCATAGTAAGTTGTTGGCAATCTAAAAAATAATACATTTACATTTTTCACATGCCATAGCATGATAATCATAAGTAATGATTAATTAAAAGTTGGGGGAAACATGGGTATTACAATCCCCTCCCCCATCAAAGGAACACGGTCCTTAGTGTTTTTTCTCAGTAACACCTGTCATGCCTTTGTCATTCAGTTGCTTCAGAAATATTGATCCTCTTTCATGGTCAGGTCCTTTCCAGACCCTCGACATTCATCATATGCCTACAACATTTTGAACAACACGCATGTCAATTAACAATTTCATGCATGGCATTTTACTATTGTTAATACAAAAACTCAAGATGAAAATATTTATTTCTACACAATACTTATCTGTGCCATTCATTGATTTGTATTCATATGGATGTCTTGTTATCTTGGATCATTGTTTTTCCTTGACATACCCATTGTGTGCATGATACAAATCAATAGTTTATAAGAATTATCAAAGTCTCCTCTTCCTTGTGTCAGGCGATCCATCTTTCCTTGCTAAGGATTTCTTAGACAAGAATATTTATAGATACTTCATCGAGTCTTACACTCAAGGCATCCCTATGATTTTCTCTTCCGAGGAGTCCCTCCAGCTTGTGTTACCAAAACACAACATATTCTAGGGTGATAATGGCTTACCACATGGTTCTCATGTATTAATAGTATCCTTTTTTATGATTTCCATCTTGACATCCATTCTATGTCCCTCCGGGACAAACTTTCATCTCACCTGTGTCACATACATACAGTAACCGTGAGATGTTATCATCAATTCCAATTTATAATTTCTTTCAAATATGTCACCCACAGATTTCCAAATTCCACATATTTATTTTCAAATGTGTTCCACATAGGAACTAGATTCACAAGTGTGGGATTTTTTTTTCTTCACATAACATTTTGGCTTAGAAAGAAATTGGTCTTCCTTATGGGCTTACATGATCCAGATTTGGATCCAGGATCTTGATGGGGCTCAAAAAGGCCTAAAAAGAAAATTTATCGGAATGGATTCAAAACGAATGTGTGCGTAAGCCTCATTGATACCAACATAATGCAACTTGAACGAGATCAATATGATGTTTTATGCTCGAGATATCACAAACTGTTCATTTGGCCAAACACGCAAAAAAATGATGATTGTAAAGTACATAAAATCTGTATAGTGCCACATGGAAGCTGACTGTACAGGTCGTACGACTATACAACTGACATGGCAAGGTATACGTGGCAGGGTGACTGGGTGTATGGTTTGCTGACGTGGAAGTTATACGTGGACCAATCAGGGAGTGACACATGTCACCAATACAAGGGTGATACGTGGCACATCCATACTAATGATGTGGCAGGGTTGTACGACACATGGCAGGGTCGTACGATAGGTGGTAGGTATAGTGGTAGACACTTGACAGATAGGTGGACCATTCATCATTTGACACATGGCATAGATTTCAATGAATTGTGAGGTGCCATTTGGACCAGACATGGGATGCCATGTGGCACCCATTCATTGGCTCGTTGGTTGTAAAAATATTGGACTTCATGAGGTTCAATTGTGTGACCTCCCACCGGGCTACGTTTTGGCAGGGCCGGTCTAGCTAGCCCGCCTGCATTATGGGTCTTAACCCAAAAGATCTCCACTTGTATTTAAAGTTGCATGTGAATTTGTTTAGGCAAGGAAAGGGCTGGGGATTGTCCCCAGCCCTTGGTTTAAACTCCCCATATGACCGTTCATATGTGACCCCACTGCTAACCATGGCATGCATACAACAATTGGGCACTAGCCTCAATCCTACGGGATTGCCATATAACCCGGTGGCTCCACCTTTACACTTGGCACTCAGATAAATGGTTAGCACTCGATTGGTCGGGCTTTCTCGATGATCGAGGTGCTAGTCCAGGGGCTACACCATTAGGGGGTTTAACAAACAAATGTGCATGGAGCCTTAGGATCTGGGCATATGGCAAGTAATGTGACCAGGGGCCGAGAAGTAAGGGGCCAACGCGCTAGGCGAATAGCGTCTCGCCACGTGGAGGCATCTCACATGACTAGGAGCCCTATGAAAGGGGGTTTCACCCTGTTTTTGGAATATAGTGGATTTTTAACTATATTATATGATTGTTTGGGTATTATTCAACAATGTTTGAATATTTTGGTCATTTTTGGGAGATATTGGGCTCTTTTTGAGGCCAGATCTTGGGGGGAAGTTGGGAGATGGTTACCAACTTCAAATCTATATAAATCGAGGCTTCTTGAAGCCAATGAAATGACATTTAAAGTAGATTTATGATGAATATTGTCCATGCCAAATCCATTTTATGCAGGGAAGCTATTGAGGAGCACACCTTTGTGGGTCATTTATGGGAGCTTCAATCATCCGATTTGAGTGTCGTTTCTTTTGTTGGGTTCTAGAGATATGGTAGAACAAGAAAAGATCAGTTTTTAACCTTTTTGGCACTGTTGTGATGTAAGTTTAAAGATTCAAACATAAATAATAAAGAATCACCCACTGAGACAAAGGCCCAGAGACGTAGGCAAGATTGTCGAGCTCCGTTATCACTTTGGTGTTCTATGGTTTTTTGTTATTCTTTCTTTATTTCAGATATGTAAATGTGCATATGCCTGTGATGTTTCTTCTATAATTCTTCATATTTCATTCATATTCCTAAATGGTTAATAAACACATGCATAATAACTCAACCATTGTCATTTAAAATATCTAGTCAGATGGAGTGGCATCAGAGCTAGTTGACGTTTTTGGATTTGAGTTTTGCATGTTAACCAGGGAAAATCTACATCGTAGTGAAGGAGATATTTTTAAAGAGAATACATTGATTGGATTGAGAAAGAGAATTTCTCAAAGAGAGAAGATAGCATTGGAAGAGGGACTTTCTCAGGATGAGAAAGAGTTTCAAAAAACTTTCTTCGCCATGTCAAAGATGATGAGGGTTTTGTATGAGGATTACTTGGAACGAAAGAGACCAGTTCTGGGTGAATCTTCAAAGGAAAAAATTGAAGAAGGAGAGGATCCTCCTCAAATTCCTCCTTCACCTCCATCTTCACCTCCTTCTTCTCCTTCTTCTTTAAGTTCAGGTTCTAAAAGCACCGGAAAGAAACATGTCCATAAACATAAGAATGAAATGTCTTTGTTAAAACTTGATGTTAAATTCGTATTACCCATGTATGATGGTGAAGCTAATGCATAGAGACTTGAAAATTGGGTCATATATATGGAGGTTTATTGCAATGTGCAACAAATCAAGGATGAGGCAACTCAAATGAAGTTGGCATCACTTAGAATTGCAGGCACAACACTCATCCGGTGGCAAAGAAACATGCAAAATGGCACGCAACAAGTGGGTAATGTATTTCCATCATGGCAAAGTTTTATTTTTGCACTTAGAAAGAAATTTTATCCTTTGGGTTATAAAGAGAAAACATTAATTGAATGACAAGATTTAAAACTAAGAAAATGCTAAACAATGCAAGAATACACAGATGGATTTCGTAAAATGGAATTGATGTTAGATATCACTTTACATACCCAATAAACTCTTATGAAGTATATAGGAGGTTTACCTGCACATATTCTAAATATTGTATTCATGTTTGAACATACTAATATTGATGAGGTTTATGTTCAAGCGACATACATTGAAGAAGGGAAAACAAGTGTTTTTGTATCAGGGGAATTGTCTTCAAGGAAAGAGGACAAAAGAATGTGGCATGGCGAAAAGGAAAATTAAGTGACAAGAAAGGAAGAGAAGCCCGCTTGCAAGCATTGCAAGATAGAAGGGCATGATGAGGACCATTGTTGGAAATTGCATCCCAAGAAGAGACTGAAGTGGTTCAAAGAAAAGAAAGGGAGGTAGACAGTTGCAACAACAACACCACCCACATACTTGGGATCAGATTCAGGTGATGAATCTAAAGTCTCATTGGTTGGTATGACAGGTAAAATTGGTGAAGGATTTGATTGTAGAAGTAACTTGTTTCACATAAGGGTCATCATGAGGCACACTAAGGTTGACACATTGATA
>ML787149.1:702229-749275 GCA_009831015.1 Picea engelmannii
GAGATGAAAGGTATGTAATTTTCCCATTTTTGGATTCCCCTTCCATGTGGTCAGAGGCGACCTTATGAATTTATGTGATCCTGACTAGAGGAATAAAATGAGGATAATAGTGATATAGACCAATTTTGAGGATTTATATGGGGCCCATGATAGTCCATTCACAATATTTCATCATTAGGATCATTTCCACACAATTCTCTCTTAGTTCCGCAACATTCCAACAATTTGTGTAATTTGGGGTTATTATTGAGCATACTTTAGTTAAATACACTGAAGGTGTTATTTAGATCCTATTATATGAGGGGATACCTTCATGTAATAGCTCATTGGAACTAACACTAGAAGATATAAAGGATGGGATAATGAGAAAGGGACTCTAACATCTGGGAATGTATTAAAAAAAAAATTGATCACTTTCTTTCATTAAAAAGAGTTATAAAAAAGGGTGTTTAAGTGAATTAAAGTTTATAAAATCCACTTTCCTTTATTAAAAGGACAAAAGGGTCCGAAAAATGGTCAACGAGGAGATAAAAGGAAAATGAGTGTGATTTCTCTCATTATGCATATTGTTATTTTTCTAAAACAAAGCTGAGAGAGCTCTTGTGGCTTTGGCTGTTGGGATGAAAACAATAGAGAGTTTGGAATATTGGTTTTGGTGGTGAGACCATCCACTCTATATTGTTGATGGGAGAAGATCATACATATTTGTTCAGTTTGCTTCATTTTGATAGAGTTTATCATCTTGTTGGCAAAGTTTCTCCACGTGCGGCTAAGTTTTATCTTGTGGAAACCAAGATCTAGTTTGTAGCTGTGTTTTTGTTGTGTGGGAAGTATCCTCTTAGTGTGGGCCAAGTCTATTCATGTTGAGTGAGTTATAATAAGAGGTGGATAATTTAATTTATCTAGAGGTAGAGATGATTAAGGAGAGCTCAAATATTTTCTATTGGGCTAAGATCTCTTGCCATGGGCCATTCTGTTGATACTAGAGGTCGAATATTTTTCATTTGGTTTGATTTCTGAGAGATGGGATGAATATCTTATGTGATGGGTCGAATTTCCTACCTCCAGGGTATAGATACAATGTGGGAGATGAAGTTTTTATCTACTGGGAGTTACCTCATGTTGGGTAACACGTGTTGGTTCATACCCTCTACACTATGGATGAGTCACTACTAGAGATTGAGTTACTTTCCTGTGAGAGAGTCATCCTCAGGCTGGGATAAATTATTCCATAAAACTACTGTTCATTTATCAATATAGTTTTTGTTTACAAGTGACTACTACGAGATTGTAAACTCTGTAGCTATATATATCAAGTTCACTCATATTTATTTTTGTATTCTATGTTGGGTTTGCATTATATTTTCTGCTACCATAAAATAATCAGTGCCTTAAAGATTTGAGTTTTAAATGTTGTTACTTTATGGTGAATCATAG
This sequence comes from Picea engelmannii, assembly GCA_009831015.1. Taxonomy (NCBI): domain Eukaryota; kingdom Viridiplantae; phylum Streptophyta; class Pinopsida; order Pinales; family Pinaceae; genus Picea; species Picea engelmannii. The sequence continues at coordinate 703,667 of ML787149.1, forward strand.
TTTTGATTAGTAGTGGATATTGTAATTGTTACAATGATTGTGAAATATATCTTAAATAAGGATAAAAACTGTGACTAAGGTTCCTACACCAATAAACACCACTAACATTGTATATAAAGTGTTAGATGAAATGTATACACTACGAAAATGAGTTAAAAGCCAAAACATTTTTATGGGAATTTATAGTGGTATCAAAGCCTCAATTATGCTAGCCTGAGGGGGTTTGTGGTCTCATGGGGAAAGGAGACATTGGCGTAGACCCCCCTTCCCCTTGTCTCCTTCGGGGTTGCTCGACCTCCCGGTCTAGGATCGTTTTCAACCACCTGATTCGAATTGACTCTTCAGTTACTTGTTGGAACCCAATAAACTTTAACACAGGTCCCTCTTTCTTCAAAGTGCGGGTCCTCTTAACCCCACGGATCTCTTCTTAGCCCTTGAAATAAAGTTGGCGGTGACACACATTATCCGTGCTAGGCCCTTTCTATCATTTGACCTCGGGTTGTGTCCCGAGTCTCAGCCAATACAATGCTTCAGGATTCGGGCTTCGGCTTGTCCCACGAAAACTAACTCCTATGTTCCTGAACTTTGAATTGGAGAACTCAAATGAAGCGAGGATCAACGGTCCCCGTCCCTTACTCAGATCGACGATTGTGATCTATTTGGACTCCGCGTTGAAGAGTCTCTCGCTAACCTCCTTCGATATCTCCCAGAGTACTACTCCTCCGAAAGGTGTGGATCGCTTCCATGTGTCCCTTCCAGATCCAACGATCTGGATTCAAACTGCTCTTCGCGACTTCACGAAGATCTTTGTTTCCTCTTGGAAAACCTCCTGGAGCTCCTAATATTTTTCCACCCGTCTCCTCCCAACGATGGACGATTATGCTTCCCTTAAAGACATCAACGAGTCCTTCCTCCTTGTAGAGTTCTATGCTAGTATTTCTAATATTTTTCTTGGCTTGATACCTTCGAGGTTCTTAGTCCTTTTGTGTCCTTCTGCAGACTTTCTAGTGCACTCCTGGAAACTTAACACTCTTCCTCCTAAGCTTGTAAGATGAACTTACTATATCCTTGGCGCACTCCTTATGCTTACTTCATCATTCTAATGGCTTCTCCCTGAGCCCTTCCAGAATTATTAAGGCATGTCCTTTCCTCGGTCGATGCACTCATGCAAATCCTTCCTTCCTTAGAGTGTTCAGTAACCCCAGGCTTCTCTCAATGCTTCCAACACTCCAGAATTTGTTTCTCCTGTGTGCACTCGCACTTGCTCTATGCCCTCCTTGCAGAGTCTTACAAAGTATCCAACAACTTTGCGCTGTGCTTTCTCCCACACAACCTTTCTTCTCAAGGTATTCAACAACCTTGAAATTCCCCTCTGATTCTGTGAATTATCCTAGTGTACCCTTCTGGTAGCTTATCTTCTTAATCAAATGAGTTCAGACATGCACTCCTTGCGTCAACTCACATAGTTTCCACCCTCTATCAAGCACTCCTTGCACTTAGTCTAGAGAACCAAAATTAATCCGAAACACTCACAGATAGAAGATTATAATTCTATCCCTGCAGATGATTTATAGCATACATCTATAGTAAAAACACATACGAATGACATTCATAGTTAAACATCTATTACACGGAAATTGGCAAAACAAAAGTATGTTCTTTTTCTATTAATGGTGGAATTTCCATTACAATATATGAGCTCGTACTATGACTGAGTCTTGACTCTCAAATATCCTCCTCCAACTACTCTATCTATTGCTTTCTATCTCCTATATCCTATATGCTCTATTGGAAACAATACAAGAGTTTATACAAGAGGGGCTTGATGAGCTTCCTTACAAGATAAGATAGTGGTGTCTAATCACCATTTAAAATGCCTGAATAATGAGGCAGATTAAAATGATGGAAATCTGATCCGAATCAGATGCAGATCCCTCCTACCGTCAACCACTTAATGGTGACCTCATCTACATGATCTTGTGCGAAGGCACAACTTGGCTCTACCAATCTGTCAGTATTTATTGCCTTGATCATGATTTAGTTTTCGAAGGAAAAATGAGAGGGAGACACCTTCCCTTTCCTTGAATGCATGCCACTCATGCTAATTAGATGGCGCCTACTGAGGTGGAGTGATTCTCCTGCATCATACTCCATGGCTACAAAAATTCATGAGCTCCTGCTCATGAGCTTCCAAGCTCTGTTGAAATCCTCTTGGATCCCAAAATTTCTCCTGGACCTGTCCTCCTGCTCCTATGCTTCGATTTTTCTGTTGTTGCTATATCTTCCCTACTACTCATGCAGGTTCTTTTTTTTCCAGCTTCTCCTTGCTCACCTCTTCTTCTGCTGGCCTCAACATCATCCTCCTTATCTCCTCTACGACTTCTTCCAGCTACTTCATCGGTTGGTTCTCCTTCTGCAGTCTACTTGGCTGTAATTATTCATGATTATCTATGGGTAGATCATCGTGACCTCCCATGTTTCTTTCATCCCTCATAACATTGACTAGCCACTCTGCTGTAGACTCCAATTCCGCAGTCTCACCACTGAACTGATGTTCATCTTCCTCATATGACAGACTAACCCCTGACAATTCTTCGACTAGTCCCATCCCAGCTTCCTCCAGCTGCAACTCATGATGGTATGTCTCTTATGGCATGGCTATCTCATGGAAACCACCTTGTGGTTCTGAACTTTTCAACCAATCCTTCAGTTCCTTTAAATCCATCTCTCACTGAGTGAGTAACTTAACTGGGTGATCCTCTTCCATTCGGACATACTTCAGTATCTGCTTCTTCTCCTCCATGACAGTCTCAACTCGATGTATTTTTTTTGTATATAAAACCCTTGTGCTATACTCTCCTTGACTTCTTGGCAAGAATATATCAACTCCCCTAATGACCAGAACGCTCCTCTGATCCTTCTCCTCTATGATGGAAATTTTCAACTTGTCATCATCTTCATTCATGCGGTTTGCAACTCCACATGAGTATTCATATGGATGAGGCCTTTCTTCTGCCTCCTTTCCACATGTCCACATCCCCTTCTGAAATGAACTCTTAGTTGAGCTCATCTCTTCTCCCTTTCCCAATTGGAAAATCAGGATGTCTTCTCTTCCCTCCTGGAAGTTTTCAAGATCGACTGATCTCTTTGCATTTCCCATCTGGAAATATATGAGACCTCTTTGAGATCTCTTTCCATCTCCATTGAGGTTTTTGACATATCTCAACCACCTTTTCAACACCTATTTATTCCTCCTGGACAACAACATCCAAACATGCCACTTATTTGTCCTTTTCAAAGGCCAGTCGTATCTCTAGTGCACTATTTCCTCTTGCTGCATTTTAAATTCTAGATTCTCCATCTTCGCTCAGATTTCATTGAGCACCTTGTCCATCTCCGATTTTCTTTTTTGCAGATAGTCTTCTCCTTGACCACACTCATGACCTCTAACGACCATCTTGCTTCACTTGCAACCTACCTGTGTATTTACCATTTGCTTCGCACCTTGCAACAGTTTCCACAGAGTATCACACTTTGTATCCCTTCACTTACTGTCTACAGTGAATTCAATCTCTAACTCTACTTGATCTAGCTAGATTGTGTCCTTTGCCTATGAAAACCAATTCTATGGATCCCTACTCTTCCCTACCCGAAAAAAATTTCATACTCTGATACCACTTTGGTATCAGAGTATATCCTTTTCATCATCTCCCTTTTCCTACGGTCTGTAGACAAAATCATGCTTTGATACCACTCTGGCGCATACCCCCCTTCCCCTTCTCACCTTCGAGGTTTCTCGACCTCCTAGTCTAGGAACGATTTCAACCACCTGAGTTGCATTGACTCTTTGGTTTCCTACTGGAACACGAAAAACTTTAACACAGGTTCCTGTTTCTTCAAAGTGTGGGTCCTCTTAACCCCATCTCTCTATTTTTGTCCCTTCGAAGAAAGTTGGCGGAAAAACACTTCTCCATGCTAGGACCTTTCTATCATGTGACCTCGGGATGCATCTCAGGGCTCAACCAATAGAGTGCTTCGGGCTTCAGGCTTCGTCTTGTCCCATGAAAACCAACTCCTATGTTCTCAAACTCTGAATCGACAAACTCAAATGACGCGAGGATCAATGGTCCCCGTCCCTTCCTCAGATCAATGGTTGTGATCTATTTGGACTCCGGCCTTTGGGAGTCTCTCTCTATCCTCCTTCGATATCTCTCAGAGTACTACTTCTCTGAAAGGTGTGGATCGCTTCCACACATCCCTTCTATATCCAATGGTCTGGATTCAAACCGCTCTTCGTGACTTCACAAAGATCTTTGTTTTCTCTTGGAAAACCTCTCGGAGCTCCAACTCCCAGATCTTCTAATATTTTTCCACCTGTATCCTCCCAATGATGGATGATTCTACTTCCCTTTGGGACTTCGATGATTCCTTCCTTGTTTCTAACACTTATCACTTTCTTCCGCCCGAGACTTGGATTGTTCTCGACCTTCTTTTTCACTCCTTCCAGAGTTTTGCGCTAGTCTTCCTGAGATTTTTCTCGAATTGATACCTTCGAGGTTGTCAGTCCTTCTATGTCCTTCCGCATACTTTGTAGTGCATTCCTGCCAAATTAACGCTCTTCCTCCTGAGCTTGTAAGATGGACTTACTATATCCTTGGCGCACTCCTTGTGCTTACTTCAACATTTTGACGACTTCTCCCTGAGCCCTTCCAGAAGTATTAAGGAATCTCCTTTACTTGATCAATGCACTCTTGCAAATCCTTCCTTCCTCAAAGTTTTCAATAAGCCTGGGGTTCTCTTAATTCTTCCAACACTCAAGAATGTTCTTCTGTTGTGTGCAATCAGACTTGCTCTATGCCCTCCTGACAGAGTCTTACAGAGTATTCAACAACTTCGTGTTGTTCTTTTTCCCACACATCCTTTCTTCCCAAGGTATTCAACAACCTTTAAATTCCCCTATGATTTTGTGAATTATCTTAATGTGCTCTCCTGGAATATTCTCTTCTGACTTGAATGAGTTCAGACACACACTCCTTGCACCAGCTCATGAAGTTTCCACCCTCTGTCACACACTCCTTGCACTTAGCCTAGAGAAACAAACTTAATCTAACACACTCAAAGATACAAGATTACAATTCTATCCCTACAGACAATTTCTAACATACATATACAGTACAAACACATACAAATTATACTCACAGTTAAACATCCATTACATAGAAATTGGAAAACATGAAAGTCTGTTCTTTTTCTATTAATGGTGGAATGTCCATTACAATATATGAGTCTGAACTACGACTAAGTCTCGTCTTTCAAATCTCCTCCTCAAACTACTTTATCTTCTTCTTTCTATCTCCTATATCCTATAATCTCTACTGGAAACAATACAAGATTTTATACAAGAGGGGCTAGATGAGCTTCCCTCCAAGCTAATCTAGTGGTGTCTAATCATCATTTAAAATGCCTGACTAATGAGGCAGACTACAATGATGAAAATATGATCCAAATCAGATGTAGATCCCTCCTACCTGTTAGCGTCGAAAGTCACTCCCGGATTGCTTGCAGGAGCAGAGCCCGACACCCATCAGTTTAATGTCACGATTTGTTTATAAAGGGTGATCAAATGGAGATAAATACTCGAGGAGATATCATTCGAACTCAGGGACTAGGTCTGGTATGTAAAGAACCAAGGAGGTTTGGAATCCTAACTTCAGCCAGTAGGTTGATTAAAAGATGAGCAGGTGGAAGACTTAGGAGAAAATGAACAAACAACTTTGGGCAACAGGATTACAGTGGTTTGTGGGATAAAAACTCTGAAAGCAGGATCCTCCTGGTTTAGGGCTTCAAGAAACTGAATAGAAGACTCGACTGGATCCTCCAATTCCAAGTCATTCAGCGTTAAAGGAATCACGGGAACCGGCTAGAGGCCCCGTAAACATTACAATGATTCATTACAACATCATCCTATAATAGCTACAGCTCGACTGGATCCTCCAATTCCGATATGCTCTAACACAGTGTAAACAAAGACATGAAAGAAACTGGCATTCATAAGGAAAGAAGTCTCAAACATTCATACATAACCAGAGCAACAATGCTTCATTAAAACTTTACAACTGGGAGCTCCGCTCAACCATCGATGCCTTACAAAATACAAAGACTGAGTCTATATACTCAGAGAAAAATTCCTAACAGAGGCATGCCCAGTCGCCCAAGGTTTGGTGTCCCTTCATTCAAACTCATACTGATATTCGTTTTCGGACACCACCTTAACTACGCATGACTCCCGCAGGGGGAGTAGCTGAATCAGTAAATGCCGAGTTAGCGTGCGCAGACCTCCTCTGGCTAGTTGAGGACTCGGCATGGATTTTCTTAAGAGAACTGGTACAGGGGACCCTCCCAGGTAGATTTTTGGTCAGGACCTCCATACTCTTTAATAAATGACTGAGGAGAGGCCTCAACCACCCTCTCTTCTCTGCATTCATTACTAGCAGCTACTGGGATTTCACGTCGAATCGACGCCTGGAGAATGTAGTGCTTCCTCTCTTTCCTCACGGCCTCATGTACTTCACCGTGACTTTTCCCCGACTCTGTATCGGGTTTCAGGGTTTCGGCCTTCCTGCCATCGGGAATTTCTAACCCTTAGAATTTTTGATCCCCGAATTACTGATGCGCATGTGTATGGGTTAGCCATCCTGGCTATACTATGGCCCTATGTGACCACAACAACAACTCTCATCAGGGTTTCGGGGTTTGCGGTGCCGAGGTGCACATGTACCCGAAACTCCTGATCCTCCGATCCCCGATGCGCTCCTTCACGCACTGGCCCTTCCGGCTCAGTTCCTGCTCATATGACCTACTCCCGTGACCACAACCTTATCCCGTCGGGGCTATGGGGTTCGCGAGTTCGAGATGCACGAACTCCTTGCTTCCGGGATCTCCGATATCCCGATAGCCGATGTGAGATGCCACCTGTCCTCCTTGCCGACTCTCTAGGGTCCACCTTCGTCACGATCGAGAAATCGCGTATCGTGACTCTGCAATGCACAAAACTCTCGCTCCCGGGATCTCCGATATCCTGATGGCTTCAACTCTGATGGACGCTTCCCTGTCGGGACCCTCCTCGATAACGCTGATCTCCTGCCACACGTCTTTTCCATATGGACGGTTCCTATTGACTCTTGGGGATTCGGGACTTTCGTTGTCTTGTTTCTATTTCTTGTCCCGAGACAATAAATATCGCTAACATTAGGCTCCATGGGGGATAGAGTCGTCCCTGCGATGCTCTAAGAACTCATTCCGCAACTTCAGTGCCTTGCTATTGGGCTATGGAGTCACGCTGAAAACATCTCGCTGTGGAAAATATATGCCGAAAAGTAAAAGCAACAAAATAAAGATACATTCTCAAAGAGATTATTTATATACAACCCTAAACTAATGAAACACTTTACATGGGCTAGGTGAAAGAAAACTTCCACCATAGCCATTCAAGCAGCTTCCTAGATAGAAGCTCCTTCCTCCTGTCGATGATCACCAGTAGATGGTGTAACCGTGACAGCAGAACGGTTACACTCTTCAAATCCTCCTTACAGGATGGAGTTGAGATGAAATAGGGCGGCTCCAATGCATAAGGGAAATTCCACACCATGTATTCGCTGACAAGGTCATCAAATGAGTGGCCAATTCCAGGAAATTGGCGACAGACGACCTCTTCTGCTACACAGTTTTTCACCTGTGGCCAAATATCTCTAATAAGCATAGGCGGGTGAATAACTGAAAAGGGCTCGCTGATCTCAGGTGGTGGCTTCTCACTGACTGGCTCTGAACAAAGAGCAGATTGCCCCTCTGTTTCTTTTTCCTCTTCTTGTTCGCTCTCCTCCAGGTCCGATTCATATTGATCATAAATAGGGACCATGGGGTTATTATGCTTGCTGACTGGCTCTTCAGTATGTTTATAGTGATCAAATGTAGGATAAGCGTGCTTCTCATCATCACTATAATATTCATCAAAAAGGGGCTGACCCTTATCTCTATGATCCTCCTCTAGAATGGTGATCCCGTCAAAAATATTCGTTTCAGGGACAATGGGACCCGCTGTTTCTGGTTGCTCATACATAATCTTCTTCTCTTTAATCTCAAGTAAAAATATATCGTGAGAAACTCCCTGGAGAAAAAGAGAGGGAACCGCTTCCACAATAATGTCTTCTTTACAAACGGGAAGGTCTCCGTCCTCAGAAACGGGTTGCTAGGAATATTTGCTTCAACCCGACATTTAGGTGAGCCATCTACCATGGACCACATATTCTCTACCAACTCATAATCTCCACAGGAGGCATGTTGATCTTTATGAACATCTAGAATAACAGACACATCCAATATGATGTCAGATGCTTCCATCCTCGAGCTAACACCACTCATATCACTCAACACCTCAATTTTTTCACAGCAGATGCTTTCCTCCACGGTAAGGGCTTCATCATGGCCATGGTCTTCAGGGCCAACAGAGGCTTCATGAAGTGAAGAAAACTCTTCACAACATCTTTTAAACAAGCGAACAGCTGGATAGTAGTCTTTACAAAATGAATTGAAAGCTGTATGAAAACCTGCTAAAGAGCGGATGCTTGCGGCGGGAAGAGACCGACACCATTCAAGAGTAGATCCCTTCAATGAATACCTGAAGAGCTTAATCCGGACATCCTCATGCATGATATTGTGTCGGTGGATAGCCTCATGGAAGTCTAGTAAATGCTCAGTTGGTTCTTCCCAATCTGATGCATGAAATTACGGGAGGAAATCTTCCCATTGGTCTCTATCAGGAAGTGCATTAGGAAATCCAACTATCTGAGAAAATTCACAGAAAGAAAACCTTTGAGCTAGAATTTTCTCCATATCGAACCAGTGGAGTCACCAATCGATCCTTGAATCATGGAGTCGCCAGGTGAAAGATGTGCAGCTTCAAGTGTGTCTGGTCCTTGTTCACCATCAAAGGCCAGATCTTAACATGTCGTTACCCCAGGAAGCTCCTCAGGCTGAGAAAGTAGTCATTGAAACCTTCTCGAGAAAGCTCCTTAGGGTCAGCTTTCAGGTGTGCTAACAGTAATCACAGCTGAAACAGTGATGTGGAGACAATGGAGTCACCACAGTGGAGTCGCCAGGTGCACAGTAGCAATCTTTAAGGGATTTGATGTCTACTGCACCTTCAGAATCAGAGACTCAATGTCGTTCTGCCCAGGGAAAATCTTCAACTTTGTCCCCGGCAATGGCACCATAAATGTTAGTGTCGGAAGTCACTCCTGGATTGCTTGCAGGAGCAGAGCCCTACACCCATCAGTTGAATGTCACGATTTGTTTATAAAGGGTGATCAAATGGAGATAAATACTCGAGGAGATATCATTCTAACTCAGGGACTGGGTCTAGTATGTAAAGAACCAAGGAGGTTTGGAATCCTAACTTCAGCTAGTAGGTTGATTAAAAGATGAGAATGTGGAAGACTTAGGAGAAAATGAACAAACAACTCTGGGCAATAGGCTTACAGCGGTTTGTGGGAGAAAAACTCTGAAAGCTGGATCCTCCTGGTTCAGGGATTCAAGAAACTGAATAGAAGACTCGACTGGATCGTCCAATTCCAAGTCATTCAGCGTTAAAGGAATCACAGGAACCGACTAGAGGCCCCGTAACCATTACAGTGATCCATTACAACATCATCCTATAATAGCTACAGCTCGACTGGATCCTCCAATTTTGAGTTTCTCTAACACAGTGTAAACAAAGACATGAAAGAAACTGGCATTCATAAGGCAAGAAGTCTCAAAAGTTCATACATAACCAGAGCAACAATGCTTCATTAAAAATTTACAACCGGGAGCTCCGCTCAACCATCGATGCCTTACAAAATATAGATACTGAGTCTATATACTCAGAGAAAAATGCCTAACAGAGGCGTCCCCAGTCGCCCAAGGCTTGGTGTCCCTTCAATCAAACTCATACTGATATTCTTTGCCGGACACCACCTTAACTGTGCATGGATCCCACAGGGGGAGTAGCTGAATTAGTAAATGCCGAGTTAGCATGCGCAGACCTCCTGTGGCTAGTCGAGGACTCGACATGGCTTTTTTGAAGAGAACTGGTACAGGGGACCCTCCCGGGTAGATTTTTGGTCGGGACCTCCATACTCTTCAATAAATGACTGAGGATAGGCCTCAACCACCCTCTCTTCTCTGCATTCATTCCTTGCAGCTACTGGGATTTCACATCGAATCGGCGCCCGGAGAATGTAGTGCTTCCTCTCTTTCCTCATGGCCTCCTGTACTTCACCGTGACTTTTCCCCGACTCTGTATCGGGTTTCGTGGTTTCGGCCTTCCTGCCGTCGAGAATTTCTAACCCTTAGAATTTTTGATCCCCGAATTACCGATGAGCCTGTGTATGGGTTAGCCCTCCTGGCTATACTATGGCTCTATGTGACCACAACAACAACTCTCATCGGGGTTTCGGAGTTTGCGGTGTCGAGGTGCACATGTACCCGAAACTCCCGATCCTCTGATCCCCAATGCGCTCCTTCACGCGCTGGCCCTTCTGGCTCAGCTCCCGCTCATATGACCTACTCCCGTGACCACAACCTTATCCCGTCGGGGCTATGGGGTTAGCAAGTTCAAGATGCATGAACTCCTTACTTCCGGGATCTCTGATATCTCGATAGTCGATGTGATATGCCACCTGTCCTCCTCGCCGACTCTCTGGGGTCCACCTTCGTCACGATCGGGAAATCTCGTATCGCGATTCTGCAATGCACAAAACTCTCTCTCCTGGGATCTTCGATATCCCAATGGATTCAACTCCGATGGACGCTTCCCTGTCGGGACCCTCCCCGATAATGCTGATCTCCTGCCACGCGTCTTTGCCAGATGGACGGTCCCTATTGACTCTCGGGGATTCGGGACTTTCGCTTTCTTGTTTCTATTTCTTGTCCCGATACAAGAAATATCGCTAACACTACCATGAACTACTTAATGGAGACCTCATCTACATCTTGTGTGAAGTCACAACTTGGCTCTACCAACCTGTCAACATTTATTTCCTTGATCATGATTTAGTTTTCGAAAGAAAAATTAGAGGGCGACGCCTCCCCTTTCCTTGAATGTGCACCACTCATGCTAATCTACTGGTGCGTGCTAAGGTGGAGTGATGCTCCTACATCAGACGGGGAATAAATCACTTATAGAAGTAGAAGACAACATGAAAAATATTCATAATACTCTTGCAGAGGGGAAAAACTAGTTAATGCAAGCTATGGAAAGCCATAAACAAAATGCAGGTAACAATGGAGCTAGTGGTTCAAAGTGACAAAAAATAAGAAATATAGGACATGATGAGGAGTTTGCGGATTGTTTGAGGGAATATATGATTCTTAGTGAGTAATTTCATGCATTTGTTTCATTCAATGATTTTCACACCATTAAACATCCTGAGTAGTATGAACCCCAACTATTAGTGAACAAGAAGCTAAAGGTGCCAAGGAAAAAGGTACTAGTTTCTAAAGATTCTGATACTTCTAAAAATCAGGAAAATGTTGACTCTTCATATGTTCTTCCCCTTGCAAATGAGCACATGGACACTCATGAGTCCTTATAACTTGATACCACATAGGATATTTGTGCAGATAAGGAAGAACTACTAGAAAAACAACAATAAATGACTAAAAAAACAACTACAAGTTGCATATAAATGACTAAGTTTGGTCACGTGACTCTTAGTAGTTTATTGCCAGTCATTTATAACATGACTAAACCAATTTTAGTCATTTATTGGTTGTTTTGATTCATCAATTTGGTCGTATATTTAGTCGTTTATTTAGTCATTAATTGTTGTTAACTGGTCATTTATTTAGTCATAGTAGTCATTTATTCAACCATTTTAATGATTATTTGGTAGTATATTTAGTAATTTTTGTTCATTTAGTCAATTTAATTATTAATTGATGTCAATTAATAGTATATTTAGTCATTTTTATTAAATTTTAATTGGTAGGAAATTTAGTCATTTTTATTTTTTATTGACATCATTTGGTATTTTATTTAATTGTTTTTGTTCACTGATCTCATAGTATATTGATACATTGTTTATTAATTGTATAATATTATATTTACTACTAGTTTAGTAGTAAATTTTCATTTATAGGATATGAATAATTTACTAAATACCATAAATTTTATAATGCAAAAATAAACATATTATTAAACTTGAATTAAAACATAAAATCAAATAAAAATATTACATATATGAATAAGCTACATCATGATAAAAGTTAAAATATTGATTCGACATCATGATACAAAAAAATAGGTAATCTGCAATGAATTTTTTTTGATGAACTGTAAGATGTTTATATATATATATATATATATATATATAATGTTAAAGTCGAGTTTCCAACTCTTGCAAATACACCATGATAATTAAATATCTTTGAACAACACATTCAAACTACTACATAAAGCAGTGGCCCAAACTTTTTAACAACTAGTACATGATAAACATCAATTATGTCATTGTTTCCAAATATTACTACATAAAGCAATGGCCGAAGCTTTCTAACAACTAGTACATGATAAACATCAATTATGTCATTTTTTCCAAATATTTTAGTCGCCATTGTGTGAAGTTTCCTTCTTTCTCTTTCATACCGACAACTCCATGTATTTTGTCTTCGTAAGAGAGAGGTATGTTACTTGTGGCCTTTAAACTATTTACATTTGCATATGTTGTTCCTTTAAATTTGAATCCATGTATAATGATATTGAGTGAATCTGCATAATTCCCACAATAGCACCTCAAACAGATCCAACACCCTAGTTTTATCCCCTTCTTGGAGTTTGTCAATATATTTCTACGAAAGAAAAAAAATACACATTGTATTTACAATGAAAAATGTTTCAACAACAATTATATTCTAATTATACTCAGAATATTCCCCAACACGCAACAAACACCAATTTCCTGTAAGTGACAACAATATTAGTAGAAAATAAACAACATAAACCTTCAATAGTTAGAAACACAAATATAATTATCAGACAATTGAAAATAAACCTCGTGAACATCCATCTCAAAAACCTCTTCAACAGTTTGAATAAAATCCAGAAAATAAAACTTTTGTACAACCCCAAAAAAATATATCAACTAGTACATGTAATGACGAGTTCTCATATTGTGCTAGGAAGGAGTATAAAACAAAAAATGAGAGAATGCCAAAGTTGGTGATCATAATTTCCATAGTCAATATGAAGTGTCCAGTTTAAGTTATGTAATATATTGAAATTCAAAACATACTAAGGTCCTCTAGTGACCAATTATTGTTCAGTGGGACTAAAAGACAACTTAGCATGTAAGGCATAAAATACATCTAATGAAAGACTGCTTGATGCATCTCACTCAGGATGTAAGGTACATAATAATCCAATGGAGGAGTTAATGATGCATCTCTTGAGAAAAATGCATCCAAGTGTAATTAGAATTTAGAAAACAATAAAAGGTAGAGAAAGAGAAAAGAGAGAAGAGATGACTAAGTTATATTATTACAACAAAATGCAGTCTACTTTTGAAATGCAATGTGTAAAAACCAGCTCTGTGTAGTTTAGTAGTCACTCCACATAACTGGGATAAAATGACTGAAAGTGAGGTGAGAACTAGCAAACAATTTGGCCACCATCTATGGCATTAAATTCACTAATAACATGGTGACAAATGTTACAAAAGTAGAATCACTTGTGTCTAGGAAGAATTCTATATATGGTGATACACGAGGTCTTATTTCTAAGAGGATCTATGACTTCAACTCTAGATTTTCAACTAGATACCTCTCTCACTCTATTGTCATTCAAGGTAGAAGTCTTAAGAGATTGCATTCCACATAGTTCTCATATTTTTCCTCTGGATTAGCGTACATTTGGGATAAGTTTGATGAAAAGCAGTCCATGTACATTGTCTAGGTCTCCAAATACCTTTTTGAGGATACGAAAGTTCTAAAGAGTGGATTTTCTCTACCATGACTCGGATTAAATGGATCTAAAAAATTATGTGTTTATCCTGCATGTGCATGGTGATGATTGCAAAAGTATTTGCATAAATTTATTCCTATGGAAGAACAATATCTCACGGAAAAATTTCCTTGCATTTCAATTTATAATAACCAATGGAGGAGGACACAAAACCCCTAGAGTCTCTAAATAAATGGGACCAAAGAAAGTGGCTAAGATAAAATAAGAACAAAAAATTGTTGCGAACCAAGAGGCATTGAATACATCTAGAATAGTCTAGAATACTTTCTCTAAGGAAGGGATATAGAATAATATTGACTCTGATAAATACACAACCACTTCATATAACAAAGAGACGATGAAAAAATAGAGTATGTTATCTTAAATCATTGCTAATGATACATAGTAGATATTTATCTTTACTCTTACAAATGCAAAACAACCAAGGTAAACACATATTGTTATTGCTAAATGGAGTGGCTAGATATCTGAGGGGTAACATTTTATTTATGATAGTTGAAAACCTATCCTTGGTTATAGAACGATGCAGGAATTTGAAGAGGTAGACAAAATTTTCTATAGACTTTGAAGACCAGAAAAAATAAGGTATGCATTGAGACCTTGAAATGTCCACTTTGTGGATTAATAAAGTCATCGTAATACATTGAATTATGAATAATACACTCCTTTCCCAACTAAACACAGGTAAAAAAAAATTGTTCTCGCTAAATGGAGTGGTTAGAGAATTGATCGGTTAAATTTTATTTATGATAGTTGAAAACCTATCCTTTGTTGCAGAATGATGCAAAAATTTTAAGAGGTAGAGAAAATTTTCTAAAGAGTTCAAAGACTAGAAGAAATACAATATGCATTGGGAATATGAAATTTCCACATAAAGTCATCGTAATACATTGAATTATAAATAATACAATTATTTCCCAATTAAACATAGAAAATGAAAGAAAATCCAGCAAGAATCAACAAGCATAAGATGCCAGTATATTAGATAAGGAAATTAACATACAACACTCATTGTCATTCCATGATGCTTATCTTGTTTCTCCATGAAAGGCCAATCAAAGTAGTCTTTGTTATATGTCGCATAAATCCCATGCTTCAATTCTTGCATGTGATTGAACCACCACCTAAGAATCTCTTTATAGAAAACATATCAAACTTCCAGGTGATCAATACTTTTTTTCAGAATGATAGTATTAGGGATAAAAATTAAATGGAATATCTACCTCATTTGGCATATTTTCTACTTTGAAGTCACCTTCAAATTCTTTCTTTGCAGTGTACTCCAAATCTTCAATGTCTCCCTGAACACGAAAACAAACCAAAATAATTTGAAAAACTAATGAAGAGCAGTGATGTCCATAACAATCAATGAAACATCAATTTGTAAACAATAAAAACATATATGACATTTACAACCAAAAACATAAAGGATGCAGATCACCTTTTTAATTTTTTACCTCCTGTTGTATTGGAAAAAATACCCATTTATTTTGGAGGAATCATTTTTTACATAATTAGAACCTTTGCCACAAAAATACAGACCAAATTATAGCTTAATTAAAAAAATTACTATAAAAAGGTTGGAGAGGGGGCTTGATGAACATGAGTGTCAATGCAAACTATCACTTGAGTCCAGATAGGTTAATCATGTATTTCACTAAAACTGAAATTAACAATAGTACAATCTATGATCTCTATAGAACAAAATTAAAAAAATAAAGAATAGACCGCTTCACAGAGCTAAAATAGACTTCTACATTCATAAGGCCACTCAGTGGCTTACAAAGAAAAAATCAAAGTATCATCGAATACATGTAGAAGTTTCCAAAATATCACTTGTGTCTCTCATTGTATCTACACTTGCAACATAGTCCAACTAGAAGAGTCACTTGGATATTTATCACTTGATGAAGCTAAATTGAGAGTAAATACTAAAAATAATTTCCAAAGATTAGAAGAATATTGTTAGTATGATTTAATAAGGGCAATAAGCTTCATAACATTTTCAATGGAAATATAGGAATTCCTGGTGCAAAATACATCCTCCTTCCCCTGAACTTTCATCCATTGTACAAGAACTTGCATACATTTCCATCATTATCACATCATTATGTTTTTCCATGATTACTAGTTTCCCTACAATAAACTAATTAATACTTTTGATTTTTCCCAATATGTTCTTTCTCCATTTACTATACTAGCATAATTATTTGTTTCCAATTCAAACCACTCTCCCTCTTTGACCAAATTAAAATAGATTAAAGAATGCTCAAATAAAAGAATAGTATGACAAAGGAGCATAAAACAATTAAAAGTATTTTTACCTCTCGATTTATAATAAGATATCCTTGACCATCCACCCTGTATGAAATAATCATTACCATGTCATACTAAGCATCATGGAACTTTAAAGGAAGCTTGGGAGTCTCTATATCAAAATCACACATGCAAACTTCAGCTCATTCAAGAAGATCTACCCTCTTTTCCAAGGTAACGTTTGAAGAGTCCACTTTAATAGTGTACCATTGTCCACATCTTGCATTTGCAGGATTGAAAAATCCAATTAAGTAAAGAATAAATGGTGTTGCTTCTTATGATGTAGAGACAAGCCATTCTTGTTCAAAAGCATCTTTAAAACATAACAGTATGCCACTATGCATGACTAAACTAAAATTGCATGTTTCTGTAAAACTCTTTCTTATTGTTAAAAGAGTATCATATTTGCAATGTATCATTAACCAACAAATGTTGTTAAAAACCAAATTGTAAGGCCAAAATAATAGCAATATAACTGTAACCAATCGAGAAATTCTAGAGTTTATTAACAAAAGCATGATCCAGAAGCATCTCACCATTATCAATAACAAAGAGAACATGATAAGACACATAATACTCTCGCATTCCAATTAGGCAATCTAGATAATCTTGTATCCTTTGTTTTTTATCATTGCATATAATAAGAACCGAATAAGTATGATGCATAAGAAAAATAAGCTCATTCATTCAAAAATAGAAAGGTCGAATTAAAATGAGATTGATGAGCGTACAAGAAAATCGTTTTCCTGTTGTTGAAAATTGCATATAAAAACATAAATGTTATTATCTACATTTAGAAAGAATGACTGTTGAATTAATTATTCCCATAAATATTTTGATAGGTAATTTCATCAAGAGATGCATTGATGCAGGAGCATCACTCCACCTCGGCAAAGCGCCAACAAAGCGAACAAATCAGTGCATTAGGATGGAATGGATCCCAAAGATAAAGGTGCCAACCCTCTCAATTTTGAACCTAATTTACAAATTTTAATGAAATTAAATGTGAAGTTAATGTTTGATGGCTCAAGGAAAGTCGAGCCCATGTTCTTAACAAGTTAAGTTATTGTAAGGTGTAGTGTCTCCTATAATGGATGACAGTGGGAATATCTAGATCCGATTCAGACTAGATGTGAATTCAATGTAATTCAACGTGAGTAGGTGGAGGAAGGCTCGAGGAGCTCCTATTTTGTAAAATTATCCTTGTACCGAAATTCATTAGTATTAGGAGAAAACTGTAGAGGAGAGCTGAAGAGACTTGCAAGAATTCTTTCAGGGGCTAAATTTCGCTCATGGGCTAATTTTCCATGGTTTTTCCAAAAATGAGATTCGCTATTTTAAAAATGATTCACCCAAGTTCTATAGGATAAAATAAATTTACCTTAAAAATCGCCAAAATTTTATAAAAACTATATAATATACTTAGAAATTTGAATATTTTTACAAAAATATTGCCCAACATTTATAGTTGACATATGAAGGATTAGTAATATTCGCCAAGGTTTCTACATTTAAAAATAAATTTCCATCCTTAAAATCATTCCTGGAAGAGAGGAGATGAAGAAATGAGACTCTGTTGTAGTCCAGCCTTGAAAACACTTTTACAAAGAGCATTCTTATATAATACAAGGAGAATTATTTCCTACCTATGAGGTTCATGTCTATGCTTCTCTGTTTTCTGTATGGTGTTCTCTATTTCTCAGTTCATTTGAGTACATGTGATGTTATATTTATGTTTTATGTGTTTCATGTGTTTGGATATGCATTTTATGGTTAAGTGTGGGAACCTTTGATGTTCCATAAGTTTCAATTTTTTCTCTTCTCGAAATCTTCGTAGCAAGGAGTGCATAGTTCCCACAAGCAGTGCGCAGGACGAGAGTCATTAACACGAATCTCAATCTCATGAGAGATAACATGAATCTTTGTAGAGGAAGTAAAATGAGTGCACAGTTTCCTAGTGGAGAGAAGAGAATTGGAGAAGTCTCGTGTAAGGTGTGCATCGAGCCAACACTGAGCTAAGTGTTGAGGAGTGAATCGGTTGAGCACAAGGGGTGCATGAAAGGTTCTCATAGACCTTCAGAGTCTCAATGTGAACAAGGGAAAGGAATGAACCAGAGGGACTTAGAAGGAATTTTCTAAGTATGAACACTTTAAAGTGTTTGGAGGAACCTAAGAGGAAGACTGCCCAAGATCTATTTTATCTCAGAGGAAATAAAGCTCAGAAGAGATAGCGAAATCAAGTGCACACAAGCAAAGACTTGGAAGATTTTCTAAGTTTGGACGAGTTCGATTATTAGAAGGAGGCATCCGAGGTTCAAGTCACCTCGACCAGACAACCCCAGGGGGAACAATAGTTGATAATCCTCAAAGGAGGAAGTCCTTCTGAATATTCATAAGTCAGTGATAGAGATCTGTTCGGGAAGAATCAGAGTCTTTGAGGTTTTTCATATCAGGGAAGTAGTATGGGAGATAATGATGTGAGTCATCAATACTCCACGTGTTTGATAGAAGTCGCGTTCCAATCCTAGAGAAGAATCCAACGAGGAGAAAACATCAACGACCGAGATCCATTTCGGGGTTTCACATGAAGTTTGTTAGCCATTAGATACAAAGGAGGTTCTTAGAGGTTAATCGTTGGAGTCCTTCAACATTCCACGTGTTCGAAGGTTTTGGAGGGTGGAGAAGTCAAAAACCCCGAAGAGCGGAGCTAATCGTAGTTGTTTGTTTCGAAGGACATGTGGCAATAGATCGCCATATTATGGAACCCAACGTTACTGAAGAATGGAGTGGAGCAGAGTCCAATCTTCCTGGAGTCCCGAAGTCCAACATTGGTCTAGACCATCGATTGAAGGGGGATACGTTTCATCATATCCAAAGGTCCGGAGAACCTATATTCTGGAGGCAAGAAGCATAAGTTCATTGGGAGAAAGGATTGTCGAAGTCCCAAAAAGAAGAGTCAATCTAAATATTTGATCAAAGGAGGATATGTAGAGAGAGGAGGAGCACTGTGGCATTTTGTCGTTCGGGGGGAACATGGGGCTGTGTTGTGTGGATGCTTGAAATATCGAACTGCAAAGAATATCTAGGCCATCCATATTTTTGAGCATGGTAACCATTGGTTCAACCCTCCATAAGTTCATAATTCCGATGCTTCGGAGGATTGCGAGTGTTGGACACTCGGGACTCCCGAAGCTTGGAATCCTAAAGTGATTGCAACTGTTGGTTGATGGCGGGTTGTAGACTGTTGATATCGGCATGCATATGTTCGCTGGTCCGATGCTCTGGTGGAATAGAAGTGTGAATACTTGAGAACCCTTGAAGCCCAACTTAACGAAGTTCATGCCAATCGTCGATCTGACAGGGGAACGAGAGTCATCCAATTCACTTCGAATTTTTTCTCTCCAAGAGAGATGTATGTTGCAGGGGGAAGGCCTGTTGAAGACCACACTCCCGAATTTGATCACCACCATTGATTTGTGCGACATTGTGAGTCATCGATTCATTCCAAAGGTTCATAGCTCTGTTACTACCACGTTCGCAAGGTTTGGAGTTCCGATTTGTGTGAACCCCCAAAGCATGACAACTCTTAAATATTGTAGCCAATTGATCTCACAAGGGAGTATGGACCATTGATCCCCTTCAGTAGTCCCCGAATTCTCCAGTTCAGAGGTTCGAGAGAACATAAGTTATGGATGGAGAAAACACCCAGAGCCCGAAGCTCTCAAGCACTGAGTTTAGTGCGTGTTGGTTGGGCACTCGGTCACAACCCATGGTCAAATGATATTTCTGTTGGAACCAAGAGGGTTGGGGACGAAAATTTGATTTTATAAAGGACACAAAAGTGGTTTAAGCCCACGGTTTGGCCCACGGTCCCTTGTAGGATTTCATGGGCACTCAGAGGCCCCAAAAATTGGATTTTTCATATGGGGAGGAGGTTAACGAGGCTAGGTTCCAAATTTGTTTCATTGATTTCAAATGGAAAAAGGGGCTTACTAGAGTATCTCGCAGATTTTGTGGAACATCCTTGTGGGGTTAAAAAGGCCTATGGAAAAGGATGTTGAGGGCTAGGAAAGGCCCTGAGATCCAATTTGACTCCATGTTTTGATCGGTCCTAGACCGAGAGGTTGCGAATACCCTAGGTGAGGGTGGGGGTATGCATAAAATGGTAAAAGAGCCTGAATGTTTCTCTATGTGAAAGAAGGTTTTTATCAGAAAAAGTTTTTTCTTGCAATCAACAGGAAAAGCGAGAGGAGACAGAGTACTGTTGCTCTATGTGTTGATGAATATTTGCAAGTGTGCAATAGAAATTTGACAGCAAGGTGGGATGTAAGAGAAATCTAGTGGTTCACTCATTTTCATAGTAGACAATAGACAACCAGGTGGGAAGAAGGTGAAGAGGAGAATGGCTATTGAAGGTCAGAGAAGAGGTCGACGAGAAGATTGCAAGCAGGTAAGCAAAGAGTATATGGATAAATAACTCGAGGAGATGAGATCATATATCAACAGGTTAATTTTGAAGATGCAACAAAAATTCCATGTATGTTGGAGATACAAGTGGTCCATGAAGCAGATGGCTAGATGGCCTATCCAACAATTGGGTGCCAAGAGGAAGCACTAAGCATTCAAAAGGTGGATGAGGGGAGTTGAAACCCTTAGTGAAATAGAAAAGGATATGGTTTTCATTTGTGAACCATATATTGGAGAAACCCTTAGTGAAGAAGAGGGGAGATCACTGGAATTTCTCATAGACTGTCAGGAGAGCAGAGATGAATTTTCAGATTTTCAGAAGGGAAATGAGAAAAAATCAGTGAGGGATCTTGCAGACTTATATGAGGGAAGGATAGAAATTTCAAATTTCTAGGTGGGCCAAGAGGATATTATATGGTCTAAAATTATCAAGAACTAGTAGAGGCCAGTGTGTGTATTGCACGTGAGGAGGTGATGCAACAAGCATCCGAGGAAGAGGTCATGGGGCCAAATGTTTTAAAATCTATCAGTTTATGTACTGTAGGTGTAATAGAGGAGAGAAAACTAGTTTATATTTTCATGGAGGAGAAGGAGCATATGTTATAACCTTCCCAACAAATGAAAGAAGATCATTCGGTGGAATTTCTAAAAAAAATTAGCAAGGGAAATAAATAGGAGATGACTAAAGAGTTGGAACCTGCAGTAGAATATAGAGCAACAGACAACATGGATTTTTATGATCTGTGTGAAAAGCTATAATCCTTGGAGAGAAGGGTAATAGTACAAAGTCAGCGTGTCCAACAGGTAAATTTGGAATTGGATGAAGAGGAGGAGATGCAACATATAAGACTGCAAAGGAGGATCCAACCCATAGACCAGCTGAACAAGGAGATTGAAGAAATAGGGAGATTGATGTTGGAAGCAACAAAGAAGACAATCAAAAGAGAGAATTTGAATAGGGGAGGTCCTATAACAATAGAAAAACAACATCAACAACAATGTGGTAAAGGATCATATGGACAACTGCAAATTCAAGTGTGGGACCTTGGAGGATTTCAACCTCAAAAGAAAGAGATCTAATGAGAAGGAGCTTATGATTTTCCCAGAAGTGGAGTATAATGCAAGAGAATCGATCTATCTCAACAAAGTGCCAAAAAAGCCAGTGCATCAACACATTAGGAGGGAACAAATCCCAAAAAGAGAGGTGCCAACCCTACCAATTTTGAACCTAATTTAAAAATTTTAATGAAATTAAATGTAAAGTTAATATTTGATGTCTCAAGGAAAGTTGAGCCCATGTTCCTAGCATGATAAGTTATTGTAAGGTGTAGTGTCTCCTTTAATGGATGACATTAGGAATATCTAGATCTGATTCAGACTATATGGGAATTCAATGTAATTCAATGTGAGTAGGTGGAGGAAGGCTCGAGTAGCCCCTATTTTGTAAAATTATCCTTGTACCAAAATCACTAGTATTAGGAGAAAAATGTACAGGAAAGATGAAGAGAGTAGAGGAAGCATTGAGACTCTATTGTAGTCTAGCCTTTATAAACACTTGTACATAGAGCATTTTGATATAATACAAAGAGCATTTTTTCTTGTTTATGAGGTTCATGTCTATGCTTGTCTTTTTTTTGTATGGTGTTCTCTATTTATAAACTCATTTGAGTAAATGTGATGTTATATTTTTGTTTTATGTGTTTCATGTGTTTTAATATGCATTTTATGGTTAAATGTGGGAACCTTTGATGTTTCATAAGTTTCAATTGTTTCTCTTCTCGAAATCTTTGGTGCAAGGAGTGCACAGTGCCCACAACGGGTGAGGAGGCCAAGAGTCATTGATAGAACTCTGAAACTTAGAAGAGATAATGTGAATCTTTGTAGAGGAAGTGCAAGGAGTGCATAGTTTCCCAGTGGAGACCATAGAATTGGAGAAGTCTTGTACAAGGTGTGCATCGGGCCAATACTGAGCTAAGTGTTGAGGAGTGAATCGGTTGAGCGCAAGGGGTGCAAGAAATGATATTAGATACCTTTCCAGTCGTGAGGTGATCAAGGGAAATGAGTACAAAGGAGGGAATTATAATTAATTTTCTAAGTTCGAACAGTTTCAAGTGTTCAGAGAAACCCAAGAGGAAGAGTGTTGAAGGTATAATTTATCTTAGAGGAAATAAATCTTAGAAGAGATAGTGAACTCAAGTGCACAGAGGAGGATACTTAGAACTTTTTCTAAGTTCGGGAGTCTTCAAGTGTTCAAAGGAGGCATCCGAGGTTCAAGTCACCACGATTGGACAAGCCCAGGGGGAACAACAGTGAAGACTTCTCAGAGGAGGAAGTCCTTATGAATATTCATAATTCAACGATGAAGATCAGCTCAGGAAGATCCAGAGTATTCTAGGTCAATCGAATATGGGAAATAGCATGGGAGATAACAATGTGAGTTTTCGAGACTCCACGTGTTCAGAATAAGTCGTGTGTTGAGTCTGCAGAAGAAACCAGTGAGGAGTAAACATCAAGGGTCGAGATCCATTTTGGGGTTTCACAAGAAGTTTGTTAGCCGTCAGATCCAGAGGAGGTATAAAGAGGTTAATCCTTGGAGTCCTTCGACATTCGCATGTTCATAGGTTTTGGAGCATGGAAAAGTCATAACTCATGAAGCCCTGAAGGGAGGAGCTAATTGCAGCCATCTGTTTCGAAGGATACATGGAAACAAATTGTTGTATTCGGGAACCCAAAGCTCTCAAATAATAGTGAGGGGAAAATTCCAATATTTATGGAGTCCCGAATTCTGTAATTGATCTAGACCATCGATTGAAGGGGGATATGTGTCATCAGATCCAAAGGTACAAAGAACCTATATTATGGATGAGAGAAGCGAAAGTTTGCTGGGAGAATGGATTGACGAAGTCCTGGACAACAAAGTTAATTTGAACCATTGATCAAAGGAGGACACGTGGTGAGAGGAGGAGCACTGTGTTGTTTAAGCGTTTGGGAGGAACAAGGGGTTGTGTCGCATGGATGCCCGAATTCCCAAATCCAAGAGAAGATCCAAGAATTTGAGAAGATTCATCCCTCCCCAAGTTCGTAAGTCTGACGGTCTAGAGGATTATAAGTGTTGGACACTCGGGACTCTGGAAGTCGGAATCCCGAAGTGATTGCAATCGTTGGTTGACAGGGGGTTTCATACCATTGATCTTGGCATGCATACATCTGTCGGTCTAGTGCTCTGGAGAAACAGGGGATTAAATATTTGAGTACCCCTGAATCCCGACTTAACAAAGTTCACACCAACCATCGATCTGATAGGGGAACGAGAGACATATGATTCACTTTGGAGTTCGAATCTTCGGGAGTGATGTATGTTGGGGGGGGACCTTTCGAATCTTGGAATCTTGAAGTCGATCACCACCATTTACTTGCATGACCTTGTCAATCATCGATCCATGACAAAGGTTCAAAGTTTCATTACTCCGACGTTTGGGAGGTTTGGGGTTCTGATTTGTGTGAACTCCCAAAGAGTTATAGCCCCAAAGTATTGCAATAAATTTATATCAGTGGGGGAGTGTGGACTGTTGATCCGCTTCGACAGTTCGAGACTTCTCTATTTCGGAGGTCTGAGAGAAAAAAAGTTTTGGAAGGAGAAAATGCCCAGAGCCCAAAGATATGGAGCCCCGATTTTACTGCGTGTTGGATGGGTGCTCAGTCACATCTCATGGTCATATGCTATTTCCGCTATAACCAAGAGGTATGGGGACAAAAAAATGATTTTATAAAGTATACAAAAGGTGTTTAATCCCATGGTTTGGCCCATGGTCCCTTGTAGGATTTCACGGGAACTTAGAGGCCCCAAAACTAGGAGGTTAAAGGGGATAGGGTCCAAATCTGTTTCATTGATTTCAAACAGAAAAAGGGGATTACCAAATTATCCTACAGGTTTTTTGTAACTTTCTCGTGGGTGTAAAAAGGCCTATGGAAAAGGATGTTGAGGGCTCAACAGGGCCTCGAGAGCCAATTCTACTCCATGTTTTGATCTTTCCTAGATCGAGAGGTCATGCAGGCCCTAGGTGAGGGTGGAGGTATGCATCATTCATTTTATAGCTTAGGTGGGATAAATGATCCATATTTATGAGTGGAACAAAATGAAACATAGATATACAAAGAACAATAATAGAGATACAACAAAACTTGACTTTTATTCAATAAAGAAATCTATTGAAACTATAAAATGAAGAATGAAACATTATTTCTCAAATGATGGTAGTTAATATCTTAAAATATATGTGGTGGCTACACGCACTCATCTAAGAAAATTAAAATGAGGCCTCTAGGAATTTTTAGCATCAATAAGTAATCATAAAACCCTAGACATCCAAAAACTTAATCCTAGGAGATGAAGCACCAAAGTTCATGTGGCACCCGATGGGGTTAGTTGGTACATCAACTTTATGGGGTCATAAATCTTTCATACGATATCTTTTTTAGGTGCACGACTCTATGTATGGTGTGACTGTGGTGGGCCCAAAAAATGTTGTTTAGGGCCTCAAAATGAACTAAGAAGTTTAGGACCCGAAAAGCTAGAAACAAACTCGGAAGATGAAACCTGTATGTGTTCTAGTTGGAAGAGGTGGGTGGACATTGATATCCACCTATATCAATCCCCCCCTTAGGAATCAATGGTTTCCATTGCATTGAGTTCCCCCATCATATGAGGAAATTTATGCTGAATTTGGCCGCGGGTTAGCCACTTTCCTTGGTGTAGGAGTTGCCCCACTTTGACAACATGATAAAATTGAAGCTTATGTTGGAGAGTACCCTTGACCTGTGTATGCACGATATGATCTGTGGATTCATGTTCCATGTTTTCAAGGTTAATCTATGTCAGTGTCAACTTATCTGCTATCTCTGAGGTGTCTAATAATGGTGGAAACTATGGCCGAAGGAGATCCACATCAAACACTCAATGCAAGCCAAGGAAGGGGGGAATGTCGAGCTCAGAATAATTATCACCCACAACCTTGGTGATGGTGTAAGGTCCATAGCGGAGTGGATGAATCTTCCAATGGTTTCCTGTAAGTTGTTCTTTCTACAAATGCAACCAAACTTTAACGACCACCTGAAACTTGTGGGGGATGCGATTTTGATCATGGAGCTGCTTGTACTTGGCATTGGACTTCTGCAAAATATCCTGAAACTTTTTTTGGATGTGTTGAATTCGTTTAATGATCCGACTCAATTTTTTGGCTTCAGTTTGAGCATTGGACAATTCTTTCTGTGTGGATGTCAGGGGTAGTGCAACATCCATGGGACCCAATGGTTGAAATCCAAACCCCACTTGAAAGGGGTTATGGCTCATTGAGATATGTATGGATATATTTTCATTTTGATTAACATAGGGAAGACTCTCATCCTATGTATGCATATGCTTGGAATTGTACATGCACAAGATATCCACGATATTACTGTTGATGACCTTGGTTTGGCCATCCGTTTGGGGGTGGAAGTTTGTGGATTTTGTGAGATTGGTTTCCATCCATGACAAGAGGATCGACCATAATGTTTTGAGGAACCCATTGTCTTGATAAAATATGATGGTCTATGGTATCCCAAAATATACCCACACGTGTTGCAAGGAGAGCTTGGTAGTGGCCTCTGCTATGATGCTCTTCTTGCAAAAATCCAAAATCACCATATTGGAAAATCGATCAACAACCATGAAAAAAAAATCATTTCTCATCTTGGTTGAAGGAAGGCCCAACATGTATTCCATTGAGATGGATTCCTAGGGCCTATCGAGAGTAGGCAGAGGGGTGTACATTCCTTATTTCTTAATGACTAGTTTGGAAATGGCGCATGCTATGTAAGACCCGATATACTTTCTGACATTCTATTGAAGTATCAACCAACAAAAATGTTGTTGCAACACTGCCACTATCTTTTCTAAGTTGAATTGTCCTACTACCTGACTGTAGTGATCTTCCCAAATCAGCTTCACTCACTCACTTGATAGGATGTAGAGATAACACAGATGACACAACAACCCATCCTGAAGTTGGAAATCAAATAAAGCTATGCTTATTCCCAGTATATGGTAGGTAGTGGAAAAGTCAAGACCTTTGTCATAGAGTTGGGGCCATCTGAAGGTCTCATGTCTGCAGGAGTGTATCACCATGGTTAGTGTTACAAATAGAGGTCGATTGAGGAAACACTTGACACAGTTTATGCTCCTTGTCTTATAGTTGATGTTTATATGGAACTATTGCACCTATGTGGACCACTTATGATGGTGGCCATTCTAAAAATTGTGTTGTGTCTGCATGAACTACAAAGGCTTATGATTAGTATGGATGATTGTCTCCTTCCTGAGAGTGTAATACCACCATTGGCGATAGGTGTTTACAATGGAGTAGATTTATTTTTCATAATTGGGGTAGCTACAAACAATATTTGATAGCATATCACTATGATAGACCATGTGGTCTCCATGTTGTGTGATAATTGTGCCCATAGAATAGTATGCAGCATTTGTATCAATCTCAAATGGTTTTTGTAGGTCAGGTAATGAGTCCACCAAGGATGATCACAAGCACTACTTCAAATCATCAAATTTTATTTTTTTCGACTGGTCCCATATGAATGTTTCCTTGCCACCACCCCCAGTTACTTGGCTAAGGGACCACACAACGTAAGAGAATCCAAACACAAATCTGCAATAGAAATTGGCAAGGCCTAAGTGTTACACATGAAATTTGCACACCTAAGTACCTCGCCCTAAGTGTCGTAAAGTGTCATATAAGTGTCTCATACACCTTGACACCATGGAATAACCTATGTCACAATCCCTAGTCAATATGGAGGAGGGATATATTACATGAAGACCAAAATACCAAGTACAGATGAATTATTATTAATATTCATGCAAAATAAATTGATTAAGTGTGAGAACCAAGTGCAGATGAATTATTATTAATATTCATGAAAAATAAATAAATTAAGTGTGAGAATCCACCTCACATTTGGTTTCCTATTTTTTAGGGAAGGTGGAGGATCTCATGGATGGTTGAAATATTTCCTCCTTAAAATCCTTGAGAGATATTTCCTCCCCAAAATCCTTAAGAGATATTTTCTCCCTAAATATCTTATAGATCCCTTTCGTAGTGGATATGATGAGAGATCTTGTCCATGGTGGTTAAGCCTCCAAATCCTATATAATGAGGGATTTCCATAGAAGAGGGGGATATGAAGATTGAGAATTATACCAAAATTATGATCTCATAAGTGAGGCACCATTGAAGCATAATCAGTCTAGATTACTTAAGAAAAGGGGTTGGACAAAGAGAAGTAGAAGAAGTTGTTGCACTTTCATCAAGTTTGGTCTGTAAGTACTCTTCATTTTTTCTCATTAATATACATACATGCTTGGCCTGTTTCTTTCAAGTTTATGTTTGTTCCACATGAACTTGTATTCACTAGATAGATCTGTATTAGTCCTTAGTCTATGTTCATTTGATCTAGCAATTACATATCTGTGACTGTTTCGTGTCATTGATGGGGTATACATCAAGGCCCTCCCTAGATGAGTCTATTCCTGTCGACTTCAGCACATTATCTAGGAGCTAGACTTAGAAACCAGTTAGTACCTTGGGATATGCATGCCTCAATGGCAGGCCTCCTCATGTCCGACAATGGTTTTACATAACTGACCTCTGATTAGATGATTCCACATATGTTTGACTTCATCTCATCTATTCACATTTGTTGGAATGTACTAGATTACCTTGGGAATCATTGACATCAATGGTGATTTCCCTCGCGCTTGTTAACGATTTACATCATTGACTGGTAATCAAGTGGTTTCTTCCATGTTCGACATCAGGACATCTATTCACATGGTTAGAATCGTATTTCATCGTGATCGATAAGAATACCCTGGGTTGAGTGATCACTCTGTTATATACTTTTCCCAGGTTGCGATGGATTGTCTTTTGAAGATTGACACATATACTATTACATAGATCCACTTTGTATTGGTTCGTGGCTATGTCTTGTCGTCTCGTAGATCCACTGTGTATTTTTCATGGCTACGTTTAGTTCATGTCATGGAAGTATAGATCCACATTGTATCTTTGGGGGTTATACTCTTCATTCAATATAATTATGGTTCCACAGTGTATTTTATGGTGGCCATACCTGGAAAGTCTTTATCACTCAAGCATAGGTATGCCTGCATTGGGTTTGAAACATGTCATAACATTTGTTTGATGGTTGTTTGCAAATTCTACCAAGTTCTCTAAGTCCATGCCCTTTCTTTAAAGATTTGTAAATTGTTTCGGCCATCATTCTCTCTTCTGACCTCACACTTTAGGGGGCATTCTATTACACATGAAATTTTCACACCTAGGTACCTCGCCCTAAGTGTCGTAAAGTGTCATATAAGTGTCTCATACACCTTGACACCATGGAATAACCTATGTCACAATCCCTAGTCAATATGGAGGAGGGATATATTACATGAAGGCCAAAATACCAAGTACACATGAATTATTATTAATATTCATGGAAAATAAATTGATTAAGTGTGAGAACCAAGTGCACATGAATTATTATTAATATTCATGAAAAAAAAATTAATTGAGTGTGAAAATCCACCTCACATTTGGTTTCCTAATTTTTAGGGAAGGTGGAGGATCTCATGGATGGTTGAAATA
This sequence comes from Picea engelmannii, assembly GCA_009831015.1. Lineage (NCBI taxonomy): Eukaryota > Viridiplantae > Streptophyta > Pinopsida > Pinales > Pinaceae > Picea > Picea engelmannii. The sequence goes on from ML787149.1 coordinate 733,208, forward strand.
TGTCCTCCTTAAAATCCTTGAGAGATATTTCCTCCCCAAAATCCTTAAGAGATATTTTCTCCCTAAATATCTTCGAGATCCATTTCTTAGTGGATCTAATGAGATATCCTCTCCATGGTGGTTAAGCCTCCAAATCCTATATAATGAGGGCTTTCCGTAGAAGAGGGGGATGTGGATATTAAGAATTATACCAAACTTATGATCTCATAAGTGAGGAACTATTGAAGCATAATCATTCTAGATTACTTGAGCAAAGGGGTTGGACAAAGAGAACTGGAAGAAATTGTTGCACCTTCATCAAGTTTGGTTTGTAAGTACTCTTCACTTGTTCTCATTAATATACATACATGCTTGGCCTATTTCTTTCAAGTTTATTTTTTTTCCACATGAACTTGTCTTCACTAGATAGATCTCTATTTGAGCTAATCTCAGTAGAATAGGAAGTGTGTTGTATCTTTGTTTGTGCTACAGGACCTATCGAGGATCTTGGGAGTGAAGCTCCACTTGGATTTTGCAAGGAAAAACACCATTTAAAAAGGTACACTTTTCTTCTTCCTCTTCATTCATTAGCTTAATTATATATAAAAGGATGTCAGTGTCCACGTTAAGCACTTTTTTGTCTTGGCCTTAGGAGTCTAGAGACCAACAGGGAATCCGCTTTTCCGCAGGAGGATTTACCTGTAACACTAAGAAGATCTAAATATCAGTGAGTGTGGTCAGGGCTCGCCAGTCACATATGAACTGGATCTTGGCTAGATCGACATGCACAAGATTATCATAAATAATGTAGCCTAGGTACTGGACCTTGTTCACACCGAAGGATAATTTTTCCAAATTTGCATATAACATATGTTGCCTCATAGTGTGCAAAACCTATTGAATATGCTGCAATTGTTCCACCCAACTCTTGATGAATATGAGGATGTCATCCAAATACACCACCACAAAATAATTTGTGAAAGGCCGCAATATATCATCCATCATCCTCATGAAATTTACTGGGGCATTTTTCAATCCAAAGGGCATGACCAACCATTCAAAAAGACTTTCTTTTGACTTGAAGGAAGTCTTCCATACATTGGTCTACTCTATTGGGAGTTGATGGTAGGAAGACTTCAAATCAATATTTCTGAATTATTTGGCCCCCTTGAGTTGGTCAATGAGATCATCAATTCAGGGAATTGGGTATTGGTTCTTGGCTGTGATTTTATTTAGGGCCCGCTAATCAATGTCGAGTCGCTAGGTCCTCTCTTTGTTATGGACAAGCATGATTGGTCTTCCATAAGGTGATAAGATTGGTGATATTTCCCCCTTTTTTAGCAACTCCTAGATCAAACACTTGATTTCCTCATTTTATGAAAAATATCGACGATAGACTGGCCTATTGGGAAGCGATGCACCAGGGGTCAGATCGATTGACTTCTTGACCTGACAGTGTAGAGGTACCCTAGTGGGTGAGGAGAATATGTATTTGTATTCTTCCATGACCTTATCCACTTCCTTCTGATGCGTGGAGAGACCTGTCGCAAAGGCTATGGATGTGGCTGCAACCTTTTTCTCACTTTGAGTGAAAACCATAAAGAAGAAAAATTTACTGGTCTGAGAGATGACCTTCCTGCATTGCTTGGTAGAGATCAAGGAAATAGTAGTAGGTGGGACTACCTCGGGTATCCTGTAAATTGTTTTGTCCAAAGTAATAATAAAACTATGAGGCCTAGACTCATATACAACATGAAGTTTCATAAATAAGGTTTTCCAAAAATAACATCACAAAATTCAAGGGGAGCGACATCACACAATAGCTCATCTTTGAAGGGTTTGTTGTCATAGGGTAGACGACACTATTGGCATATGCAACGATCTCTCCCTTGGCAGAACCATCTGATAGTGTATTTTTTTGGGTGTGATGTTGTCGGGAGATCCAACCCCTTAATGAACTCTACTAATATGAGGTTCTTCTGGCTACCTCTATCAACAATGAAGTGCAACATAGTACTCTTCACCCACATCTATGAATGAAAGAGGCACTCACCTTCCTCTAGTTCATCAAGTTCACCAGGATGGACCTTGGTGGTAGAAATGGTGGCACTAGGTTTTGTGTTAATGATCTATCACCATTGTTTTTGTTCTGACTCAGAGTTTACGACCCCATATTATTCAGAGGCTTTCACATTGGCTACCAATGAATACTTTGAGCGACATTGAGTGGTGTTATTCAAGGGTCTCTTATGGAACTCGCACCACTTCCCGGTGTCTTTTCTTGTCTTCACATTGTCATTCTTTATTTTTCGTTTCGAATGGTTGTTATGAGGCTATCCATCCTTTTTTTTCCCTTTTTTCTATGAGTTGGGTTCTCCTTTTCCATAGTTCTATTGTGGGGGGTTTGCATCTCAAAATTTTCAGGTCTTTTGTTTAAGCTTCTGCTCAATTTTGACAAAATATCGATAGGCCACACCTAAGGATGAGATGTCTAGAAAATCCATTTCTTTCTAGATGTATATATGAAGAATTCAAAAGTACTTGAGCACCATATGTCACTTAGAGTCTTTGATACCCAACTTGGTGCACAAGGTATGAAAGACATTGGTGAACTCTGACACTGTTTGGTCCCTTTCCTACCATAGTGTTTTCTATCTTGTATATAAGTTGTCATAACTTCGAAAACAATAGTATTGTTCCTTAATATCATCCCTCGAAGAGCCCCAAGTGGGAGTGACTACAAATAGTGTAGATGTCTATGTTTCCTTTTGCTCACACAAAGTCTCCCACCAGTCTTTGACATGGGGGACTGCCTTAAGGAGCAAAAATGTAATTGTTTCTCTATCGAAAAAGTTATGGACAGAAAAATACCATTCTATAGGTTTTAACCATTTATCTACAACATTCACATATATTTGACCTTCAAATGTATAAATATCAAAATTGATCTGTACCTTGAAGGGGGGGGGGCTCTGCTTGAGGAATATGCATCGTTTGTTCGCAGTCATCAAAGAATTTTCACAAATTTATCCATCATCTCCTTCCTCTATCACACAAGGGATTCCTAGATCAATTGAAGGATCAAAACTTGTCATTGAGAGGGGGGGGGGTGTGAATCAGTGACAGGTTTAATTTATCAATTTTTCTTCTATTAACGGATTCAATATTTTAACAAAATATTTATCATTGAACCCAATTGGGAAAACCACAAAAAATTCTCTTATTAACTGCAAAATTATGTATTTACATGTTACAAAGAAGGAATATATTCTTCCTCTTAGATCATCACCCACTGATTAGGATGCACCCACACCCTTGTTCACCAACTCCAACTGGTAGGAGGGTTCAACCCCCTGTTTAGTCAGCTGCAACTGACAAGGAAGAACCTACTCCCCTGCAGGCACCAACCTACCCTTGCACCTCCCTGCCTCCCTTAATTTAACACTCTAACAATGATATATGCATTCCTCTAGTAATTTTATTTATCAGTCCCTGGACTTCATATTCTTCTGCTCTATCTCATTTTTATTTAATCTTCAATCTTCAATAAGAGACACACTTTTCTTCTTTTGATCTTTGGCAATTGAATAGGCCTGTCATCACATCTTTTCACCAAACATGACACTTTTTCACCAAACAACATGTATGTTCTATGTAATTGTTCATAACTATCACACCTCTTCATTTTTCAGACTAATAACTTGATTTTATTTTTCTTTTTTTGTCTTCTTAAAAACATAATAAAATACCCCTCTTTATTTAAAAATAAAAAAATAAAAAAAACAATATTCTAGTCTTTTTATAACTACACACTTTGATCTATTTCCAATCTAGTGACTGTGCGTAATACAAGTGATTACCATTATCATAATTATTTCTTATCGATTCTTTTAGGATTTGACAATTTAAAATATCCTTTGTCTATGTGTTTATGAAGGGTTTTATCCACTTCTGGTGAACATCTAAATATGCAGTATGTGGACCTCTCGATAGGCATTTTGGAGATTCAACTGCCTCTGTTACTAGTCTCTGTTGGTACACCATTCTCCTTACATTTTTCTTCTTGATCAACTACCAAATTTGAACCAACATTATATCTTTAAATTAATGCATCCAACTCTTCCCTAGTTTAGCATCCCTTCAAAGAAGTGTTACTACAATCTGTTTCAGTATTCCCCGATTGTGTAAGCTGCATATAGTCCGACATATTTGTTGGTTTTCGACAACTGGATTTTAAATCGACTAGAAAAGGACTTTGGCGATCCACCAAACTTGGCATTATGCCAAAGTCTTGATAAATATGACAATTTATCTTTAACTATCGTAACGAACTTTCCTTGCCTGTGGTCGCTCATATGATTGTCGCGCCTAGTGGTGTATAAAACAAATATGTATCATATGTCTTAGTTTCTTTTCCCAAAAGGTAGGGGGCCTGACAAGGTGTCCCAGGCTCTAGGCTGGTCAGCTTCTCATGGAATCCAAGCACCTAGAGCCCCCACCATACCATTTCTCTACATGTCGATATAGCTTAGAGACAACAGTGTATATAAAACCATATGAATCATTTTACATTAGAAATGTGGGATTAAAAATTAACAGGGCATTTAATCAACACCATCGGTCTCTTGATCAGACGACTGCTGGGTATCTAAAGCTTTCTCTGTATCGATTGATTGTTGTAATCTCGCAAGCCTCAGGAGTACCTTTTCATTTGATTGCTAGAGGTCAGTGAGATACAAGAAAGCTTCATCTACATCATCATAAAGATCCAAAAACCTCTCTTCCACAGATCTCGCTTGGACGTTGGGGAATATCATTCTTGTTCTTTCCTGAGAATGCGTTTATGTTGTGGATGAGAGGGGTGATGAAGCTCCTCATGAGAACAAATGCATTCCTCGTGGATGATGAACCATAACCTAATTCCTTGCAAATGCTACAAATGAACTCAGAACCTTCAAACAAATATAGTAAATTGTGATCATGGTGGGAGTATAAATATTCCCTCTCTATGATGTCCTTGGTCGCCAAACTGTATAATGCATTTTAAATGGTCAATCTTCAACTGCAAGAAAATGCACTTCACAACATCCATTTTAGACTCTTATAGTAATCTCGATCAACATCCTCAATATCATGGTATGTAACGTTTTCTCCAAGTATGTGTTTGTAAAAAGATAGGGTAAAATAGAAATCCAATAGTTGGCCATCAAATAATGCTTTAGCAACCACCCGCCCAACAAACTTGAAGTATGAGAGAAGTTTTGTTTGAAGAATTGAATTTGGATTGGGTTGAAATGTTGAATGATTCCCAATAGTTGTGAATAGAAATGATCCTTTTTCAAAAATATCACCCTGGAAAATAGGATGTACCATTCTCTTGTTAAACCACCAGCATCAATGCCCTCCTCTCTTTGAAACTGCACAACATCTGCATCGATCGACTTTCTAAGTAGCTACTGTGCCATTTCAATCTTTCTATTAGTACAAGATGCAACATGGGCAATGACTGTGATCACTTGAATTAGCCATGTCTTTTGGCACCCAAAGAGCTATTTTCTTTGGATGATCTGTATTTGTCACCTCGGAAGTAACCCTATTATAAGCCAATAGATCATTATGTTCTCTTGACAAAGTAACCCCTAGAGGATCATAGTAACCATCATAAGGCATGGTTCCCTTTAATTCCATTTCCTTGCATAGTTTTAAATCTTCATCCAAACAACCTTCTCTCCATAGGCAATAGATTACTTTTGCACAAACAACTTCATGTTCCAAGCAAACTTAAAAAGACCTTTCCATTGGCATATAAATTTTGATTTAAAAAAAAATTGATCCAACTCTTTTGTTATTGGCACTATGATTCCTCCTAAACAAAAAATATTCTCCATTGTCAGGAGATCCATCATAACCTCAAACAGGACACCTCCATCATTGAGTTCTTTGGCAATGACATCAAGATTTTCACTATTGACCTTAAGGATAGAGCAAAGGTCTTTTGCAAACAATACTTCACACTTACAAGGCTACTCTTTTTTTTTTCATGCACATTGTCAATGCCTTAATGCACATTATTTTTTTGCAAAGTTCTTTTGCAAATACTACTTCACACTTATAAGGCTACTCTATTTTCTTTCATGTAAATTGTCAATGACTTAATGAACATTATTATTTTTCCAATGCCAATGAACAACAATGTCTCTCGTCTTTTTGACATCAGCGCCAATGCCATCGATGCCAACCTGTATTTTCATATTTCGAACAATCTCCCCCTTTGGCATTGGTGGAAATATTGTCTTCAATTCTCCCCCTTTGACATCAAGGGCAAAGGTTTGAATGAATCCCCTTGACTTGATGCCAATTGATGTATTATTTTCTTGAGAAATGTAGATTGGAAGAGAGAAAACTCCCAATCTTTTCCTCGGGTATTAAAATGCATCTCTGCTTAAGGGTTTTTGGAAAATGTCTGCCACCTATTCTTGTGTTGGAACATATTCCAATTTAATGTTTTTATTTTCAACCTGATCTCTTATATAGTGGTGTTTTATGGGAATGTGTTTTGATTTTGAGTGTTGGACATGATTCTTGGAGAGACTTATAGCACTTGTATTATCATAGTAGATAGTAGTGGGTTCTTCAAACACAATTTTGATGTCTTGTAAGGTTTGTTTCATCCATTCTATTTGTGTGCAAAATTCTGTTGCTGCAATATACTCAGCTTCAGTGGTAGACATAGAAATTGAGGATTGTTTCTTGCTTATCCAATCTACCAATGATTCTCCCAATAAGAATTCTCCTCCACTTGTACTTTTTTTGTCATCTACACAACCTGCCCAATTTTCATCTAAATAGGCTTTTAAGGTGAATGAATCTTTTCTAAGGTACCACAAACCAAGATTTATGGTTCCTTCCAAATACCTAAATATTCTTTTCATATCTTGAACATGGCTCTCTTTTGGTTCTTCTTGGAATGTAGCCAACATCCCAACAACTTTCTTGACATCAGGTGTGGAATTTGTTACATAGATTAAACTCCAAATCATTGATCTGTAGTGTTTTGGATCTACAACTTTGGACTCATATTCCTTTCTTAGTTTGTATGCAACTTTCATAGGAGTACTAACAGGTTTTCAATCCTCTAACTGGAATTTGTTAAGAATATATTTAACATACTTGGGTTGATGGATAAAGAATCCTCTTTTGGACTCTACTATTTCTAGTCCTAGAAATAAATTCAGTTCACCAAGCAAGGACATTTCAAATTATTCCTGCATTCTTCTAGCAAAAACCTTACTCATTTTTTCATCATCACTCCCAAATATGATATAATCAACATATAATTCCACAATAATCATGTTATCACAAACAAATTTACAATAAATACTGATGTTCGTTGATCCTCTTTTGAGGCCTTGTACTTGTAAATAACAATCTAGCCTTGCATACCATGCTCTGGGTGCTTGTTTTAGCCCATAGGGTGCTTTCTTTAGTTTACAGACATAGTCACCTTTGTTAGTTAATTGAAATCCTTCTAGTTTCTCAATATATACTTCCTCTTCTAAGTTTCCATTGTGAAATGTTGACTTGACATCCATCTGGTATACTTTAAAATTTTTGTAGCTTGCAAAGGCTAACAACAACCTAATTGCCTCTAATCTGGCCACAACTGCAAAGGTTTCTTCAAAGTCTACACCTTCAACCTAAGCATACTCTTTACATACCAATCTGGCTTTGTTCCTGATTACTTGCCCATTCTCATCCACTTTGTTTTTGTTCACCCATTTAGTTCCAATGACATTCTTATTTTTTGGTCTTGGAACTAGTTCCCAAGTTTGAATTTTTTTGCTCAATTATCATGTTTTCATGCCTCTTTGATTTATCTAGGCTCAATATGTGACAAAAATGAATTTTTTGTCTAATACAACAATTGTCTTCTTGTATGTATGCCATCGCTTTTATTTCCAATAATCAGTTCTTCAAGATGATTCTTTTGAGTCATTATTGAGGGTGTCTTTGTGTATCTTCTTGGGGATTCTTCTCTTATTTATTGTTCTTGAATATCTTCCTTGTCTCCACTCATATCCATACCATCCTCTTCCTTTTATTTTTTATTATCTTCTACTTCTTTTGATTGTGTACCAACTAACTCATCATCATCTTCATCTTCACTGTCAAGTATAGTATCTTGATGTTTGATCCTTATTGTTTTTAAATAGTCCACCTTGACATATACACTCTCAAAAATCTTATGCAATCTAAGGTTGTAGCATATTTATGATTTCTTGGTAGAATCATATCCAAGAAAGATACCTTCATCAGATCTAGCATCAAATTTTCTGAGATTATCATCAAGCCTTTTGATGTAACACTTACCTCCAAAGACCTTGAAGTATTTTACCGAAGGAGCTCTTCCAAACCATAGTTCATAAGGAGTCTTATTACTATTAATCCTGAGCTGACCCCCATTCAATATGTATATTTTTGTGCTTAGAGATTCCCTCCAAAATCTATCAGATAAATTTTCTTCATTAAGTATAGTCCTTGCAGCCTCCTAGACTATTCTATTCCGTCTCTCAACAATTCCATTTTTCTAAGGTGTTCTGGCAGTAGAAAAATTTCTTTCTATACCATGGTTTTTATAGAAGATATCAAACTCTTTTGAGGTGAACTCACCATCATTGTCTGATCTAAGAAATTTGATTTTTGTCTCTTTTTCATTTTCAACAAGGGTCTTAAAAGCTTTGAATTTGTTAAGTTCTTCTGATTTTTCCTTGATAAAACATACCCAACCCATTCTAGTAAAATCATCAATGAACATCATAAAGTAGGACTCTCCTTGCACACTCTTGGTCCTTGTATGTCCATAGAGGTCGGTGTGAACAAGCTCTAAAGGTTTTGAGGTTGAGTATTCTTTTGTTTTTAACCTTATTCTAGTTTTCTTCCCTAATTGACAGTGTCTACACATAGGATTTGAGAGCTTTATGATCTTTGGAAAGTTTCTTACTGCCCCAAGATTGATGACTTTCACTAAATTTTCGAAGTTAATGTGTCCCAACCTTCTATGCCATAGCCAAATTTCATCTACTAAGTTTATATGACACTCCTCATTCAAATTTGTATTTAGTGGATATACATTCTTTGGGAGTTCTAGGAGGAGCACCAACCAATTCTCATGAGTCCTCTCTCCTAATCTCACATTTCTAGGAATCAAATATGCAAATGTGCCCCTGATCACAAATTTGGTTGACACTTAATAGGCTATGTTTCAGTTTTTCAACAAGAAACACATCCTTGGCTTTGTATTTTCCCAAACTCACACTGCCTTTTCCAAGTATGTTACCTGAAGCATTATCACCAAATGTAACTTTACCCTTTTTCTTCTTTAAGTTCAAAAAAATTTCTTTGTTTCCTGTCATATGTTTTGAGAACCTATTGTCAACATACCAGAGATATTCTTTATCTTTAGCTTTCAAGGAAATAAGGCATTCCTCTTTTGATGTTTTTTCTTTCAAAAGCTTCTTTCGCTCTCTAATGAACTTTGGTTTTTCTGAGACTTCCATTAATCTACAATTACTTGCTTTATGTCCATAATTATGACATCTAAAGCATTCTAGGTTCCCTTCTTGTAGAGGAGAAAAGGAGTTATAATTTTATCTTTTAACTTGATTTATTGTTTGGTTATATTTAAGGTTATAGTTCTTAACCCGCAAGTTCTTCCTTCCATATGCTCTACAATTAATAGCTTTGTGTCCAAAATTAGAGCATGGAAACAAATAACCAAAGAAAATATGAGGATACATGTTTTGGTAAACCTTGTTTGGTGTTGTCTTATATTCCTTCTTGATGGGTGGAAGTAGTCCTCTAGAGTTCTGATCATTACTTTTCTTTTCTTCATCTTTCTTTTTGAATGTATTGAGGAGAGCAGCTGCATAATATTTTGAGTTAACTTGGTTTTCTTCCTGAGAATAACCTACTCCATTTTTGTTTCTTGAATCCCTTTGTGTGGTAATAATCTTATCTAATATTTTAGAGCTATTATCATATCTTGTTTGAATGAGTTTTGCATCAAGTTCGTTTCTTAGGTGAACTAATTCTACCTCCATTATTTCACATGTTATTTGTTTCTCTTTAAGAGAATTTTCCAGACTTTCTTCCATCTTATTTTCTTCTAGGATTTGTTTTTTCAGGTTTCTCATGAGTTTCTCCATCTCTTTTTCTTTCTATTCATTTTTTCCTTTTGTTCAACTACAAAATTTTTCATTTGTTTGTATCTGTTTTTGTATCTTCTTAATTCATCAAAGGAACTGAGAAGTTCTTCTTCCATATTAACCTTTGTTTCATATTCTGACTCTTCCTCATGCTCAATTTTTTCTATCTCATTAGGATCTTCTATACCTAGGAAAAGGACTTCATCATCATCCATGTCACTAGACTTTGATGAACTGTTGTTTTGTTCTTTTGAGTAAAAATGATTTTTCCCTTTGTAAAATTTCTTCTTGTAATTGGTTTTTCCCTTCTTCTTATATTGTTTATTTTTGTCTTTTTCATCTTCAGGGTCCTCCTTTGGATAGGGAAACTTGGTTTCAAAGTGTCCAACCTTGCCACAGTTAAAACATTTGAAAGGAATATTGCCTTTGTACCTCCCTGATCCTTTCTGAAGTTTTGTAATAAAATTAGCCTCTTCTACATCAGATTCTTCATGATGGTTGGGTTGAGTTTTTTTCTTCTGATTTTTTATTTTCTTGAGCACTTTGAATGTTGCCTCTCCTTTTCAGAGGCTCTCATGACCTAATTTTAACTCATAGACACCGAGGATTCCATACAGTTCATCCATGGTGAGTTGATCTCGATTTTCTCAATCTTCAAGAGTGGACACATAGGAAGTGTTAGTATCTTCTTGATCTCGATTATATAACATAGGAAGTGTTAGTATCTTTCCAACTAAATCATTGTCTGAAACTTCTACTCCCAAACCTCTGATTGCATTAACAATATTATCAACTCTTTTGAAGTACTCTGAGATATTTTCTTCATCCTTCATTTTTAGACCTTCATATTGTACTTTGAGAGTATGAAGTTTGGCCCTATTTACCTTGGAATATACTGCATATATATTTTCTAATTTATCCCATAGTTGTTTTGTAGTTTTACAATTTACTACTTTAGCAAGGCTCTTCTTACTCAGTCTAGCTTATAGTGTGTTTAAAGCCTTTTCATGTTCCCAAAATTTCTTCTTGTCTTCTACTTCTGTGGGAGTGACTTTTGGAACATCATATCCTTTTTCAACTAATGTCCATACTTCCAGTCCAATGGAAAACATATAGAATTTCATTCTAACACTCTAGAAAACGTAGTACTCACCATCAAATAGGGGTACTTTTGATGACATCTTCAACTAATGATCCATCTCGATGTATATTTCTCTTCAAGTGATTTAATCCTTTAGTGAAGAGACCTACTCTGATACCAATTGAAGGATCAGACCTTGTCACTGAGAGGGGGGGGTGAATTAGTGATAGATTTAATTTATCTATTTTTCTTCTATTAACACAATCAATATTTTAACACAATATTTATCATGGAAACCGATTGGGAAAACCACAAACACTTCTCTTATTAACTGAAAAATTATGTATTTACATGTTACAAAGAAGGAAGATATTCTTCCTCTTAGATAATCACCCAATGATCAAGATGCTCCCACACCCCTGTTCACCAGCTCCAACTGGTAGGAGGGTTCAACCCCATGTTTAGTCAACTACAACTGACAAGGAAGCAACTACCCCCTTGCAGGCACCAACCGACCCTTGCACCTCCCTGCCTCCCTTAATTTAACACTATAACAATGATATATGCAGTCCTATCGTAATCTTCTCTACCAGGAACTGGACTTCATATTCTTATGCTCTGTCTCCTTTTTATTTAATCTTCAATCTTCAATAAGAGACACACTTTTATGCTTCTGATCTTTGGAAATTAAATAAGTCTGTCATCACACCTTTTCACCAAACAAGACACTTTTTCACCAAACAACATCTCTGTTCTATATAACTGTTCATAACTATCACACCTCTTCATTTTTCATACTAATAACTTGAATTTATTTTTCTTTTGATGTCTTCTTAAAAACATAATAAAATACCCCTATGTATTTAAAAAAAGTAAAATAATAATAATAATAATCCATTCTTTTCATAACCACATGCTTTGATCTATTTCCAATCTAGTGACTGTGTGTAATACAAGTGATTACCATTATCATAATTCTTTCAGGATTTGACAGTTTAAAATATCTTATGTCTCTGTCTTTATGTTGGGTTTTATCGAATTTTGGTGAACATCTAAATATGTAGTATGTGGACCTCTCGATAGGCATTTTGGAGCTTCAACTACCTCTATTACTAGTCTCTGCCATTACACCATTCTCCTTACATTTTTCTTCTTGATCAACTACCAAATTTGAACCAACTTTATATATTTCCATTAATGCATCCAACTCTTCCCTAGTTGAGCATCCCTTTGAAGAAGTCTTACTACAATCCATTTCAGTATTCCTCGATTGTGTAATATCCATACAGTCTAACATATTTGGTATCTTTCGACAACTGGATTTTAAATTGACTAGCAAAGGACTTTGGAAATCCACCAGACTTGGCATTATGCCAAAGGTTCGATAAATATGGCAATTTATTTTTAATTGTCGTAATGAAATTTTCTCGTCAGTTGTTTCTCATATGACCATCGCACCTAGCGGCATATAAAAGAAATATGTATCATAGGTCTTTGTCACTTTGCCCAAAAGGTAGAAGGCTTGATAGGTCGTCTCGAGCTCCAGGTTGGTGAGCTTTTCGTGGAGTCCAAGAACCTAGATCCCCCACCATACCTGTCATACACCCACTATGGGAACTAATATTTTTCGGCTTTTTCCTTCTTTTCACCGAGGAACAGAATCCCTGAATTCCTATGGGGCCTGATGCAGACCCTACCATCCCTTATTCTTACACATGTGATCATGGGCTATGACCAAGGGCCTTACTGGAGGGGCGTTACTGGCTTTCGCGATTCGCGAAATCGTGATGCATGTGTTCCCCTTCTCTCTTGTCTCTCAAAGTGCCAAAATCCGAAAAGGACCAACAGTTTGTCACATCTAACAATGCCTTGGATTAAAACCTGGAATCCCACCTTTCAGAGTTTCAAGTACTGGGTTTTCGCGGTATAAGAGGACGAGGGGTCCATACCCTTCGATTTTTTGGGTGCCGAAACACCGAGAACCAAATCTACATGTGCTAAGCCATATCGGGATTTCACAAGTTGGAAATTCGGGACTGACGTGTACCAAGAACTTGCCTCTAGATATCCTGGTGCCGAAATACCGAGACATCAAGACTTATCTACGCTATTATTATTTTGGGGTCTCGCAAGTCAGGGTTTCGCGACCGACGGGTACAAGGGAACTGACCTTTGGGTTTTTCGGGTGCCGAAATACCGAGACATCAAGACTTATCCGTGCTATTATTATTTTGGGGTCTCACAAGTCAGGGTTTCACGATCGACGGGTACAAGGGAACTGACCCTTGGGTTTCTCGGGTGCCGAAACACCGAAACATCCAAACTCTAGACACAATATGTCATTTCGGGGTTTCACAAGTTGGGATTTTGGGATATTGGGATATACGCAGACAGGAGGTCTCGCACTTAGGTTTTTCGAGAGTTGAAACTTCGAACCATATATTCTCTAAACTCACTTAGAGGTTTCACAAGTCGGGATTTCATGATGTGTGATGACAATAAGTCTCGCATCTGTATTTCCTGGGAGTTGAAACTCCGAAGTTCATATATATACGCTAAGCTTGTTTCAGGGTTTCACAAGTCGATATTTCGTGATGTGGGATGACAAGAGGTCTCACATCTGGATTTCCCGGGAGATGAAACTCCGAACCATATATTCTCTAAACTCATTTTGGGGTTTCGCAAGTCGGGATTTCATGATGTGTGATGACAAGAAGTCTCGCATCTGGGTTTCCTAGGAGCCGAAACTCCGAAGTTCATATATATACGCTAAGCTTGTTTCAGGGTTTTGCATGTCGGGAATTCGCAACATGCAAATACAAGGAAACTTGACCTTGGGTATCCTGGGTGTCGAAATGCCGAAACACCAAAATCTAACCATGCTATACCATTTCGGGGTTTTGCATGTCAGGATTTCGCAACATGCGAAGACAAGGAAACTTGCCTTTGGGTATCCCGGATGCTAAGACGTCGAAACACCAAACTCTAACCACGCTATACCATTTCGGGGTTTCGCAAGTCGGGATTTCGCGACATGTGAAGACAAGGAAACTTGCCCTTGGGTACCCCGGGTGTCGAAGCACCGAAACACCAAACTCTAACCACGCTATACCATTTCGGGGTTTGACAAGTCGAGATTTCATGACATGCGAAGACAAGGAAACTTGCCCTTGGGTATCCCGAGTGCCAAAATGCCGAAACACCAAACTCTAACCACACTATACCATTTCAGGGTTTCGCAAGTCTGGATTTCGCGACATGCGAAGACAAGGAAACTTTCCCTTGGGTATATCGTGTGCTGAAATGCCAAAACACCAAAATCTAACCACGCTATACCATTTAGGGGTTTCGCAAGTCAGGATTTCGTGACATGCGAAGACAAGGAAACTTACCTTTGGGTTTCCCGGTTGCCGAAACTCCAAAAGACCAAAACTTAGGGGACCATTCTTTCTGGTGCAATGTTTCCAAAATTGGGCCATAAAATCCTCCAACGGATCCTTGGGTAATTATCACCAGGCTGGGTGACCCGACGGAAGGGTCTTCTTAGATTATCGAGCTATGAACTCTGTGACAGGGGTGAGGTAAGCTTAAATACTTACTTAAAAATGGTAGTCCCTTCCAGAAACTCACTCTGGCTCTGGAATATGATGGATCTTCCTAGAAGGAGGTGCCTTCGGGAAAACAAACCAGGTCATATCATGGGTCGTGAACATGGGACAACTCTCCAGGGGATGATCTCGAATCTGACCTTATAAATTCTATACGTAAATCAATTATAGTCATATAAGTATAAGCATGCATTCATTGTTGCTGATCGAAACACCAGGGAAACACTTCTATACAGAAATTAATCACTTATAAGTGTACAAACATGAGCATGCATCCATTATATTTAATTCAAGATGCAAGATGTAAACACTTATCAGAAAGAACACCAAGTGTGGCACGACTACTGAGAGGGGTGCTCGTTTCCACCCAACTGTAGGCTTAGCGACTCCAAATGGATTTACCACTATCCACCCTCGAGCTAGACCACGATTCTTTGAGAGTTACTCTCTTACTTCCCACTTGTCGAAAGTCCAGGATGAAGGTTACTCTCCTTCTCCTCTTCTCATGACTCACTATATTTCCCGGAGTTCCTCTGGTTCTCCTTCTGCGATTCCCTATTGCATGCCATCTCCCCACACTTCCTTTCTTGCTTTTTCCTACAAGGTTGCATGTGGCGCGAATTCCCCCGTAGTGGTTAGGTCTGAGGGATTCTACGGATGGGCGGTTCACCTCCATCCCCTCATTAACTCATGAGGAGCCTCCCCACCTACCATCCTGGCGAGTAACTTATTCCAGGGCTAGAGAGAAGCTTTGGTCTTTGAGCCAGTAAAGACCAACACGGTATTGGTTCAGTGGAAGTTAAGGCCACCATTCTAGGTGCCTTCCACCACCTTTCATCAGCCATTGTGGTATTTTTTTCAGCACCCTCCCCCCTCTCAACAATCATGCAATATATATATATATATACACACATCATTTACATTTTTCGACCCTTTATACAGGGTCTGTCAAATCACACATTCACATCTTGGAGTTTTCCATAATTCTTGGCCAATATAGTTATTTTTACAGACTGTGGGAAACAGGGTGTTACAATTCCCTCCCCGTTAAAGGAACATCATCCTCGATGTTCTATCTATCAATGGGAAGTGTAAGTATAGAAGTAAATAAAATCGGATATGCATGTTTCATGGCATCTTCCATTTCCCAGGTAGCCTCATCTGGGCCAAAAATGTTTCCACTGGACCTTGACCT
>ML787149.1:756139-770647 GCA_009831015.1 Picea engelmannii
GCATTAATTGTTGTTGATCGAAACACCAGGCAAACACTTCTATACAAAAATCAATCAATTATAAGTGTACAAACATGAGCTTGCATCCATTATATTTAATTCAAGATGCAAGATGTAAACACCTATCAGAAATAGCACCAAGTGTGGCATGACTGCTGAGAGGGGTGCTCATTTCCACCCAACCGTAGGCTCAACGACTTCAATTGGATTTACCACTAGCCACCCCCGAGATAGACCACGATGCTTTGAGACTTAGTCTCTTACTTCCCACTCATCGGAAGTCCAGGACGAAGGTTACTCTCCTTCTTCTCTACTCATGACTTACTATATTTCCCGGATTTCCTCTGGTTCTCGTTCTGTGATTCTCTATTGCATGCCATCTCCCCACACTTATTTTATTTCTTTTTCCTGCAAGGTTGCGTGTGGACCGAATTCCCCCATAGTGGTCAGGTCTGAGGGCTTCTATGGATGGGCGGTTCACCCCCATCCCCTCATTAACTCATGAGGAGCCTCCCCACCTACCATCCTGGCGAGTAATTCATTCTAGGGCCAAAGAGCATCTTTGGTATTTGAGCCAGTAAAGACCAACACGGTATTGGTTAGGTGGAAGTTAATGCCACCATTCCAGGTGCCTTCCACCACCTTTCAACAGCCAATGTGGTCTCTTTTTTAGCACACCTCGCGCCGCTTCTCAGCAGTCATGCAATATATATATATACACACATCATTTACATTCATCGACCTTTTATACAGGGTCTGTCAAGTCACACATTCACATCTTGGAGTTTGCCATAATTCTTGGCCAATATAGTTATTTTTACAGACTGGGGGAAACAAGGTGTTACAATACCCCTGCTCTATGTGTTGATATAACTTAGAGACAATAGTGTATATAAACCCTTAAAAATCATTTTACAATAGCAATGTGGGATTAAAACTCAACAGGGGATTTAATAAACATTGTCGATCTCTTGATCGAATGGATGCTAAGTCTCTAAGGCTTTATCTGTATCGATTGACTGTTGTAAGATCACGAGCCTCTGGAATACCTTTTCAGTTGATTTCTAGAGGCCACTGAGAAATAAGAAATCGTAATCTACATCATCATAAAGATCGAGAAACCTCTCTTCCACAGATCTCGCATCGACATTGGGGAATCTCATTCTTGTTCTTTCTTGAGCATGAGTCTATGTTGTGGATGAGAGGGATGATGAAGCTCCTCATGAGCACAAATCCACTCCTCATGGATGTGGAAGTTACAACGCTTTCATTCGTATCTGAAACCATAACCTAATTCCTTGCAAACACTACATATGAACTCTAAACCTTCAAATGAATAGCGTAAATTTTGACCATGGTGGAAGTATAAATATTCCCGCTCTATCATGTCCTCGGTCTCCAAACTGTATAATTCCTTTTAAATGGTCGATCTTCAACTGCTAGAAAATGTACTTCACATCATCCATTTCAGACTCTTATAGTAATCTGGATCAACAACCTCAATATCATGGTATGTAACTTTTGCTTCAATTATGTGTTTGTAAACCGATCGGGTAAAATAGACATCCAATAGTTGACCATCAAATAATTCTTTATCAACCACCCTCCCAAGAAACTTGAAGTATGAGAGAAATTTTGTTTGAAGAACTGAATTTGGATTGGGCTGAAATGTTGATTGATTCCCAACAATTGTGAATAACAATGCTCCTTTGTCAAATATCACCCTGGACAATAGTTGGTACCATTATCTTATTAAACCGCCAACATCAATGCCCTCCTCT
Source organism: Picea engelmannii (assembly GCA_009831015.1). Taxonomy (NCBI): domain Eukaryota; kingdom Viridiplantae; phylum Streptophyta; class Pinopsida; order Pinales; family Pinaceae; genus Picea; species Picea engelmannii. Next base: position 757,921 of record ML787149.1, read on the forward strand.
CTTTGAAACTGCACATCACCTGCATCGATCGACTTTATGAGTAGCTACTGTGACATTTCAATCTGTCTATTAGTAGAAGTTGCAGCCTGGGTAATGACTATGATCACTTGAATTAGCCATGTCTTTTTGCACCCAAAGATCTATTTTCTTTGGATTATTTGTATCTATCACCTCAGAATCAACCCTATTATAATACAATAGATCATTATCTTCTCTTGACAAAGTAACCCTTGGAGGATCATAGTAACCATCATAAGGCATGGTTCCCTTTAATTCCATTTCCTTCCATAGTTTTAAAGCTTCATCCAAACAACCTTTTCTACACAGGCAATAGTTTACTTTTTCACAAACAACTTCATGTTCCAAGCAAACTTAAACATACCTTTCCATTGGCATATAAATTTTGATTTAAAAAAAGAAATTGATCAAACTTTTTTGTTATTGTCGTTGTAATTCCTCCTAAAAAACAATATTCTCCATTGTTAGGAGATCCATCATAACCTCAAACAAGACACCTGGAACATTGATTTCTTTGGAAATGACATCAATATTGTCACTAATGACCTTAAGGACAGAGCAAAGTTCTTCTGCAAACAATACTTCACACTTACAAGGCTACTCTGTTTTTTTTCATGCACATTGTTAATGCCTTAATGCACATTATTATTTTTCAAAGTTCTCCTACAAACAATACATCACACTTACAAGGCTACTTTATTTTCTTTCATGCACGTTGTCAATTCCTTAATGCAGATTATTATTTTTCCAATTCCAATGAACAACAGTGTCTCGTGTCTTTTTGACATCAGTGCCAATGCCATCAATGCCAACCTGTATTGTCATATTTCCAACAATAATAGTTTAAAGGGATCTCCTACCCCATTGTCTCTCTTGTCTTCCCTCATGGGTAGTTGTCGGGTTTGGCGAGGCCAATCTTACAAAGCCTCAACTAGTTCGAGTCCCAACTACTTATACCCTGGCCTCATTGGGGACATGCATAGAGAAACAAAAGAAGAGAATATTGCTCTAATACCATTGATCCGAATTTACGAGAGAAACAAAATGAAACACATATCTATAAAATTAACATAGATATATAGATAACAATAACAAAGATACAACAAAACTTGACTTCTATTATGTTAGAGTCCTATAATCATAGGTAACTAGATTCTTCAACTGGTGATTTGGCATTTCCCCCGTGATGAAGACTTCTGGCTCAGTTGACCCCTTTATCCCCTCCATCCATTTCGCTTGATCCTCCATCACCTTGCTTCATCCTTCATCCACTGTTGCGCCCTCACTCCCTTGTCCCTTTGTCCCGTTGACTACGTCTCGCTCGCCACTCATCCCTGCATGAGTAAACAAACTTAGGATAATAAGATTATTGGTTAGTTTAATAAGGTAATTGACCATAAATAAAAGATTAGATTAATTAATAATGTTAGAAATTAATTAATTAATTTAGTTAATTAATAATAAGGTTAGCAATAAAATTAGTGTAGTTAGAATAGGTTAGACTTGTTAATAATAAATTTATCATTAACTAATTAATTAATGATTAATAGTTAAGTTAGTTGTTAATAATTAGGTTATTTTGTTAGAATAAACATTAATCAAAAAACAAAAAACATATAAAAATAATATAATAAAACAAAACACGTAAACAAAAACGTAAAATATAAAAATCAAAACCAAACAAAGTAATAATTAAAAACAAAATATCAAAAACATGTAATACATATAAACTTAAATAAAACAAATTATAAAACACAAAACAAAATTAAAAATATAAAATATAATAAACATATTAACAAAAATTCAAAAACAAATAAAATAAAAATATAATGCGCACCTTTTGCACATATCCCAAAGCAAATAAATCAACGTTCATAAAAAAATCTGTACCCCCCTGTGCTTTTTGAACTTTAATGGGGGCGGGGGAGTCCGATAAGTGGTATTGGGAGGGACACTTGTCACCTCCAAGTGATTTCAGACCCCCCGTCCCAATACAACTTACCAACTCGGGGGGGGGGGTCTGTAATACCACCTTTCCCCAAAAAACCACTTTCCCCCAATTTTTCAAACCGCCCATTTTTTGTCTGTTTGACACCTCGTCTTGAGAAGCGGATTTTGGGAAAATAGAGATGAAAATTTAAAAACCAAAAGAGGTTTTTGTTCATCACGGGCTGAAGAACAAAACCTATGCCATTTTTTGGAAAGGTTCCACCAGTTGGGAGAATCAAAGCTGTCTTTGAGCCTCATTTTTTGGATTTCTGGTTTTTCCTGTTACAGTCCCAATTTTGTGGGAGTTGTTTCGGCGAGGTGGAGAGGAAATTTGAGAAACTGAAGAATTTTTGTGCTCCAGACAAGATAATATACAATAACCTCCTTCGGTGTTTTCACAGGTGTCATCGATTTGGAGAAATAAATGACTGTCCGACCCCCTTATTTTCCAGAAGTTCGACCCATTTTCTCATGGCGGACAGTGCAATATTTTTAGGGATTTTTGTTATTTTTGTCTAGGATTTCCCAGTTGTCAAAGAAGGAATTCGAAAGTGAAATTTTTGATAGGATTTTGGCCCCTTAAGATAGGATCTGATCCCGTTTTTATGGAAATTGTTTGATCTTGTACTATTTTTAGTATTTTAGTTTATGTTTAATAGGATCTCTGTTTTTTATGTAAAGGCTATAAAGCCTATACTTTCAAGGTGAATGGGGGATCAGTCAGAGGACCATGATTTAGTTTTTGTAAAACAACTCACTAAGATTTTTGTATTTTCATCAATTCAATAATACAGTGCTATGCTGCAGGATTCTTGTGACTATTTCGACTGGTGATGTGCATCCCTCTTTGTAAATTTGTTTCTCTATTATCATAATTAATGTCTGCCTCTGAATTATTCTGAGAAGATTAAGAAAAGAATTGGTTTTAATGTACCCTATATCTCTGACTTGGTATAGTTTTTATGTTTTCCACTGAATATTAAACTCATAATTCTTAGTTTCTCTGTGTTTAATTGGATTTCTTGACCTGTTCCGTCTCACCCATTTCATTTAAATTAAAGGATCCAGTGAGTTGTCTAAGTTACCCTGCAAATATTAGCTTGTTGACATGGATTTTTGATCATTCGTTGCAGTGACTCCATAGCCCATGGTTTCTCTTCTCTGCCCATACCCAATTCCTAAAAACAAATCCTATGTTCTGCGTAACTAGCTTAATATCCTCTTCAAACAAAGTTATATCAGATAGAGAGATCCCTCTCTGAGTCTTGGAGGGATAGATCCAAGACTCGAAGTGGTTTTGATGTTGCCTATGTGACTGCCCCCACAGCCTTGGGAAAATTACAGAGTGATAACATATTCATTAAAGAAATATGTTGAAACCGTAAAATGAAGAATGAAACAATCTTGTTCGAATGGTGGTAGCTAATCTCTAAGAAGAGATGTGGCGGCTATTCGCATTCATCTGACCAAATCAAAATGAGGCCTCCAATCATTTTTAGCATCAATAAGTAATCATAAAACCCTAGACATATAAAAACCTAAACCTAAGATATGAAGTGCCAAAAGTCATGTCGGCCCGATGGGGTAAGTTGGTACATCAACTTCCTGAGGTCGTAACTTTTGCATACGATCTTTGTTTTTGATGCAGGATATCCCATTGGAAAGTTTTATCTGAGGAATACATATGATTCCATCATACTCTAACTTTTTCTAGAGTGTGACCATGGCAGGCCTAGAAAACCTTGTTTAGTGCGTCAAAACGACCCCAAAAGTCTAGGACCCGAAATTCTATAAAATAACTTCCAAGATGAAAATTATATGTGAGCCAGTTAGAAGAGGTGGGTGGCCACAAATATCCACCTGGATCAATAAATGACTGGTAGTTTGAGTGTGCATTCCTTAATATGTTCTTTTGTGTATATATCGCTCTGTGTGTGCAAAGGTGGCTTAATATATATGACTATAAATCATGAGTGTTTAAATCATAAACATACATGGTGGTATTAGATCCATATTAACACAGGTGTTTATCCTTCTCAATACTTAATAATAGGTCATGGGTTAAGATGTATATATGTCATATCATGTATATACTATGGAAATATATAAAATAAATCCCTTCAGAAGAACTAATCATATTTCAAAGAAACAGACACCAAAAAATACCATCTTATAAGTAAGAACAATTCACATAATTTATGAAAACAAATGTTCTCCGAACAATAAATTACCTCTTCCCATAAAATAATGCTTCATAAGCCTCACTTGCTTGAATTTTATCCCAGTTCATTTCAACAATAGAGAGAAGGTCAATTTTTACATGTATTAGGTCCTGAAGAGTATCAAAGATCACCTTAAGATATGTTCTACATAATCCCGGAAAATGATTTTTCTTCAATAACAAGATGCCAACCATTAGTTTACAAATTTTGGGAAACAATTAAGATTGAAATAAATAAGCAACAACTTGTTGCAACAAAATAAGGAGTTAGAATGAATGACAACTATTGAGCTTAGGCTTAATATTTTCAAAATCAAGTTAGTATGGTGACCAACTAGATTCTAACATGAAAACCTCTAGCACTGGGATAGTTTCCATAGGGGTGTGTACATAACAAGGGAATTCCCATATCAGGTATTTCCAAACAACTACAAAGCATCCCCAAGGACATATTGAGAATCCAGAGCTAATCCCCTCAATTTTGTTACACCCCCAATAAATAAGGGGATGTCCCTAGGAGGGATAGTTACTTATCCTCCAATATTAATCCCCCAAAAATGAAGCCTAAAAGGGTCCTAAACCCTAACCCAACCCATATGAATCATTTTAAAATTATTAATATGTTTGTTTCTTTCATTTTCTTTTAGACCTCTGTTTTGTGCATCCGATTGTGGGAACTTGTGGGAAGAAATTTGGAGATGAGATGCATTTTTCTGTGTTTGGCATGACTTATTCTTCAATTGCAGACAATTATTTTTCATTTAGACATGATTTTTTATTTTGTAGGAAGATATATTGCAGTAGTTGGTGGATGTTTTAATGAGTTAGAAGTAGGTTTCTTCTTGTGGAAAGAGACTCTTCTACAATAGGTAATAATTTGAAATTTATGATTGTAGTCAGTTATTTTTAGTCATGATTAGTATTTTTATTTTATTGGCATGCATTTTTAACATTTTACAACAATAATGGAGCCGAAGCCCACATGACTATTGAATAACAGTAAAAATAGGTGAAAATGCTTGTATTAAAATGGAGAGTTGGGTTCAAATTACACCCCTAGTGGGTGCAGATGATGTCAGGTACAAGTCTTAGGTGACTTTGACTACATATATGTGCCCTTAATAGTGAAACTACTTAGCCAAAGAGATTCTATAAGATATTTCTCCAAAAAAATTAATGGCACCCAAAAATACCCCAAAACCCTACTCTGGGAAATTTACTCAATTATTGGTGTAAAAAAGGGAGGTGCAATTTGTATGATTCCAATGAGAAAGGTATCTATTCAAAATTCAAGGCTGATTTCTTAGAGCTCCCTCGCTATAATGTTTCTGCATGTAGAAGCACTAAGTTAACCCTACATTGATGCAAAGAATGATGGATAAACAAACATATTGTTTAAGGAAATGATTCTTTTGTTCTTGTTGTTGGTGATATTGGATAATATTATTCTATTTCCCATTCAAATTTTTCTTTGAAAAACAAAAAATCCTGTTAGTATTCCACCAAAAAGGCAAATTGTTCCCTAAATTTCAACCTTGTTTGACAATACAAGGAAAATTTGACCTTGCAATTGCACATTTTTATGCACATGAAATATTGTTTAAGGCGACATGCTCTATTGGAGTTACTTCACACACACCTAGGATTTATTTTTCCTAAGGTTTTTCCTTGTTTATTAGTCATAATTAGTCATTATCCAGACTCCTATATTTTAGGAGAGAATATTCCACCTGGAGAGTATTCTCTTTCAGTTGACACTTCAGTTTGACTAGTTGAGTTGAGTTTAGATGTTGTATTGGTTTTATCACCATGAAACATTGGGATCATCACCATGATAATTCAAACTTGCCTTGGGATAATCACCAAATTGGCGCATTAGCCTTGATTCCCTAAGTTAACTCTTCACTACTCTCTTTTCAGTCAGTTAACTGAAGACTAGTTGACTAGTTAACTCAGCTAGGTGGCAGTTCACTCTCATAACTGCCTGAAAGACTAGACTAGGTGGAAGTTCACTCCTGCAAGTGTTGGTGTGTTTCCATATCATTCTATACCACCACTATGGATCAGTAGTTACTCATGTATCTTATATCTATTGTAAATTATTCACTCTTTGAGTGTGGAATACATTTAATGAGAATTCTTCCATTATTTCTCTCTTTCTTTTTCTTTCTGAATTTCTCTCTGCAAATGTATGTGGTATTTTCTAGCTAGATATATTCTGTGAAGGTTCAAAACATTTACATGGTATCAGAGCCAACATACTACTATGAAAAATCTACACCAATTTGTTTTGCAAGTATTGAAGATTGAAGAACACATAAAAATGGAATCTATGTTTTACTCATCGACAATACTTCTCACGCCTCATAACTATTTGGAATGGAAGCCAAAAAATTTTCTTTATATTATATGAAGAGGCTTGTACCAAATAGCTATGGAAATGGAAGTGGAGCTTGATCTCGCTGATGAGAAAAATGAATTTCTCAATAGACAAGATATGGCCATATGATTTATCTGCTTGTTTATTTCTCCAGAAATTCTCCACCAAGTATGTGATGTTACACAAGAATTCACTCCAAATGAATTATGGAATAGATTGGAGGTTATATATGGGAATAAATAATATTGTGAAGATTTCATGCAGGGGATTGGAAATATAGAGCTAGAACAGAAACCGTCAAAAGATCAAGCCTCTTATTCTGAAGAGTCTTCTACACAAGTGTTTGCACTAGTTTGTATCCCATTAATTGAAGATGATGTATACTCCATTTAAGATTTTGTTTTCTGAATTTCATGTGGAATATATATGGCATGCATTTCAAGGGTCACATCCAGACATTTTCCCATGCGCAATGGATGCATCTCAGGAGACAAAAAGGTAGCTGCGCACATCAGACTCAATTATGATATTTTCTGATCAAAAATTTCAAAAAAAAATCGGATATTTGAATTCCTCTCAGGAAAATATCCAATTTCAAAAAAACAATTGTCTGAAACAGATTCTAGGAATTGAAGTTATGATTATTTTAAAATCAACAAAATTTCAACATTTTTCCGGAAACGATCTCACGGTTTTCAAAATTTCATCCAAACTTTATTTAGATATTTTTCATTACAAGAAGATAAAGTGGATATGTATGGACATCTCAATGGTGCATATACTTCATCAGATCGATGAAAATATCTACATCTTCAACAAAATCTTCAAAGAGCACAAACTTTCACAGTTGCGAGGTCTTCTTGGAGTGAAGGAAAGGGTTGCTTAGCAACTTCTTTTTGTTCCTTCTCATATTTTTTTTTATGCATTGTAATTTAAGGGGAGGTTTTTCAAATGAGGTTTTCCCTCTTTCCTCACTTTATTTGCAGCGTATCTTTTGTATTTGGGTACCTAACATGGCCTCATTGTCGAGACCCATTCTTTATTTTCACCATAGTGATGTTCAGGAGTGGCTGTTGGAGTTACTTCACACACACCTAGGATTTATTTTTCCTAATTTTTTTCCTTGTTTATTAGTCATAATTAGTCATTATCCAGTCTCCTATATTTTAGGAGAGAATATTCCACCTGGAGAATATTCTCTTTCAGTTGACACTTCAGTTTTACTAGTTGAGTTGAGTTTAGATGTTGCATTGGTTTTATCACCATGAAACATTGGGATCATCACCATTCTAATTCGATATTGCCTTGGGATCATCACCAAACTGGCACATTATCCTTGATTCCCTGAGTTAACTCCTCACTACTCTCTGTTCAGTCAGGTAACCGAAGACTAGTTGACTAGTTAACTCAGCTAGGTGGCAGTTCACTCTCGTAACTTCCTGAGAGACTAGACTAGGTGGCAGTTCACTCTTGTAACTATTGGTGTGTGTCCAGATCACTCTATACCACCACTATGGCTCATTAGTTACTCATGTATCCTATATCAATTATAAATTATTCACTCTTTGAGTGTGGAATACGGTTAATGAGAATTCTTCCATTATTTCTCTCTTTCTTTTTCTTTCTGAATTTCTCTCTGCAAATGTGTGTGGTATTTTCTATCTAGATCTATTATGTGCAGATTCAACACATTTACATGCTCTCCCTTTAGTTAGATTGTGTAATATATAAATAAATTACCTCAAGGATACATTCCCCTAGTACATAAAAATATCCACACTACTCTCCCTCATAAGGATAAAGAAGAGGTTGAAAATCTCAATCCAATCTTATGTAAGTGATCAAAGGAGGATCACTCCATTTTTATGGATGGATGGATGGAGATAATAGTTAAAAAAACCCTTGTTTAACACAATTGTTTTTCATCTTTCATGGAAATATATCTTGAGGTTTGTATATTGTATGTTTAGGAGGAAAAAATTGCATTTTACCCTGAGGTTATTTGTGAAGCGTTGAAAGATGCTATCCTATATAATTCAATGCAAGACATTACAGATGAAACTCCCACATATAAAGATATAAATTTGTTTTTACAAAATAATTCCAAGCATATCTATTGGAAGCATTGTGTTCATGTCATGAAGAATGTGCTTGATATTTGATCGGGTCACAAATTATATTACCTGAGATCGAAACATTCATTTGTTCATAAACAACCATCAATAAATCCAGCTAGTATGTAGGTTGTAAACTAAAGTAGAGGTATTATAACTTGTAGATACAATTTTTTCTTTTAAAATTGACTTCGAAGGTTGCTTAAGGTGCATGAAGCAATAATTTCCATATCCATGGGAAACATGTGGGCTAAGTGGAGGCAATCAAATTCTATAGTTGGCATGGAATTTAGGAGACTAATTTTGGATGACAAGTTTGGGTTTGAGAGAAAATTTATTGTTGAGGTTTTTGATCCTATAGTTGATGTCATCCACTTTAGAAACACAATTTATCCTTCTTTATGATAAGTATACAAGTAAAATGTCTCAATGTGCAAATTAATAAAAATGGTTACAAACAAAAGGAATGAAGAGTATTATCAAGTTTTCAACAAACAGAAAACATGTCCATTATAAGTGTTGGAGTCACCTCAATAAACCACTACACATAGCATATTATGCATTAAATCCGATGTGGTATGATGTAAAAGGGACAAAAAGGAGGACAACGTTCAGTGATGCAACGATGATATGCCACTTCATGCAATTGTGAGGAAAGTATTTGTAGATGGAGAATGAATAGTTACCCAAATGAATAGCCTTCTTTTCTATCTTCTTCCCTCCTTGTCATTTTATTTTCTAGAAGATTGGACAATAGACAATAAAAATATATGAAGTACTCGTATTTTTTCCCTTATGACTTGGCCCATATGCAATAGAGAGTGAATATACCTTTGTTTGACCCAAACATATTTTAATCACTGCCCTTTTGATTCTTGAATTCTAACTATTGTAGTTTAAGCATTGAAGTTTTATTTCAAATTTACAATTTTTCTTCATGTAATGCATATATAAATATCCCCAAGGGTAAACTCAAGTGATTTGAATATCCATGCCAAAGCCACATTGGCCATGGAAGTGATGAGGTCAAATCCAACTAGGTCCCTTGGGGTTAGGCATACATGTTGTTCGTCGAGAACATTTATCCTAGGTACCATTCAAAAAATGTGTGGAAATCGTACTTATCAATACACACACATATGTATTTAACCATACTCTCATATAGATGTACCCAACTTTACTAAGCCATATCGAGTACTCCATATAGATATCCAACAACTACCCAATTTGAATCCCCTTGGGTGAGGGACATTAATCTATGCTAACAGGTTTACTATGGATTCCATCCGTGAATATGGGGATCCATCCCTTGGGTTTCCCCATGAGGTATGTTTTGAGGGGGTAAAAGTTCTATGACCAATTTTCTCTAATTTTGTCTCAAAAATAATTTTTAGTAGTAGTGAGGACTTTCCAGTTTTTGTCTATCTAAATGCCAAAACATCGTTCAAAATTTGATGGTTTACACAACCCCATAAGCTTGAAGTTAGTTTGCTGGTATCATTATTATCCTCTATATAATAGACAACATAACCGGATAGCTACCATCATAGGAGCTTCAAACAATGAGAAACAAATCGAGTAAATACAATACTATTATAATACTCATGGAAAAAATAAAAGTACATCCATACAACATATCACCAAATACAAACATCAAACAAATCCTCCACTGTAAGAATTATTTCAAGGGGCCATTTCAGACTAAAAATATGATGACTAAAATGAAGACACGTGTGTTACAAGACTAAATGAACCCTAACACAATTGACCAAGCATTCCAACAATATATTTCCAATGCTATCATTCCAAGCCATTTATGTAAACATGTTATATAGAATCTATCATTGAATGATTGAATTCAGGTCACCAAGTTCTTTAAAATCCTGAAGCAACATTAAGTGACACTCAATAGCCCAATCTAATCAAGTCTAAACAATGGAATATTTAAAATACAATGATATAACATAAATTATGTATACAAAAATGAAGATAATAACTTGTGTTCAGAAGAATTGTCTACCCATAGATAAAACAAATAGAAAACTCATTTAGCAATCTGCTCAATATCAACATAGGCATAGCATAACTTTTGTTATGTAAGTGATGAACTAAAAGATTAGTCTTATCCAAAATACAAATTAAGTTTATATAATGTGATAGTCATATGTTAATAATATAATCGTCAAGGTAGTATGTATGAAATCAGAAGGCATGATAAATACTGTAATGTAATGGTAGAAACATTCATGCCATACTTCAAAGAATACTCCACCAATGATAAATATAACGTAAAATAACATGAGCACAAAGACCATGAATACCCACCAAATCAAGATCTTATTTATCAACAATTTCTATGTCATCAATGTGACCCTCGTAGAAATGATGTAAGTATGCCTCTACGTCCAACTGCATTTTTTCCTGCAAATTGATGTATGTGAAAATGACTTCCTTAAAATTGAAGTAGTACAAACCAAGTATTTTACACAAGGACTTAAGTGTTAAACCAATTGGCATTATCATGTGACCTAACCTTTATATGGATCTAAGAAAATGTGACTTACGAATTAATTAGCTCAATGTTTAATGGAAAAAAGATGGATTATATTTTTAATAATATCTCTAGGTCAGGAGGAAGGGAAAAGGGAAGACTCTCTTTTGGTAAGGATTCTGGAGTATTGGTCTCTGGTGGTGACTCTTAGTTGAAGGAGGTCATTTCACAAAAGGCTATTAGGAACCAAATATCAATATAGCATAGAAAAACCTTAGAATAAGTACTCAACGCCTTGAAAAAGAGAGAAATTCAGATAATAATCATCTTCGAGGGGGAAACCTCCTTATGCCCACACAAATGTTCAAATACAGGATGATTCCAAAATGAGAATGTCTCCTTAGTATATATAGGAGACTAAGAGGTATAATTACAACTAATGGACTAAAGCCAACATAAATAAATAACATTACTAATGTAATATGCCCCAATTAAGGGGTAATGAGCCACTATTTAGGGCTTAACATGTCGCTCCCCTTGATACAAGTGTTGTCCGCAACACTTGAGTAAATTTGGATTCTTCTGTATAAAATACTCATCTTCCCAAGTGGAATATTCAGCCGATAGTTTCCTCCATTTAATGAGATACTCTGAAATGGATCTATTCCTCAGTTGGCGAATTCTTGTGTCAGTGATGGCTTCAGGCTCCAATATTATTTTGTGTTCTTCATCAAGTTTTGGAAATATAGTTTGAACTAGGATATTGTCACCTATAACCTTTTTTAAGCATGAAACATGGAAAACTGGGTGTACTCGTGAATATGAAGGCAACTCCAATTTGTATGCCATAGTACCAATCTTTTGCAACACATTATAAGGGACATAGTACTTTGGTGATAATGTATTATCCTTCTTGGCTTTCTTGAGGAACATCTGTTTGTATGGTTGTAGTCTTAAAAACACCCAATTCCCTACTTCAAAACTTATTTCATTACGATGTTGATATGCTTGTTGTTTCATGTGATCCTGTGCCATGGTCAAGTTGTCCTTTAATATTTTGAGAACTTGTTGTTGATTCTCGATGTGATCTTCCATTGCTTGAACCTTAGAGTTTTCTTTTAGAGAATAAGTGATGGAAGGAGGATGGTATCCATAGAGTGCCATAAATGGTGTCATTTTTGTTGCAGTATGAAAGGAAGTGTTATACCACCATTCTGCCAACGGTAATCATTTGAACCATTGTGTTTGTTTATTAGAGACAAAGCAACGAAGGTAGTCTTCCAGACATTTGTTCATATCTCGGTTTTTTCATCATATTGAGGATGATAGGATGAGCTATGAGCCAATTGAGTACCCAAACAAGAAAATAATTCTGTCCAAAAATGTCCACTGAAGGTGGGATCTCTGTCACTTACAATAATCTTTGGGATTCCATGTAGCTTTTGAACTGTATCCCTGAATGTGGTGGAAATTGTATTGGATTTGAAGGGATGAGAGAGTGCACAAAAGTATGC
>ML787149.1:775100-785667 GCA_009831015.1 Picea engelmannii
TCTATGGAAGAAGAAGACACAAATAAACCAATCACCCGTGTATTTAATGTTTTGTAGAACATCATGCATATTAGGATTTTTTTTATTGTAGTTATACTCAGAATTTTTGGAATATTTTAAATTTTAGTAAAAACCATGATGACACTGCAAAATATAGGATAGTAGTAAGTCTAGTATGGAGCATGACTCAGATGGAAAAAATTGATGGATTTTTTGTACTTCTCTGCATGCTGTGACCACTCATTTTTTATTAATATATATTATGAGTTCTTTTGAAGAAAAAAACAATTCAGAAACAAAATACAATATCTCTTTCATATAGTCTCTATACACTTGGGATCAGTGTGGAAAATGACCATGCTTTACGATGTCAGAAAAAGAATTTCTTGCATAAAGATTGACCAATTGGAGATTAATTTAGATGGAGAATATTCAAATAGTTTTTATAGAGTATGTTGAAAATATATGATAAACGTATGTTGAAAATGCATAGTAAAAAGGGTTTTTATAGTCTTGATATCTTTGACATTTTGTTTAGTTAGCACTACATATGCTTCCTTGTTAAATAGAAGTTTTAAGTACAAACCATCAATCAAAAGATCGAACAAAGTTTAACTTGTAAGGCATGTAACCACTTGATTAGGATTAACATCCATTATAACTCAACCACAACCCCCTTGCGAGATCATGCTAACACTTTTTTGAGAAATTGAACCTTGATAGGGGCTATTATAATAAAACTCCCCTTTCATCTAAAAAGGGTTGACCTCTCATGGCTGTTGTTTTGTTTTAAAGGGAAATGAGAAAATATTCCCTTACAATCTGAGAGAAAGAGAGTATTATCTTAGATCTATCAACTGCCCCCTTTTCAAAATGCAATGACAAGGAAGATTTCAGTACAACCTGTTTTATCTAATTCAAAAATCAAGAGTCATGTCAAATGGTTTTCAATGATCTAAATCTCACAGTGGGGAGAACTCACAACCATAGTTATCATGTTTTTCAAAATGACCTGCAAGATCAAGAAAAAAATGCGAAGAGTTCCAATCTAATTTCATATTTTAGGCACATGAACCATATCACTTGTGCAATCAAATTCAATACAACACCTAATGTGTGATAAAAATGGTAGAAGTGAGGTAACTTACAGATGTTATGGTGAGAATCCATCCTAAGTTGGGATCACCATCAATGAAGATATAAAACCCTAGCTTTACTTCCATATCCTTGTCTGCAATGCACCTAATATTCTTGTTTGTTGTACCTTCGTGACCACGACCGTGACCGCCTCTACTACCGCATCCGCCATCAGAGGTATTGAACTTGAAGCTATGAGAACTCATTTTTTTTTGTCTAATTAGTCCCTAAGGTAATCTATCTAGTGAGGACTCGATCGAACAAGACATATGGTACATACGATGCTCAGGACGTGCTGGAAAAAAAGTGTGAAGAAGAAGAGGGTTGTGTACAAGAGAGAGTGGAATAGAATGCGGGAAATTCTTAGTGGGGAATGAAATATTTTGTTGATGTGTATTATTGTTGGAAATAATATCACCCACTTTAATATCATATTGTCTATGATATTATCATATTTTTATTTGATAATTGCATATGATAATATTAATATTATGGGATAAATGTAAATAAATCATTTGCAAAATACAGCCTTCGAATTTTTTTTTTACCATATATATATATATATATATAATAAAACATTTTTTCATTACAATATTATATTAAATTAAGGTAACTATAAAGGTATCATGTTTCACTAGATTAACTATGAAAACACCAGGTTTCACTAGTTGTGACGGAAAATTTCCATTACTGAATGGAATCCATATTTGATAGTAAATTTTCATAATGGAGAAACTCTACACTGTAGATTGATTTTGGTTTAATCAATATAATTTCATCACTTTGGAATATTCCATGGATCAAGCCGGATAGATGTTGTATATTTCACTCTAGCTTATATGTTATAGTCCCCTTCTTGTTTTTTGAAGAAAATATTACCAAATGGTTTAATATAATGAGACCTAAAAGAAATACTATATATTAATGTGAAAATTACCACATGTTAGTCTAGATGAGTAATAATCATTTATTTAGTCATTTTTATTTGTTTGACTAATTATTTAGTTTTGTTTTTTACTGATCAAATTATTCATTTAGACTGTTGTGCTGCAAACAATTAGTAGAATTTAGTCATTTTTAGTTGTCTCTACTAAAAGTGTTAGTCATGTATTCATTTATTTTCCAAATTATACTAGTGAAGAAAATAACGTTAATAGAATTTTATTCCAGTGAAGTGGCAATGTGGTTTGTGATGAGGAGCCAATTAATGGCACTGTTATTTGGGATGAAGAAGAAGAAAAGGTTGCTAATGGTATGGGGGGGGAAGTATCTTTGTTGTTAACTTAGATACCGTGTTTGATAGACCTTGTGGAGAGAAGATTTTATGTGATGAAGTAGTGCTTGATCATGAAACTATCCCACCTTTTGGAGATTGTATGGTATCATCTAGTGAGCCAATTGGTTTTGATGAGGGTAGTGTTCTTACCGCAGATAACAAAACATAGAAGAAATGGTGGGAAAACCCATGCCACTATGAAAACATATAAATAAATGCCTTCAAGAATGTAGGGCTTAAAGGATAAATTATTGGTCACAGAGGAGCAACTTGTACAAGTGTTGACAATAGAAGATGGTGCTCATATAAAAATTGAATATTTTATTGGAAAAACCCAGATGGAGGAGAGAAAAAAAGAAGAAGTTGGTGGAGTCACTATTTCTCAATTACACATAATCAAATAATCACTAGAGAAGATGAAATCATATTACCTAAAATTGTTTATGGGTAGGGACATGACTCTCAAGTTTGTTGAAGACAAGGAAAGGGACGTTGAAGAACTTTGTTACCAGTTAAATTTGACATGCTCCTCATCACTTACAGTAGAGACTCCATCATATTTGGTATTTGTGACACATGAGGGCGTGGGCGACACCCATTATTTGACGGAGGATCCTCTTGTGATGATTTTTCGTGAGCATTCAAAGTTGTAGGTAATTCAAGAGAGGTATGATGTAGAGGGTTTTAACTATGCTCCTATTTTTCATTGTGGGGAGCATGAGTTGTTTCTTTTGGAAAGCCTAATAAAGGATCAAGGCTTAGATACAAAGGATATACTTGAGCACCTTTCTTTTGGACCTACCCACAAGTGAGTATATGCATCCATGGATTGGGTGGATAGGTATATGAAATACATTGGCACACTATGGGATGTAGGGTTAGGCATCATCAATAGTGTGATAGATACATTAGTGCCTACAAGATAAAAGATGTTAAAGGATGATTTGATGATTGAAAACAATTTGTAGGGGTGTTCATTGGCACTCGATAGCATGCAATAGAATTGTAGGGTGTTTCCTCGAGGGATAACTCCTAAAAACTTCCTTGACCATACGATTGAGTTGAGGTTACCTAGGATCAGTGAATGGGAGGGTGGGCCTCAAGGAGAAGCATATCCCTTGATGATCAATCTACATCTGGGATATCATTACATGAAAATAAGGGAGAAGGATAGTCACAAGTCTGCTTCCATATTTCATTATGATTTCATGGTCATGCCCTTTAGGTTGACCAACACTCTAACCACTCTCCAGCCTTGGCGGCTGTGGAAGAGGTACCTATTTTTATTATTTGATTCCCTCATTATATATAACATGACATGGGAGGTTCACCTGAGTCATTTGGATGAGACAGGTGGCATTGTGGCCATGACAGGGGTCTTTCATTTGGGTTGGATATGATAAGTGCAGAGAGTGCATGGGAGGAGATCCAAATTATGTTGGAGTGGTTCATAGAGATTTCATCAAGAAATGGAAGTGGTGGAATTCCAATTTGATGGTGGGATCCTGGAATTCATTGGAGTTATAGATTGCTTGAGATGATGAGGATGATAGACAGGGTTGTGTCAATGATTTGGTTTCTTCTTTGTGAGGATATTATGAGAGGTTGTTTTGAGCTTTGTTCTAGAGGAAAAGGTATATTTTCCCTCACGACACCCAAAATTGAGTCTATCCATGGATTGTTGGACCTTGAATTCACTACAATGCTTTAGCGAGACATGATCAAGGATAATGATTTCATCTTAGGGGTCCAGGAGAGTATAGTGCAATCTGAGTATGGTGATAAAATATTGATGATCATAACATTGTAGTGTCATCATGATGGTTCCCCTTGAAGACTAGTTTGGGATTTTGGGACTGTAGTGTTTGACAACTCAGTAGTCAATGTAGATGAAATGGCTAATTTTCTCTTGTTGGAGTTTACTCTTGAGATTCTTAGGATTAGTTTCATGGAGGAGTGGTATTATAAGGACTTGACCATCTTTGGGTAAATTATGGTTTATTGGATTATAAGGGGAACTTAGGAGGATTCTTGTGTAATCCCATTTCAGATTACTGTTGTGAGAATAGGGTGTTCCACATCATAAAGGTTAGCATGGCAACCTGGAGACTTTACCACATACAAAAATGCCTGAGAGGGGTTTTCATGGAGGGACTTTGTAGATGATATGTTGGGCGATATGGGCGAGTGTACGACTTGGAAGAAGATTAGGTCAAGGCACGTCCATCTAGCAGGGTTGATGTAGTCATTTCCCATTTCTGAGCGAGAGTGAGAGAGCATGTTGAAAGATTTCATCACAAGTTTACTAAGGGTGTATGGAGTAGGTAGTATATGTATAGTGATTGAAAAACTGTCAGAGTTCATGTGCTTTATGTCTATTTCTTCAGATTACATAGAATCCCAGGTGACATAGTTATCCAGTGGAGAGATGTTTAGATCCCATGAGCATCTCAGAGTCATTAGCAGTGATCGACACAAAATTCCTTTTTCAATATTAGAGATTGAGTATGGTAGTACATTTGCAGGTCCTGACTTCACCAAGATATCTATGCAGATTACTATTCATGGTTGTATGTCCAATGCTTACATGTATTTTAGATTGAAGTTCCTGGACATCGGGATGCAGATTGGGCACGATGGTCAAATGATTATGATCAAAGTGGCACAATTTTAGCATGGTGATTCCTTTATGAGGTTAGCTTGGGACCCTGGGATTTGAGTACTAGACAGTTCAATAGTTGACAAAGACACATGAGTTAGTTTTTGTTTTCATGAGACTGGTTACTTAGTACAAAACTTCTTTGTGGGGTTGATCGGGTTATTGCATTATCAAGTTTCCCTACTTATAGGAAGTATTCAAAAGACAAGTTATGTTCACAACTTGTCAGATCATGCATTAAGGATAGGATGCTTCACATCTTCCAGGGTGATTTGGGACCCTTAAATCATTTTTGGTTTTTCTCTGGCTCAGTGAACAGAGCATCGCGTTATGAGGGAATTTATTGAGGACAAGAAATATTTGGGAAGAGAGGACTATAATGTCCCCATTTTTGGATTCCCCTACCCTACATTCATAGGTGACCTTATGAGTTTATGTCATCCTGACTAGAGAACTAAAATCAAGATAAAAGTGAGCTCGGAAAATTTGGAAGAGTTATATGGGGCCCAGGCTAGCCCATTCACCATATTTCATCATCGGGACCATTTCTTCATATTTCTCTTTTGGGTTTGTGGAATTCTAAATTTTTTCCATAATTTGGGGTTATTATTGAGCATACTTTAATTAAATACACTGAAGGTAGTATTTGGATCATATTGTCTAAGGGGATACCTTCTTGTAATAGCTCATTAGAACCTGAACAAAAATATATAAAGGTTGGGATAATGAGAAAGGGACTCTCATTTATGGAAATGTCTTAAAAAACCAATTAATCACTTTTCAACATTGAAAAGAGTTATAAAAGGGGTTTTTAAGTGACTTAAAGTTTATAAGAGTAAGTTTTATATATTAAAAGGGTAAAAGGGTCCAAAAAAGGGACAACAAGGAGATACAAGGAAAATGAGGGTGCTTTCTCTCATTATGTATATTGTTCTTTTTCTAAAACGAAGTTGGGAGAGCTCTAGTGGCTTTGGCTCTTGGCATGAAAACCCTAGACAATTTGGAATATTGGTTTCAGTGATGAGGCCATCAACCCAAGTTGGTCGAAGGGAGGAGATTATACATATTTCTTCAATGTGCTTCATTCTGATAGAGTTTATCATCTTGACGATGAAGTTTCTTCATGTGCAATTGAGTTTTATCTTGTGGCAGATGAGATCTAGTTTGTGGTTGTGTTTTCAATGTGTGGTCAGTATCCTTTTAGTGTGGGATGATTCTATACATTCTGAGAAAGTTCTGATAAGAGGGGGACAAGTTAATTTATCTAGAGGTTGACCTTACTATAGGGAGGTCTAATCCCTACTATTGGGATAATATCTCTTGTTTTGGGCCATTTCATTGATACTGAAGGTCGAATCTCTATCATTTGGGTCCATTTTTGAGAGTTGGGATTAATATATTATGTTTTTGGTCGAATTTCATACCACCATGGCTGAGATCCATTTTGGGAGATGACATTTCTATCTGCTAGGTTGATTTACCTCCTATTGGGAAGATATCACACTTGATGGTTTGTACCCTATATACTATGTTTGAGTCAATATTGGAGATTGATTTCATTTCCTGTCGGAGATTCATCCTCAGTATGGGTCGAATTATGCCATCAAATTGTTGTTCATTTATCTATCTAATTGTTGTTTATAAGTGACTCCTACATGTGTGTAAAATCTGCAACTATATATATGGGGTCCACTCGTATTTACTTTTGTATTCTCTGTTGGGTTTGTATTATATTTTCTACTACCATAAAATAATTAATGCAGTAAAGATATGAGTTTTAAATGTTGGTACTTTATGGTGAATCATAGTTGTGATTAGTAATGTATATTCTAGTTTTTACAGTGTTTGTCAAATATATCTTAAAGAACTTAACAAATTGTCACTAAAGTTCCTAAGACAACAAACACCAATAATATTGTATAGCAATTGTTTGACAAAAATTTCTACACTAGAAATTGAGTTAAAATTAAAAAAAAATATTAGTGGATATTTTACAATCTATTTAAAATTGAGGTCTGAAAATGCTCCATGAAAATGTTATATACCACGAGGGATAAGGAAGACCCCATGGTTGTACCTTTGGTCTACTCATATCACATATCTTTGAAGGAGAAGAAAGTAGAGGTCAAGAAAATTTTAATCAGGTTAAGCGTTTCAAGGTCTATTATCTTGGAGAGGAGGTATAGATATTTGGGGTTAGGAATCTTGGTAAATAAAGAGACAACATAAAAATCATCATTAAGTCTCTGTCATCACGTTGAAGATCACGCATCTTTTAAATAAAATTAGAGGATCCTTTTATGAAGGAGGATGTTTTAGTAGTAAATCATTTAAGTTTGACAATAAGAAAGAGGACAATAAAATGAGTGGGGAATCGATAGAGATTACTATAGGTCTAAGGGGAATATCTTTTTTGATAATTTTAAATCTAAACATTTAGTCTTTTTTTGACCAAATGAAAATCCTTACGTGAAAAACCTATTACTCTTCTTTCCTCATTCATAAATCTCTAGAAATTGAAAAATATCTGGGTATAAACTCAACCAATCTTGGAAGCTTATCATTTATCACCTTAGTCAACAAACCTAATTTGTTTTCTTGATCCTATGAATGTCCCCCTCTAATCACTCATTTTCCTCTCCCCTAGCCACTTATCTATGTTACCCCATATCTTCATTTCTCTAATTTAAGCCCCCCCCTCATTTTCCTCCCTTTTTATACTTTTAGTCTTGGCTTTTTAATAATTTAGTTTCCCCTAGTATTTTTTTCTAATTTAAGCTCCCCCCATTTCCCCCTCTTATTTTGTATCTTAAGTCGTGGATATTTAATAATTTAGTTTCCTCTATCCTCATATTATTTGAATTATTTTTATTAATTCAGTAATTGTTTGATTCAATTCTTGGTCAATTCTATCACCTTTTATACTTTAATTCTCAGTGGTTAATTTATAATGGCCAATATTTTTCCACTTTTCCAAATTGTATCCCTACGTTCTTATCAAATTAACATTTATATGCTTCTGTTAGAACTGTTTTCAAACAACATTGCTTCAATAGTCCCTGATGATGGGTGGAGTGTCCAATCGAAACGTTGGATGTTTCATAAATTCCATACACAGTTTACTTCCATAAATCTAAATTGACATTATTAGGAATTGTGAAAACTTGCACACTCTAAAGCCCCTTTTGTTTCATCCTTGTGCAACTTCATTTCTTCGACTTCTTCATCAATATTTTCCACAAATAAGGATTTGGATTCCAACCAAGAGAAAAGGATCTAGTGGATGTTAAAAAATTACATGACCTATGATTATTATGTATACACAAAGCGGTTTTCCATAAGGATTCCATCAAAATGTAAATGAAACCTAGCTCAACTAAATCCATTCATTGATAAAATGAATTATGGAGGACCTACCCTTCAACAATCCTTTCCTTCATTGTATTAACCTCTATTGCATTGATTATTTCATTCTACCTTGCCTATTGCTCAAAACATGAGAGACCCATACATAGTACTCAAACCATCAAAAGCCTCCATCACACCCATATCTCGAGTTGGAGTCCAATGGTAGATTTTATAGGTTCTTGTCCCTAGTTGTCTAGAAGACTAATTTAGATCCTAAGGCCTAGGTTTCCTTCCCCAACCATGTTTAAGGCCTCAAGAATAAAGATCAATGTAATTATAAATGTAACTATGTGTGGTTTCAATTATGTGTTGAATTATGTAAGTAGGGAAATTTTCCTATCTAGACCTTAATTTTGGAACACCATGCCTACACGTAATGAATTTGTATTATGCACTAGATTACTTTTGTTAATTGTATCAACATCAAGCATCTATATGTGTGTAATGATTTTAGATTGTGCATTAGGTACAAGAGAAAAACTTTTGATTGTTTCTGGTGCATTTGATGTAGATTGTGCATTAGGTACATTTGTGTTCACTATAATTTTTAATGTAAACAATAGCCATACACCCTTTGTCTTCAATGTAAACAATAATGAGCATGCATTATGTATGATTAGAATGCCCATGAGCGAAATTCAAAATATAAGTGGAAACTTAACATATATACCAAATTTGAAGGTAGATTTGAATTTCATAAGAATGAGCTCATGTTTAAGAACACTTATCTTTCTCATCTTTCATGTGATATGTATCATCTCTCATCTACTTTAGTTAGGAGTATGGAATGCATAAACTAGAACACATTTGACAATTTTTTTCCTTTTTCAATATGTGTTGTTTATAAACATAAAAAAACTTGGTTTTGTATATTAGAAATATATTATTTTTTAAATAAATATATTTTAATTTTATATTTTTTTGTAAAAAATAAAAAAATCAATTTTCAATCAAAATTATTACAACAAATTTTAACATACAAAAATTATAAATTTCTAAAAGTTATTCAATTTTTTACATTTCATTTTCTTATTAAAAATATAAATATCTTAAAAATATCTATAAAATAAAAAAAAAAACTGTTTTTTCAAATTTATATTATGTTTAAAATATTAAAAGAGATCATGATTTAATATAACAATATTTTCCCCGTTCATGGATTTTTATATATTGCTTTTAAATAAAGTAACTGGAAAATCCAAGTCGTGTTATATTTGAATGGGAATATTTTGAAAATATATATTAACGAATATGTAAATCTCTTTCTCTCATATATATTTTGAAAGCATGATACCAAAGTGGATACATAACTGCATCTCCATGGTAGTAAATGGATTCTGTGATTGGTACATGCTGTGAATTGACCATAAATATGCAACATGGTGATGCTCGGGTTCGTTTGTTTTTAAGGATTTAAAAAATATAAAATTAACCACATAAGAAATGCGGAAGCAGAAAACAATTTTCTCTCATGTAAAAATATGGAGAACATGACATCATAAACCAAATTTTATGTCACTTGATATTGTGATGTCAAACCTCTCATGTCAAGCACAACGCTAAAACTGTGTAGAAATTGTTCATGTCAAGCACAACGCTAAAACTGTGTAGAAATTGTTCCTCCTGGATATTATCTCAAGGACAAAATGTCCTTAGGTTCATTTGTAGACCCCGGCCACATCATACATATCGAAAAACGGCGAAATGTTCCAATCTCGAGGAATCTCATCGTCTACTCCCTGATTGATTCACCATGTAGGACCATGTCTGTGTCACTGAATACTTTAGAGAAGGCCGTGCAATCCTCAGATGAACAATTTGTAGTTTTGTTTTCCGTGATACGCAGCTGATCATTGCTAAACAAAGTATATTCGAGATTTTCTGTGCCCGCTTCGGCAGCGATTATCTCAGAGGATAATCCCTGATTCACCAGACCGTGGAAAACCAGAGGAATCTCATGCAGTAATCCCTGATTCGTCAGATACGGTCAAATCATGTCCATGTCACTGAATCCTTCAGAGAAACAAGACCAATCCTCAGTCGAAAATTTTGTAGTTTCGTTTTCCATGATAGGTGGTTGATCATTA
>ML787149.1:801051-812143 GCA_009831015.1 Picea engelmannii
AATTGAATCTCGGTGCATATTTACCCAGTTGTCTTGGTCTAGCTCTGTTCTTATTGTGTATAATAATGGCAAGTGTTACTGTATCGTACGATTTGTGTCTAATAATGGCAAGTGTTACTATACCAAACGATTGTTAATAATCATTTAATAATCTCATCATTTTCTTAATACGAGTGCTAGACTGGCGTTTGCTAATGATATTTCATTTTCCCTGTGCTGATTCCGACTCAAATGTTTAGACTTGTGTAGGCGAACGAAGGGATGCGAAAATAGCGAGAGCGAGGAATCTTCCTTTCGCCTCTTATATGAACACGGGTTCCATGAAACCATAAGGCTACATTTTCTTTCTCCACGTTGTGTTTCAGAGCACTGGCGACGCTTCTCGTGATGGATAGTTGTTGTAGCGTATATTTAAGGACATTATCTGACCTACTCCTTTTCTTCCAGGGATTTTATGATTGAAAATCTTTTACTGGTAAAGAGTCCAGATAAATTAAACAATTTAAATATGGCGAGGGCAACAAACCCTTTGACCTAATCAAAGTTGGACAATCACTTAAAATATTTCTTGAGAGTTGTTGGGAAATGGATTGTAATTAAACATTTTATATATAGAGAGGGAAACAAACTCTTTGATTAAGTTGGACAATCACTTAAAATATTTATTGAGAGTATGTTGTTTGTTGGGAAATGGATTGTAATTAAACATTTTATATATAGAGAGGGAAACAAACTCTTTGACCTAATCAAAGTTGGACAAACACTTGAAATATTTCATGAGACTATGATGCTTGTTGGGAAAAAGTTTGTAATTAAAAATTTGTGAATAGATAAGGTTTTTGTTTTAGATTTATGTGGTGTAAGAAATATGCAATAAGATTTCATGGAAGAATTACCTTTTCTATAATGGAAGTTTGATTTTTTTTATTATTTCATAAAAATAAAGTTTTAAAATAGTAAATATAATTATAAAGTTTTAAAATAGTATATATAATTATATATTTGGGAGTGGAAAAAAAATGATAATTGAATTTAAAAATTATATAGATTTTTAAAAATAATTTAAAATCGTAATTATATATATATGATTGTATCAATTTAACAAGAATATATATAAAGTTTATGCAAAATTATATAATTTTTATTAAAAATAAGAATAATTTGTTAGTGAAATATATATTAATGAGAATGAAATTATTTGTATTTGAAAGAAAGTCATTTGATATATGCATATGATATGAAAGCAACTATATAGAAGGGAAAGAAAAGAGATACACCATATTTAGATATAAATAAAGATACTCATGATGCAAAATGGTTGCAAAGTATTTCTGTTATAAAACAATTACTGAATATGTTGAAAAGGTTGAATATTTAGAATAGTTGCAAAGTATTTTTTGTCATGTTCCTACATTGTGCCTTATGATCATGCACCTCTTGAGGGGGTGTGACACCATGACGTTTTCCACTTTCTTTCTTGGCAACACCAATGATACTTTGTCCAAACTACACCTCTTCACGTAGAGCATACTCATACTTTGTTCTAGGCTATTGGAAAGTCACACTCCTACTCTAGTGCAACTCTTGTATACATAGACAATTGTTAAAAATGTTAACATTTAGTCACATTTAAGCATACATCCATGAACATGAGAAGCCATGAGAACAACAATGGAACAAATGAAAAAAATCCAAATAAATAGTGCGAGAGCCACGAATCGTGCCTAACACCCGGCTATATCTTTTTTATTGTGAAACAATTACAATATGAGCACTATCGTCTCGGTTTCCAACTTGTGTAGAGTCTCGACTCGCCTCAACTCACCAAAACACTCATACACAGATTCATCACCGAGACTCTCTATCACAACCGTCTCTGCAACTTTCTTCCGTGCACCTCTTATGTTCCCTCAACCACAAACTTGTTGTCCCTTTGTTTTCATAGACTTCACAAAAATTTGTTTTGCCTCACACATGCCTCCAATAGACCTAGATTTCCAGACTTCCCCAACACCAAC
This sequence comes from Picea engelmannii, assembly GCA_009831015.1. NCBI lineage: Eukaryota > Viridiplantae > Streptophyta > Pinopsida > Pinales > Pinaceae > Picea > Picea engelmannii. Next base: position 803,070 of record ML787149.1, read on the forward strand.
CAAAAAATAGGTCTTCCCACTCTATCAATTGAATCCACCTCAAGGTAGCACAATTCCTCCCATTTGGAGTGACTTGGCTCCTTGACGAACCTCACCCCTCTTTTCCTAATCCTACCTCATAACCACAAAGCTCTTCTTGCTCTCTTCCAAGCTTTTTTTCTTCGTTGTGCACTACTTTTATCTTATAGGTACTCCAAAGGTCACCATCGCGAACCGTCACGTCCTTTGGGGGTGTTGTGCCCCTTCCTGAAACCATGTGTCCAAATGAATCGTCATGCCCCTCCACAAATTCGATCTCCCAAACGAATAATCGTGCCCCTTTGTGGACCTAGTTGCCCAAACGAACCCATGTGCTTGTCAACCATCATGCTCCTTGGTACTGACACACCCGACCTTGGTGTGCCCCTCATGTTGATGCACCCCAATCTCTTGGTCACTTCATACTTGGGAAATCCCATTGGTGTGTTCCCATTCCCAAGGCATCCACTTGGAAAACATGGGTGTCAGAGAAACCCTAAGTTTCGTCTCTTTGAGGACTTAGGAGAGGTTTTGAACACCCTTCTAGCGCAATACCTTACATCCTCCCCCACCTCAAGTCATTTTTGTCCGTGGAAACATACACAAAATTTTTGATCTCCAAATCTCTTCCTGAACTCATGCCTCCACTACAACTATGTTTGTTGGAAACCGCAAGTTTCGTGTCAATCGGAAACCCCAAATTCTGTCAAAGTGGAAACCCCAAGTTTCCTTGAGAAATGGAAACACTAAGTTTTCCGCCAACGAACCAAACTATACCCCAAAAAAATTCGCACGATCTGTTTTTTGAGTTAATGCAGTCACTTCACCCAACTCCAAGGATCATAATCACCCAACTTTGTTGCACTATCTCGYTGCGATGTTTTTTCCTTACCATTTTTTGGTTCTGTTGCTGTCGAAGGAGGTTAGTTCACAAAAGGMATTATGGGAAATCACTTTCCAAGAGAAACAAGCATAAAATAGAGGTCAACACAGAGGCAATGGCAAGAAGGAATGTGAATTTGCGGGCATTTATCACCGCAGTTGAAGTCTTAGAGTAGGAATTTAGGAACTTTCATACAGATTATCATTCTTGATCATCTCAGGTCAATGAAATTATAGACACCATCATTCAACAAAGAGAACCAAATAGATAGTAACATGATGAATTAGATGTGATACAAAGTCATGTAGAGAAGCTACATCTTCAAAGGATGTCATCTCCTCCAATGTTAGTGGATTCCCCCTCTAGCAGTGGATCATCCAAAACAATAGATTTCTCAGGAATTGATCTGAATTAGCGCAGACAAGAAGAATATATGGAAGAATAGGACACAAATAAAAACAATCACTTGGGTAGTTAATGTTTTGTAGAACAACATGCACATTAAGAGTTTTCTATGATAGATATACTCAAAATTTTTGGAATATTTTGAATTTTAGTAAAATCCATGTTGAAACTGAAGAATGTAGGATAGTATCAAGTCTAGTATGGAGGAGGACTCATATGGAAAACATTGATGGATTTTTTTTACTTCTCTACATGCTACGACTCCTCATTTTTTATTAATATATATTATCAGTTCTTATCAAGAAAAAAAAATTAAAAAATTGCTTTCATATAGTCACTATACACTTGGGTTCAGGGTTAAAAATGAGCAGTCTTTACAATGTCAATGGAAGAATTTCTTGCATAAAGGATGACCAATTGAAGATTAATTCAGATGGAGAATATTCAAATCGTTTTTGTAGAGTATGTTAAAAATATATGATAAAAGTATGTTGAAAATGCATAGTAAAAAGGATTTTCTAGTATTGATAGCTTCGATTTTTTTTTAGTTAGCGCCGAATATGATTCCTTGTTAAATCAAAGTGTCAAGTACCAAACATCGATCAAGAGATGGAACAAATTTTAACTTGTAAGGCATGTAACCACTTGATCTGACTTAACAACCATTATACCTCAACCACAACCCCCATACGAGAGCATGTTGACACTTTTTTGAGAAAGTGAACCTTGATAGAGGCTATTATAATAACACTCCACTTTCATCTAAAAATTGTCGACCTCTCGTGGCCATCGTTTTGTTTTAAAGGGAAAATGAGAAAATAATCCCTTACAATCTGAGAGAAAAAGAGCGTTATCTTATATCTGTCAATTGCCCCATTTCCAAAATGCAATGACAAGGAGGATTTTAGGACAACCTATTTTATCTACTTCAAAAATCAAGAGTCGTTTCAAATGGTTTTCAATGATCGAAATCTCACAGTGGGGAGAACTTGAAACCGTAGTTATGAGATTTGTCAAAATGACCTGCAATCTTAAGCCAAAAATGTGAAGAGTTCCAATCTAATTTCATATCTTAGGAACATGAATCAGGCCACTTGTGCAATCGAATTCAAAACAACAACTAATGTGTGAGCAAAAATGGTAGAATAAAGGTAACTTACATATGTTATGGTGAGGATCCATCCTAAGCGGGGATCAACCTTAGTGAAGAGATTAAACCCTAACTTACTTTCCAGCTCCTTGTCTACAGTGTGCCTCATATTCTTGTTTGTTGTACCTTCACGACCACGATTGTGACCCCCTCTGCTATCGCATCTGCCATCGAAGGCATTGAATTTGGATCTATGAGAACTCATGTTATTTTTGTTATGATTAGTCGCCAAGAGAGTTGATCTGGCAAGGACTCGATCGAACAACATATATGGTACAAACAATGCTCAGGACATGTTGGCAAAAGAGTGTGAAGAAGAAAAGGGGTGTATTTTATGAAATGGGTGTGTACGATCTTGAGGCTTAGGCGGGAAATAATGATTTTTTTTATGTGTAATATTGTTGGAAATAATATTACCCAATTCAATACCATATTGTCTACGATATTATCATATTTTCATTTGATACTATCATATGATAATATTATATGATAAATGTAAATAAAACATTTGCAATATATAACCTTTGAAAGAAAACATTTACAAAATATATATATATATATAAAATAAAACATTTTTGCATTACAATATTATATTAAATTAAGGTAACTATGAAGGTACTGGGTTTCACTAGCTTAACTATGAAGACACCAGGTTTCATTAGTTGTGACAGAAAACTTCCATTACTAAATGGACTCTATATTTGATAGTAAAGTTTCATAATGGAGGAACTCTACCCTCTAGATTGATTTTGGTTTAATCAATATAATTTCGTCACTTGCGAATATTCCATGGATCAACCAAGATAGATGTTGTAGATTTCACTCTAGCTTATACGTTATAGTCCCCTTCTTGTTTTTTAAAGAATATATTACCAAATGGTCTAATATAATGAGACCTTAATATAAACCATAAGGTATATAACAAGAAATAATATATATTAATGTGCAAATTACAAAATGTTAGTCTAGAGGAGTAATAGTCATTAATTTAGTTTTTTTTATTTGTGTGACTAATTATTTACTTGTGTTTTTTACCCAACAATCAAATTAGTTATTTATATTGTTGTGTTGAAAAAATATAGTAGCATTTATTCATTTTTAGTTTTTCTGAGTAAAAGTTTTAGTCATGTAGTCATTTATTTTCCAAATTCTACTAGTGAAGAAGATATAATTGATACAATTTTATTCCAGCGGAGTGGCAATGTGGTTTGCGATGAGGAGCCAACTAATGGAACTTGTATTTGGGATGAAGAAGAAGAAAATGTTGCTAACAGTATGGGGGGAACAAGTCTCTTTGATGTTAACTTAGAGACCATATTTTATATACCTTGTGGAGAGAAGATTTTCTATAATCGAGCAATTCTTGATCATGAAACTATCCCACATTTTGGAGATTGCATGGTATCATCTAGTGAGCCAATTGGTTTTGATAAGGGTATCATTCTTACCACAAACAAAAAAACAAAGAAGAAATGGTGGGAAAACCCATGCCACTAGGAAAAATATCAATAAATGCCTTCAGGAGCATAGGAATTGAAGGATAAATTAATGGTCAAAGAGGATCAACTTGTGAAAGCGTTGACAAGGGTAGACACTACTCATATAAACATTGAATATTTTATTGGAAAAACCCAGATGGAGGAGAGACAAAAAGGATTTGTTGGTGGATTCACTAGTGAATTCAAAGAAGCACTAAAGAAGATGGAATTTCATTACTTGCAAGTGTTCATCGATAGGGACCTTTCTCTCAAGTTTGTTGAAGACAAGGAAAGGGAGGTTTAGGAGATTTGCTACTAGTTGAGTTTGGCATGCTCCTCATCACTTACAATATGGACTGAGTGACACCCATGATTTGAGGGAGGATCCTCTTGTGACAATTCTGCACGAGCATTCAGAGTTGCAGGTAATTGAGAAGAGGTATGATGCATAGGGTTTTGACTATGCTCCTATTTTTCATTGTGGGGATCATGAGTCAGTTCTTTTGGATATCCCACTAAAGGCTCAAGGCTTAGCTATAGAGGATATACTTGAGCACATTCCTTTTAGACCTACCCCCAAGGGAGTATATAAATCTATGGATTGGGTGGATAGGTATATGAAATACATGGACACACTCTCAGATGCAAGGTCACACATCATCAGTAGAGTGATCGATACATTATCTCCCACAATATACAATATGTTACATGATGATTCAGTGATATAGAACAATGTGTAGAGGTGTTCATTGGAACTCAATTGTGTGCAATGGAGTTGTAGTGTGTTTCCTCCAGGGAGACCTCCTCAAAAATTCCATGAGAATACCATTGAGTTGAGGTTACTTAATATAGGTGAGTGAGAGGGTGGGCCTCAAGGAGAAGCATATCCCTTGATGATCAGTCTACATCTGGGATATCATCAGATGAGGGTCAAGGTGCAAGATAGTCATATGTGTGCTTCCATATTTCATTATGATTTCATGGTCATGCCCTCTGGGTTGACCAATGCATTAGTAACTCTCCAGTGTTGTAGGTTGTGGAAGAGGTACCTATTGTTATTATTTGATTCCCTCATTATATATAATAGGACATGGGAGGTTCACCTGAGTTAGTTGGATGAGACAGGTGGCATTGTGGCCATGAGAGGGGTATTTAATTTTGGCCATATGATAAGTGCAAAGAGTGCATGGGAGGAGATCCAGATTCTATTGGAGTGGTTCAGAGAGATTTCATCAGGCATTCGGAGTGGTGGAATTTCAATTTGGTGGTGGGATCCTAACATTCATCAGAGTTATAGACTACTTGATATGATGAGGATGTTTGACATGGTCATGTTAGTGATTTGGTTTCTTCTTTGTGAGGATATTGTGAGAGGAGTTTTTGATATTTTTCCTATAGGAAAAGGTAGATTTTCCTTCATGATACCCAAAATTGATTCTATCCATGGGTTGTTGGACCTTCACTTCACTGCAATGCTTTAGTGAGACATGCTCTATGAAAGTGGTTTCATCTTACGGGTCCAAGAGATTAGAGTGTAGTGTGAGCATGGCGATAATATAGTCATGATGATAAGGTTACAGTGTCATCATGATGGTTACCCTCAGAGATTAGTTTCAGATTCTGGGACTATAGTGTTTGACAACTCGGTAGCTGATGTAGATGATATGGAGAATTTTCTCTTTATGGAATTTACACTTGAGATGCTTAGGATTGGCTTCATGGAGGAGTGGTATTCTGCAAGATTGACCAAGTTTGTACAACTTATGCTTTCCTAGCTTATCAGGGGTAGTTAGGTGGATTCTTTTGTTAGCTCCTTTCATATTAGTGTTGTGAGAATAAGATGTTCCACATAATACAGAAAATTATGGTAACCTTGAGAATTTTCCACATACGAACATGTTTGAGAGAGGTTTGCATAGAGGGATTTTGTGGATGATATGTTGGGCGATATGGAAGCGTGTATGACCTGGAAATAGATCATGTCAAGGCACACCCATATAGCAGGGTTGATGTAGTCCTTTCCCATTTTTGAGCGAGATTAGGAGAGCATGTTGATAGATTGCATCACAAGTTTACTAAGGGTGCAGGGAGAATGTAGTATGTGTATAGTGATTGATCAGTCGTCAGAGTTCATGGACTTCTTGTCTATTTCTTCAGATTATGCGAAAGCAAAGGTGAAAAAGATATCCAGTGGAGATATGTTTAGAGACCATGGGTAGCATGGATTCATTACTAATGATTGATATATAATTCCTTTTTCGATATTCGAGATCGAGTATGGTAGTACATTTAAAGTCCGTGACTTCACCTCGATGTCTATGAATATTATTATTCATGGTAGTAGGTTCAACACTTACATGTATTTTAGATTGAAGTTCCGAGAGAGGAGGATTCATATTGAGAACAATGGTCAGACAGTTATGATCATAGTGGCACAATGGTAGAACATTTTTTCCTTTATGAGGTTAGCTTGGAACCTTGGGATTTCAGTACTAGATAGTTCAATAGCTAACATAGATACACGAGTTTGTTTTTGTTTTCATGAGACTCGTTCCCTGGTAGATTAGTTCTTTGAGGAGTTTATCGAGTTATTGCAGTATCAAGTTTCCCTACTTAGAGGCAGTATTCAAGAGAGATGTTATGTCTGCACCTTATCATATCATGCATTAAGCAGAGGATGCTTCACATATTCCAGGGTGGTTTGGGACCGTGGAATCATTTTTCGTTTTGTTATGGCTCAGTCAACGAAGCGTCAGGTTGTGATGGCATTGCTTGAGGACAAGAAATATTTGGAAAGGGAGTACTGTAATGTCCCCATTTTTGGATTCCCATGACCTGCAGTTAGAGGCGACCTTATGAGTTTATGTCATCCTGACTAGATGAGTAAAATGAGGATAAAAGTGAGCTTAAGCAATTTGTAGGAGTTATATGGGGCTGAGGCTAGACCATTCACCATATTTCATCATCAATATCATTTCTACACATTTCTCTCTTGGTTCTGTGGCATTGTGAAAATTTCCACAATTTGGGGTTATTATTGAGCATACTTTAATTAAATACACTAGAGGTATTATTTGAATCATATTGTCTGAGGGGATACCTTTGTGTAATACCTCATTATAACCAAGACAAAAACATATAAAGGTTGGGATGATGAGAAAGGGACTCTCATGTCTAGAAATGTCTTAAAAAACTAATTAATCACTTTTCAACATTAAAAAGATCTATAAAAAGGTTTTTTAAGTGACTTAAAGTTTATAAAAGTCGGTTTTATTTATTAAAAGGGTAAAAGGGTCAGCAAAAGGGTGAACAACGAGATAAAAGGAAAATGAGGGAACTTTTTTTGATTATGCATATTGTTATTTTTCTAAATGAAGTTGAGAGAACTCTTGTGGCTTTGGCTCTTGGGATGAAAACCCTAGGAAATTTGAAATATTGGTTTCAATGGTGAGTTATCAACCCAAGATAGTATATTATACATATTCTTCAGTGTGCTTCATTGTGATAGAGTTTATCATCTTGGCGATGAAGTTTCTTCATGTGCGACTGAGTTTTATCTTGTGGCGATGAAGTTTCTTCATGTGCGACTCAGTTTTATCTTCCTTCGTCGGCAGCAGAATAAAACTTGGAAATCACATGAGAACATTTATTGGCAACCAACATGGTATCAGATTCTGAAGTAGACTTGGGTGCAGCTTCATCCATTTTGGACCGCGTCATATTTTCTCCCGTCAGACAAAATCAATCCGGGATTGTACAAGTTCGACCTCGAGGGTTTTAGTGCCGCTTGGCGCGATGCTGATCAAGGATTTGATCAGCTTCTAGTATATGCAAATATTTTCTCCTTGTATTAAGCGCTGAAAGATTCCTCGCAGATTGACAATGAATCTCACTAGGGATATCAAACTTTCGAGGTAATCTGAAGATATGAGAGGCACGGATGACTTCCAACAACGTGAATTCAATCTCTGAATTGATTGTTGCAGATAACGAAACGACATTCAGCTCTGCTGTCAGAGAGAGTATTTCATGTATAAAGCTCTAAATTTCATAATCTCCTGTGACTGAAAATCCGTGTTAACCTACTTGTTGTCTCAGGTTGAAAATAGGGTTTGCAGATCTCATTGGTATTAGAAGTTGGACGTTGTTGTTCTAAAGATGCCCATCTCCCATTAAAACCTCTATTGATGCTTTATAAGTGAACGTCGTTCGAGTAGAACCAGCTTCCAACTGCTGGAAGAGTCAACACGGAAGCGTAGGTGTAAGAGGCAAGTTTTAAGGGCTCTGAACTATTCAATTAGAACAACAGAAGCTCGCTGACTTTCCTCCCATCTCTTCTACATGTATTTTGTCATGGTTCGAATTTATCATATTGGTATTGAAGAGTGATCGCATTGGCTCGTTCGAGTGCGTAGCTCTATTAGCATGAGGTGGCTTCGTAAAACCCATGAAAGCTCACCTGTTCAGGTATACGAAGTCGGTGGTCTCATGAAATAGAATGACGGCAGCTCTTCGTATTTCATAAACCTGACCGTCCAGTAAAAACATTGAATCTCTGTGCATTGTGAGCGCACTGGGGCCTCTTTGCCCAGTTGTCCTGGTCTAGCTCTATTCTTATTGCGTATAATAATGGCAAGTGTTACTATACCATACGATTGTGATCACTAAGATTGTTAGTAATTATTTATTAATCTTATCATTTTCTTAATACGAGTGGTTGACTGGCGTTTGCGAATGATATTTCATTTTCCCTGTTCTCATTCCGAGTGTAGGCGGCCGAAAGGATGCGAAAATAGCGAGAGCCAGGAATCTTCCTCTCGCCTTTTATATCAAGACGGGTTTCATGAAACCATAAGGCTACATTTTCTTTCTCCACGTTATGTTTCAGAGCAATGGCGACGCTTCTCGTGAGAGATAGTTGTTGTAGCGTATATTTAATGACATTATCTGACCTACTGCTTTTCTTCCAAGGATTTAATGATTGAAAATCTTTTACTGATAAATAGTCCAGATAAATTGAACAATTTAAATATTGTGAGGGCAACAAACCCTTTGACCTAATCAAAGTTGGACATACACTTAAAATATTTCTTGAGAGTATTTTGTTTGTTGGGAAATGGATTGTAATTAAACAATTTAA
>ML787149.1:834714-848469 GCA_009831015.1 Picea engelmannii
GGGAAAGGACTACATCAACCCTGCTATATGGGTGTGCCTTGACATGATCTATTTCCAAGTCATACACTCTTCCATATCGCCCAACATATCATCCACAAAATCCCTTTGTGCAAACCTCTCTCAAACATGTTCGTATGTAGAAAATTCTCAAGGTTACCATAGTATCTTGTATTATGTGGAACATCTTATTCTCATAACACTAATATGAAAGTAGCTAACAAAAGAATCCACCTAACTACCCCTGATAAGCTAGGAAAGCATAAGTTTCACAAACTTGGTCAATCTTTCAGAATACCACACCTCTATGAATCCAATCCTAAGCATCTAAAGTGTAAACTACATAGAGAGAAAATTGTCTATATCATCTACATCGGCTACCGAGTTTTCAAACACTACAGTCCCAAAATATGAAACTAATCTCTGAGGGGAACCATCATGCTGACACTGTAACCTTATGATCATGACTATTTTATCGCCATGCTCAGACTACACTCTAATCTCCTCGACCCCTAAGATGAAACCACTATCATAGAGCATGTCTCGCTAAAGCATTGCAGTTAAGTGAAGGTCCAACAACCCATGGATAGACTCAATTCTGGGTATCATGAGGGAAAATCTACCATTTCCTATAGGAAAAATATCAAAAAATCCTCGCACAATATCCTCACAAAGAAGAAACCAAATCACTGACATGACCATGTCAATCATCCTCATCATCTAAAGCAGTCTATAACTCTGATGAATGTTAGGATCCCACCACCAAATTGAAATTCCACCACTCCCAATGCCTAATGAAATCTCTCTGAACCACTCCATACGAATCTGGATCTCCTCCCATGCACTCTTCGCACTTATCATATGGCCAAAATTAAATACCCCTCTCATGGCCACAATGCCACATGTCTCATCCAACTAACTCAGGTAAACCTCCCATATCCTATTATATATAGTGAGGGAATCAAATAATAACAATAGGTACCTCTTCCACAACCTGCAACACTGGAGAGTTACTAGTGCATTGGTCAACCCAAAGGGCATGACCATGAAATCATAATGAAATATGGAAGCACACATATGACTATCTTGCACCTTGAGCCTCATCTGATGATATCCCAGATGTAGACTGATCATCAAGGGATATGCTTCTCCTTGAGGCCCACCCTCCCACTCACCTATATCAAGTAACCTCAACTCACTGGTATTCTCATGGAATTTGTCAGGAGGTCTCCCTAGAGGAAACACCCTACAACTCCATTGCACACCATCAAGTTCCAATGAACACCCATACACATTATTGTATATCACTGAATCATCATGAAACATATTGTATATTGTGGGAAATAATGTATCGATCACTCTAGTGATGATGTGTGACCTTGCATCTTAAAGTGTGTCCATGTCTTTCATATACCTATCCACCCAATCCATAGATTTATATACTCCCTTGGGGGTAGGTCCAAAAGGAATGTGCTCAAGTATCTCCTCTATAGCTAAACCTTGAGCCATTAGTGGGATATTCAAAAGAAACGACTCATAGTCCCCATAATGAAAAATAGGAGCATAGTCAAAACCCTATGCATCATACCTCTTCTCAATTACCAGCAACTCTGAATGCTCATGCGTAATTGTCACAAGAGGATCCTCCCTCAAATCATGGGTGTCACTCAGTCCCTCATGTGTCACTAATACCAAAGATCATGGAGTCTCTACTGTAAGTGATGAGGAGCATGCTAAACTCAACTGGTAGCAAAGCTCCTAAACCTCCCTTTCCTTGTCTTCAGCAAACTTGAGAGAAAGGTCCCTATCCATGAACACTTGCAAGTAATGAAATTCCATCTTCTCTAGTGCTTCTTTGACTTCACTAGTGAATCCACCAACAAATCCTTTTTGTCTCTCCTCCATATAGGTTTTTCCAATAAAATATTCAATGTTTATATGAGTATCATCTTCCCTTGTCAACACTTTCACAAGTTGATCCTCTTTGACCATTAATTTATCTTTCAATTCCTATGCTCCTGAAGGCATTTATTGATATTTTTCCTAGTGGCATGGGTTTTCCCACCATTTCTTCTTTGTTTTTTTATCTATGGTAAGAATGCTACCCTCATCAAAACCAATTGGCTCACTAGATGATACCATGCAATCTCCAAAAGGTGGGATAGTTTCATGATCAAGAATTGCTCGATTATAGAAACTCCTCTCTCCACAAGGTATATAAAATATGATCTCTAAGTTAACATCAAAGAGACTTGTTCCCCAAATACCATTAGCAACATTTTCTTCTTCTTCATCCGAAATACAAGTGCCATTAGTTGGTTCCTCATCGCAAACCACATTGCCACTCCATTGGAATAGAATTGTATCAATTATATCTTCTTCACTAGTAGAATTTGGAAAATAAATGACTACATGATTAAAACTTTTAGTCACAAAAACTAAAAATGACCAAATTCTACTATATTTTTTCAACACAACAATATAAATGACTAATTTGATTGTCGGGTAAAAAACACAACTAAATAATTAATCACACAAATAAAAAAAACTAAATAAATGACTATTACTCCTCTAGACTAACATTTTGTAATTTGCACATTAATATATATTATTTCTTGTTATATACCTTATGCTTTATATTAAGGTCTCATTATATTAGACCATTTGGTAATATATTCTTTAAAAAACAAGAAGGGGACTATAACATATAAGATAGAGTGAAATCTACAACATCTATCTAGGTTGATCCATGGAATATTCGCAAGTGACGAAATTATATTGATTAAACCAAAAACAATCTAGACGGTAGAGTTCCTCCATTATGAAACTTTACTATCAAATATAGAGTCCATTTAGTAATGGAAGTTTTCTGTCGCAACTAGTGAAACCTGGTGTCTTCATAGTTAAGCTACTGAAACCCAATACCTTCATAGTTACCTTAATTTAATATAATATTGTAATGCAAAAATGTTTTATTATATATATATATATATATATATATATATATATAGTAAAATTTATATATTGTAAATGTTTTCTTTCAAAGGTTATATATTGCAAATGTTTTATTTACATTTATCATATAATAGTATCATATGATAGTATCAAATGAAAATATGATAATATCGTAAACAATATGGTATTAAAGTGGGTAATATTATTTCCAACAATATTACACATCAAAAAAATCATTCTTTCCCACCTAAGCCTCACGATCGTACACACTCATTTCATAAAATACACCCCTCTTCTTCTTCACACTCTTTTGCCAACATGTCCTGAGCATTGTTTGTACCATATATGTTGTTCAATCGAGTCCTTGCCAGATCAACTCCCTTGGCGACTAATCATAACAAAAATAACATGAGTGCTCATAGATCCAAATTCAATGCCTTCGATGGCAGATGCAATAGCAGAGGGGGTCACGATCATGGTCATGAGGGTACAACAAACAAGAATATGAGGCGCACTGTAGACAAGGAGATGGAAGGTAAGTTAGGGTTTGATATCTTCACTAAGGTTGATCCCCGCTTAGGATGGATCATCACCATAACATATGTAAGTTACCTTTATTCTACCATTTTTTCTCACACATTAGTTGTTGTATTGAATTCGATTGCACAAGTGATCTAATTCATGTTTCTAAGATATGAAATTAGATTGGAAATCTTTGCATTTTTGGCTTAAGATTGCAGGTCATTTTGACAAATCTCATAACTATGGTTTCGAGTTCTCCCCACTGTGAGATTTCGATCATTGAAAACCATTTGACACGACTCTTGATTTTTGAAGTAGATAAAATAGGTTGTCCTGAAATCCTCCTTGTCATTGCATTTTGGAAATGGGGCAATTGACAGATATAAGATAACACTCTTTTTCTCTCAGATTGTAAGGGATTATTTTTTCATTTTCCCTTTAAAACAAAATGATGGCCATGAGAGGTCGACCCTTTTCAGATGAAAGGCGAGTGTTATTATAATAGCCTCTATCAAGGTTCAATTTCTCAAAAAAGTGTCAACATGCTCTCGTATGGGGGTTGTGGTTGAGGTATAATGGTTGTTAAGTCAGATCAAGTGGTTACATGCCTTACAAGTTAAAATTTGTTCCATCTCTTGATCAATGTTTGGTACTTGACACTTTTATTTAACAAGGAATCATATTGAGCGCTAACTAAAAAAAATATCAAAGCTATAAATACTAGAAAATTCTTTTTACTATGCATTTTCAACATACTTTTATCATATATTTTTAAAATACTCTACAAAAACTATTTGAATATTCTCCATCTGAATTAATCTACAATTGGTCATCCTTTATGCAATAAATTCTTCTGTTGACATTGTAAAGAATGTTCATTTTTAACCCTGAACCCAAGTGTATAGTGACTATATGAAAGCAATTTTTTAATTGTTTTTTTCTTGACACAAACTGATAATATATATTAATAAAAAATGAGTAGTCGTAGAATGTAGAGAAGTAAAAAAAATCCATCAATGTTTTCCATATGAGTCCTCCTCCATACTACACTTGCTACTATCCTACATTCTTCAGTGTCAACATGGACTTTACTAAAATTCAGAATATTCCAAAAATTCTTAGTATATCTATCATAGAAAACTCTTAATATGCATGTTGTTCTACAAAACATTAACTACCTGAGTGATTTTTTTTATTTGTGTCTTATTCTTCCATAGATTCTTCTTATCTTCGCTAATTCAAATCAATTCCTCAGAAATCTATTATTGCGGATGATCCACTGCTAGAGAGGGAATCCACCAACTAATTCATCACGTAATTCTCCACATGACTTTGTATCACGTCTAATTCATCATGTTACTCTCTATTTGGTTCTCTTTGTTGAATGATGGTGTCTATAATTTGGTTGACCTGAGATGATCAAGAATGATAATCTGTATGAAATTTCCTGAATTCCTACTCTAAGACTTCAACTGCAGTGATATATGCCCACAAATTCACATTCCTTCTTACCACTGCCTCTGTGTTGACCTCTATTTTATGCTTGTTTCTCTTGGAAAGTGATTTCCCACAATGCCTTTTGTGAACTGACCTCCTTCGACAACAACAAAACCAAAAAATGGTAAGAAAAAAACCTCGTAGCGAGATAGTGCAACAAAGTTGGTTGACTCTGATCCTTGGTGTTGGGTGAAGTGACTACATTAAATCAAAAAAAAGATCGTGGGAATTTTTTTGGGCTATAGTTTGGTTCATTGGCGGAAAACTTAGTGTTTCCATTTCATAAGGAAACTTGGGGCTTCCACTTTGACAGAATTTGGGGTTTCTGATTGACACGAAACTTGCGGTTTCCGACAAACATAGTTGTAGTGGAGGCACGAGTTCACGAAGAGAGTTGGAGATCACAAATTTTGTGTCTGTTTCCATGGACAAAAATGACTTGAGGTGGGGGAGGATGTAAGGTATTGTGTTAGAAGGGTGTGCAGAACCTTTCCCAAGTCCTCAAAGAGACGAAACTTGGGGTTGCTCTGACACGCATGTTTTCCAGGTGGATGCCTTAGGAATGGGAACACACCAATGGGCTTGCCCAAGTATGAAGTGACCAAGAGATTGGGGTGCATCGACATGAAGGGCACTCCAAGGTCGGGTGTGTTAGTACCAAGGAGCATGATGGTTGCCAAGCGCATGGGTTCGTTTGGGCTTTGGGCAACTAGGTCTGCGAAGGGGCATGATTATTCATTTGGGAGATCAAATCTGTGGAGGGGCATGACGATTCATTTGGACACATGGTTTCAGGAAGGGGCACGACATCCATAAAGGACGTGACAGTTCGTGATGGTGACCTTTGGAGTACCTATAAGTTAAAAAGGGTGCACAACCAAGAAAAAAAGCTTGGAAGCAAGCAAGAAGAGCTTTGTGGTTCTAAGATAGGATTAGGAAAAGAGGGGTGAGGTTCGTTAAGGAGCCAAGTCACTCCAAATGGGAGGAATTGTGCTACCTTGAGGTGGATTCAATTGATAGAGTGGGGAGACCTATTTTTTGGTTGGCGTTGAGGAAGTCTGGAAATCCAGGTCTATTAGAGGCATGTGTGAGGTAGAACAAAATTTTGTGAAGTCTACGAAAACAAAGGGACAACAAGTTTGTTGTTGAGGGAACATATGAGGTGCACGACAGAAAGTTGCAGAGACGGTTGCGATATAGAGTCAGGGTGGTGAATCTGTGTATGAGTGTTTTGGTGAGGTTAGGCGAGTCGAAACTCTGCACAAGTTGGAAACCAGGACAATAGTGCTCATATTGTAATTGTTTCACAATAAAAAAGATATAGCCGGGTGTTAGGCACGATTCGTGGCTCTCGCATTATTTATTTGGATTCTTTTCATTTGTTCCATTGTTGTTCTCATGGCTTTTCATGTTTATGGATGTATGCTTAAATGTGACTAAATGTTAATTTTTTTAACAATTTTCTATGTATACAAGAGTTGCACTATAGTAGGATTGTGACTTTCCAATAGCCTAGAACAAAGTATGGATATGCTCTACGTGAAGAGTTGTAGTTTGGACAGAGTATCATTGGTGTTGCCAAAAAAACAAGTGGAAAACGTCATGGTGTCGCACCCCCTCAAAAGGTGCATGATCATAAGGCACAATGTAGGAATGTGACAAAAAATACTTTGCAACTATTCTAAATATTCAACCTTTTCAACATATTGAGTAATTGTTTTATAATAAAAATACTTTACAACCATTTTGCATCATGAAAATCTTTAGTTATATCTAAATATTGTGTATCTCTTTTATTTCCCTTCTATATAGTTGCTTTCATATCATATGTATATATCAAATGACTTTCTTTCAAATACAAATAATTTCATTCTCATTAATATATATTTCACTAACAAATTATTCTTATTTTAATAAAAATTATATAATTTTACATAAACTTTATATATATATATATATATATATATATATATATTCTGTTAAATTGATAGAATCATATATATATATATATAATTACAAATCTATATAATTTTTAAATTCAATTATCATTTTTTTTTCCACTCTCAAATACATAATTCTATATACTATTTTAAAACTTTATAATTATATTTACTATTTTAAAACTTTATCTTTATGAAATGATAAAAAAATCAAACTCCATTATAGAAAAGCCATGAGATCTTATTGCATATTGCTTACACCACATAAATCTAAAAACAAAAACCTTATCTATTCACAAATTTTTAATGACAAACTTTTTCCCAACAAGCATCATAGTCTCATGAAATATTTCAAGTGTTTGTCCAACTTTGATTAGGTCAAAGAGTTTGTTTCCCTCTCTATATATAAAATGTTTAATTACAATCCATTTCCCAACAAACAACATACTGTCAAGAAATATTTTAAGTGATTGTCCAACTTTGATTAGSTCAAAGTGTTTGTTGCCCTCGCCATATTTAAATTGTTTAATTTATCTGGACTATTTATCAGTAAAAGATTTTCAATCATAAAATCCTTCGAAGAAAAGGAGTAGGTCAGATAATGTCCTTAAATATACACTACAACAACTATCCATCACGAGAAGCGTCGCCATTGCTCTGAAACACAACGTGGAGAAAGAAAATGTAGCCTTATGGTTTCATGGAACCCGTGTTCATATAACAGGCGAAAGGAAGATTCCTGGCTCTCGCTATTTTCGCATCCCTTCGTTCGCCTATACCAGTCTAAAACATTTGAGTCGGAATGAGCACAGGGAAAACGAAATATCATTCGCAAACGCCAGTCTAGCCCTCGTATTAAGAAAATGATGAGATTATTAAATGATTATTAACAATCTTAATGATCACAATCGTTTGGTATAGTAACACTTGCCATTATTATACACAAATCGTACGATACAGTAACACTTGCCATTATTATACACAATAAGAACAGAGCTAGACCAAGACAACTGGGTAAAGAGGCCCCAGTGCGCTCACAATGCACCGAGATTCAATTTTTTAACTGGACGGCTTGTTTTATGAAATACGAGGAGCTCCCGTCATTCTATTTCATGAGACCACCGACTTCTTATACCTGAACAGGTGAGCTTTCATGGGTTTTACGAAGCCAACTCATGGTAATAGAGCTACGCACTCTAACGAACCAATGCGATCACTGTCCAATACCAATATGATAAATTCGAACCATGATAAAATACATGTAGAAGAGATGGGAAGAAAGCCAGTGAGCTTCTATTGTTCTAATTGAATAGTTCAGAGCCCTTAAAACTTGCGTCTTACACCTACGCTTCCGTGTTGACTCTTCGAGCAGTTGGAAGCTGGTTCAACTCCAACGACGTTCACTTATAAAGCATCAATAGAGGTTTTAATGGGAGATGGGCATCTTTAGAACGACAACGTCCAACTTGTAATACCAATGAGATCTGAAAACCCTATTTTCAACCTGAGACGTCAAGTGGGTTAACACGGATTTTCAGTCACACGAGATTCTGAAATTTGAAGCTTTATACATGAAATACTCTTTCTGACAGCAAAACTGAATGTCGTTTCGTTATCTGCAACAATCAATTCAGAGATTGAATTCACGTTGTTGGAAGTCATCCGTGCCTCTCATATCTTCAGATTACCTCAAAAGTTTCATATCCCTAGTGAGATTCATTGTCAATCTGAGAGGAATCTTTCAGCCCGAGAAAATATTTTCATATGTTAGATTCATAATGAAGAAAAAAGCAAAAACATAATATAAATAAGTGAAGCAATCAAGAAATCATGATGAGAGATAAATAAATATGGGAAGAAAAGGCATACTTTATATTCATCAATGCTTCAAAAATCATGTACATAGACATACATATATAATACAAGAAGACCATAATTGTCATGTAATTGTATAACAGTTAGGTAAACTAACTAACTTATGATTAGACTTTTAACATCCCCTGAAAAACTGCCACTACTTGACAATCACATGTTTCAAGTGAATATTCAAAGGGCTGATTCAAGATGCTCTCTGAACTATGAAAAAATGGCAGAAGTTGTTGTCTTCTACTAAATTGGTGGTTTAAGGGTGACCACAAACTCATTTGGTGGTTTGGGGATGACCACAAACTGAACGTTTAGTAGAAGTTGATTTCTTCTACTAAATGGCATGGTTTTAAGTTGACCATAAACTAACAAGAACTCAAGGCTAAAAAAATCTGAAAATATCTTCTCAATTGGTGGTTTTAAGCTGACCACAAACCATATCAACAACAATATGTTCAGGAACAAGAGTGCATACCAGGAACTAGGTTGCATACTTGATAATCTGTTCACAAGCTCTAAATCAAACTTGGAACTTGACTCAAAATCAAACTTGGAACCTAACTCAACTAGATTCCCCCCTGTCAGGGACAAGTGGTTCCAATTCCCTTGACCGTCATTGTCAAGTATGGCCAAGAAGAGATCTAGCACATCAAATTGTCTTCCGGCGGAGTCTGAAGACTCGATAAGACTACATCAACTAGGCCCCTATCATACCCTAAATCATCAAATCTTGAAAAACATTCATGTCCATCAAGTGTAGAAATGTCTCCAATCAAGTATGATTGTACTTGTGTATAAATCCGATGATAAGACTCCGCCAATCAATTGGCTTCGAAACGCCAACACCAATTCCCTAACCATTCAAAATGAATTTGTTTCCACTTGTGCTTTTGACACCTTACTAAGGGGTGATTTTTCTTCCCACAAAATCTGCATGGGTGAACATCAAAATAGTTTGATTTATCATGGCTAAATTGATGACAATGTTTGCACTGTATAGGTTCTTTATCTAACCGATTATCATGATCTAGAATATTTGTAACAACAACTTCATCAACAATATCCTGTACATGTTCCTTACCAATATCCTCAAGCTTTGTCTTCTTATCATCATTAAAAAACCCTCCACTCAAAAAGAAAATAGGTTCACAATAATTAGGAATATGAAAAAGGTTGTTAAGTGGGTTTATAAGACTAAGCTGAATGCAAAAGGTGAAGTTGAAAAGTACAAGGAAAGACTTGTAGCTCAGGGTTTTAGTCAGCAACCCGGTATTGATTACAATGAAACATTTGCTCATGTAGCAATAATTGACATTGTGAGAATGGTATTAACTATTGTAGCTCATAATACATGGATCATTCATCATATGGATGTTAAGTCTACATTCTTGAATGGATATTTGGAAGAAGAGGTTTATGTAAGACAATCTCCGGGTTATGAGATTGATAAACATAGAGATAAAGTTTACAAGTTAATTAAATCCTTATATGGATTGAAGAAGGCATCCAGAGTTTGGTATAGTGGGATTGATGAATACCTGATCATTGTTGGATTCATCACAATTCCAAGTGAACCAACCGTGTATACAAAGGCAAACCAGAAAGGTAAAATTTTGATTGTCTGTTTATATGTTGATGACCTGATTTTTACTGCAGATCTATCTGTAGATGATTTTAAAAATGCCATGAAAACAAAGTTTGAGATGACTGATTTAGGATTGATGAAGTATTTTATTGGAATTGAAGTGGATCAATCTGATGATGGAATTTTCATTTGTCAAACTAACTATGGAAATGAAGTATTGAAAAGGTTTAGAATGTTGAATTCTATACCAGCTGCAACACCTATGGCAACTGGTATTAAACTTAGCAAGTATGATGAGGGATCATATGTTGATCCAATTATGTATAAGAGGTTGGCTGGAAGCCTTATGTACTTAACAACAACCAAACCTAATATCATGTTTGTTGTAAGTTTGATTTTGAGATTCATGGAGACTCTGAAGAGTACTCATTGGCAAGCAGGAAAGAGGATCCTAAGATATGTCGCTGGAATAACTGACTTTGGTATCCGATACACATCAAGTTTAAACTTTGAGCAGATCAAATATACTGATAGTGATTTTGCAGGTTCCATTGATGATAGGAAAAACACATCTAAGTATGTGTTCAGTTTTGGATCTAGAGCAGTGGCATGGGCATCAAAGAAACAACCCATTGTGACTCTATCTTCTACTGAGGCAGAGTATGTTGCAACAATTGCAGTTGCATGTCAAGCTATGTGGATGAGAAGGGTCTTGAATGAATTCTTGCATGACCAGAATGATGCAACCCAAATTGTCTGTGACAATAAATCTGCCATTGCACTATCAAAGAATCATGTCTTTCACAAACAGAGTAAGCACATTGATACGAGGTATCATTTCATTCAAGAGCTGGTAAATCGTAAATATATTTATGTTCAGTTCTGCAGATCTGAAGAACAATTTGCAGACATATTTACGAAGCCTTTGAGAAATGAATTATTTAAAATCCATAGAAGAAATATTGGGGTTTGCAAGCTGTAATGCATTGTTTACAACAATTTTGTTTTTACATATTTTTAGTTCATTTTTCTCTAAAATTATTAAGAGGGAGTATGTCAGGATGTAATCATTTCACCGCCTCTATGCAAACGGTAAATCGATAGCTTGATTTTTCATGACTTGAGACACCATCACTGCCTTGATTAATCTTTTTATAAGATTGAAGAGTCATTCTTATTTTGTATATATACCTGAAATGGATTGTAATCGGTGACTATCAATTCTGAAAATATTTTTGAATCAAAGTTACTATTGTGTATTAAGAGGTGTTCTCTCCGTTAATACTTTGTTTTTTATTTGAGTTTGTAAACTCATTTGGTTCCTTGATCACATTCGCCAAATTGTTTTTAATTTGATTAAACACAATAATTATTTGATTTTACCGATTGGGAACCCGGTCCCATATTTACGCGGAGTTTATTTAGTGCACGTATTTTATTTACTGCATGGAGTTTGCATGGAGTTTATTTACTGCGCAGAGTTAGAATGCACATAGTTTACTTAGTGCGCGGAGTTTATTTACTGCACTAAGTTTATTTATTGCACGAAGTTGCGTGGAGTTTATTTACTTTGTTGAGTTTATTTACTGCGCGAAGTTTATTTACTATGCTTAGTTTATTTTGTTGGTTTGCGTCGAGTGATTGCATGAGCCGAAACTCGAACTCCAACCTTCTCTGCCTTCTATTTATACAAGAGGCACACCTCACACACTATCCCCCTTACACTTCTCCTTCAACTGTAGTGGCCACACACTGGTAACTTAAGCCAATGTTGCTACTTTCATTCGCGTTCCCATATCACAAGTCAACAACTTCAACCAAGGGAAAAGTGGAGGTAGATCTCCAAGCTATGTGATTGTATAGGAAACCATGAGAGAAATGGTAACGCACAGAAGGAGAACAGAGAGAAAGGCGAGAATGACCAGAAGTAAAAGAAACCAGCGCCTTACAAACCCCAACACTCGAATCTGAGGTGACTGTAAAAATGCAAGTGAGATATCACCTAAATTGAGCACACATCCTATAGATTTTTAAAAAAATATGAGAAAGGGTTTTGCATAAATTTCTCCAACACCATATAGATATTGAGAAAAACAATATTACATGCACAAGATAACTGAAAAGACCAACAACCTTCTACAAAAGAGAGACTGATCTATTTGATTTGCTTGCATGATTACAATGAAGAGATCCTCTATTTATAATAGGCTGAGAGGAGACATCATTGAATGGAGGAAGATGGATAATTTACTCATTGGAGTAATAAGACAAAGAGATGGTTGGGAAATTCGTCGAGTAATAATTCAAAGGAGCACATGGTGTAAGTCCACAAACAACCAAGAAAGATGACATTATCCTAAGTAAACTTATATCATTGAATAAAGTATCATTGGTGTTGACCAGCAACCAAGTGAAAACAAGAAGTGCACGATCATAAGACACAATGCAGAGATACACGATTATAAAACACAATGCAAAAAAGTAAAAAAAAATACTTGACAACTATTCTAAATACTCAATATTTTCAAAAATACTTTGCAACTATTTTAAATGTTTAATATTTTTAACATTACATACTAGTTATAAAAAAAAAGGACAGCAATGCATCATGAGTATATTTATTTATATATAACCATGAGCTATCTCTTATCTTTTCTTTCCTTTTTATATAGTATCTTTCATATGATATTCCTTTCTTTTAAATATATAGAAATAATTTTATTCTGATTTATATATATTTGACTAATAAATTATTCATATTTTCATAAAAATTATATATTTTTACATAAGACATCTATTAAATTAAATTGATACATTTCATAATTACAATTTTAAAATTAATTTAATTATATTTTTTTATTTTACACTCTCAAAAATATAATTATATATATTATTTTAAAACTTTATCTATATAAAATAATCAAATCCAATGTCTTTCTTTTTAATATATAGAAATAATTTTATTCTCATTTATATATATATATATATATATATATATATATAAACAAACTATTCTTCTTTTTAATAAAAATATAAAGATTATATATATATATATATATATATATATATATATATATATATATATATATATATATATGTGATGTTGATGATGATGATGATTAACATCCACTAAGACCTAATTGGTCTATCGTACCTTAAGAGGGTAAGTGATTACTTGTGATTCTTTAGAATTTTGTTTCTCTTCTCGAAAAGAATTAAGAGAAGCTTTCCAAGATCACCATACTTTTGCTGAGTTAAGAGGTTAGGAAGGTTGGTAGTGTGATCAATATTTTGAAAATGAGATCTAATATGAGTATAGGTAGGCTGAACAATCTAAGAGAAAATGTTTTTCAATTTCAACCTTCTTAGTGACACAAAGGTGACACACTCTTT
>ML787150.1:51918-106458 GCA_009831015.1 Picea engelmannii
GAGGAAAGCCTCGTCGAGGCTCTGCCTAACATTCCTATGTCTCTCAATGAAAATGAATGCAAAAACTGGAGCGGGCACTCTCCATTGCCCGGACCCAAATCCAATACAACATAATTGAAGGTAATGCCCCTCCAGTTGCAGAAGTCATCATGGAGCCTCTGGCTGCAGCAATCATTGTGGAGCCTCCAGTTGCAGCAGTCATTGTGGAGACTCCGGCTACAGTAATTATTGTGGAGCCTCTGGCTGTAGAAGTCATCAAGGAGCCTTCCATGGCATACGTCGTAGAGGAAATACCGGAGGAGCCCTTACAGGAGACTTCAGATATGTTCATAGTGTCGGAACACTGGGATCCTCCAAGTGACTTTAGAATGGGCGCCTCCTTGCCTGGTCCTAAGAACTATCATGGCATGGAAACTGCAGTGCCACCAAAAGAAGGCTTCATCTGCTATGTGGAAGGGGATACCCCAATTGACATGGCATCTCAGGAACCAGTCCCAAAGCGAATTGGAAAAGAACACTCTAGCGAGCCAGTGGATGCAGATTCAAACGAGCACAGTGGACAGGCCATGGAGGCTGGCTCAATCCTTGTGCCACCTCATATCTCCTGCATGCAAACCCCCTGGCATGACCTGACACCTCTACTACATCCAGACCTGCTCAATTTGGTTTTCGATTTGAGGAGCCAGATGGCGGATCACGCCTATCGTGGCACCCTTATGGCCCAGCGTGTGGACATGCTCTTCAACGCTTATTCCAATGCACCATCGGGACAAAGATGCCCAACCTGCCTACAACACTTTTTCATTCCAGCCACCTCAAAGGCCACCTCAGACACCACCGGGTAACAACTATGGTTCTACTCAAAGCTTACAGTCTCTTTTTCATAGTTTTTTATGCCATTCTAGCTATTTTCTATCAGACTCTAAGTACAATTAGGACCATGACTCACCATCAATCCTGGTTTCCTTCGGGCAGGGTTGATGGCAATCTAGTTTTATCTGAACAAGGGTTAACTATGTTTCAGTTTCTGATTAATCGGCGGAATGGTGGGTAACCCAGAAACATTGTTATTTTTTGCTACTTAATATAGAAGGAACCTCCATTTTTTTCTTAAAAAAAATAAAAAATTCAAAGAACTAAAGAAATTGCAATAGGGTCCTTGATCCCTCTTGAGTGGGCCCTACCCGAGAAGCACAAGGAACCTTGAGAAAACTCTAATAAGTTGAAAAAAATACCATATTTATTCCATTAGCATCCATAGTACATCAAGATAAAAAAGGCTTTAAGTCTCCGACATAAGTCTTCAGAGAAAAATCTCAAAACAATATTATCAAAAAAATGTCCCCCTTTCTCTCCTAGGCTAGAGGTCTATATATAGTCTTGAGAGTTCGACCTCCTTGCTTAGATTGAGGAGAGAAGAGGGGAAATAAGGGATCTCATTCAATCTCGTCTATATCTCGAACTGTTGTTGGTCAGGAGTGGATAATTATGAATAAAGAGTGCTCTAGAGGTAGGTGGGGACAAGGTCCCTTGATTCTTGGCTGACAATACTTCGAGGGATACAAAATCCCTTGTTTTTAGGATGTTGATGCCCTTAATATCTTTTGATTCATGGATTTTATCCTACTTGATGCTACACACATATTTTGGCATAGATATTAGAGAAAAAAGGTATGGTATACACAAAAATCCACCTCAAAACATATTTACTAAGAAACATGCAAAAATATTCATGACTTACTATTAAATATGGTAGAAAACCAATATTAATTCATATTATAGTGGGAAAAAAGTGCATATGATGAGCCTTTGAGATAGGCAATAGTTGGGTGATGGGTAAACTATATGTACTAATGTCCCTCAATTAAATTATCGACCAGGGTAAGTAGACTTAGAGTTGTGACACAGTATGAGTCAAGGCAGAAAGGAACAACTAATGAAAAGATTACTAGCCAAGAGAATGGTTTACCCTAAGGATCAACACCCTATTTCAATCTACAGTTCTATTTTAAAAGATGATTTAAAATACTCTAAACAAGCTACAATCCATCTGAACATTATACTTTTATTTAGATGTACAGAGCAATCTTTAAAACAATAAGCTTATTAATCTAAGTGAACAACTCTTCAAAAGCAATCTATAACTATGAACAATTAATCTAAGAAAGAAAATCCTTGAATGAGCAAGCAATCTTTGAATAAGTAAGCAATCCTTCAAAATAAATTCTTCAAAGTAAACTCTATTCTTAAAGCATATCTTCAAAAACTCATAATTAATTTTATCTTACAGGAGATAAACCCTATCCTCACACTAATCTGTCTAACTGAAAGCAAAGAGTGTTGTGATAATATTCAAATGTAATGGTTATGTCTACGGTGGTGAATTATGTCACGATGGCATCTAATCACTATTGATAATTCAAATGGAATCAATTCGATGCTAACTTCTACAGAGAAATGCAGAGTATGAACAAGACAGTCTATGGAGAGCTTTGCCATTATGTAGGTGTCAATGCATATTCTTGGGATTAATACAGTCTATAAAACTTGTGCAAGGAGATTCGAAATCAGATCCTATCCTATCACTATGGTGCTGGAAATAAAGTTAACAATTGTAAATCGACATGAAGTAATCGACACTCACAACTTAATAAAGTAGATATAGCTTTTAAAGACACTGCCTAAATAACCAATCTGTGAAGGAATTTACAGCTTATGAAACAGGGAAATAAAGGTATGATTACATAGTTAAATAGCTATGATAATGTATCCATTAATAAATCACAACTTGCATAAAAAGATGTTAGATGGCAGAGTATGGACAAGTAAATATGGACAACTGTGAGTACCATGTATTAAACATACAACTTCAAGGAGCAACCTGCAAATTATATTAAGAGATATACACAGTAACACAACTTCAACAAGTAACCCGAAATTAGCAAGTAATGAAAGTTAGATGTGAAAATATTATAGTAATATAAACCAGCTACCCAGATGCAATCACAGTCATGGCACTACTCCAACGTAATATGTCGTCACAAACTTAGCATAGCATTCGTATTAACATTAAAACAGATTTTTTACAGAGAAATTCAAGATAATGGTTGTATATATAAAAATTATGTGTGTTCATCCCAAGGGACTCCAGTATTTATAGATTTTATAACATAGCTAAGAGGTCGACCAATGAAAGGGTCGACACTCTCTTTAAAACATAAATTCATTAAAATCTGACAAAAAACAACATCTCTCCAACAGCTTCGTGCGCTCAAAATAGAGTTCGACTAAACTGCTCAAATTTAAATGTGATGACTTCCATAGTTGGAGGGCTTGAGCATGTACAAAACCCATGTATCGTATTCGCCAAGGAGAGCCCGCCAATATGCCAACCTCCAACTTCACTGCGCTCCGAGGGCCGGATCGAGGGTTGGATCACGTTTTTGACATGTTTCAAGCAAACGAAAAAATATTAATAGATTACACTCACTCAATTAAAGATAAATCATCATAAAATCATCATGAATAAGGATTACACATACCTTATGTTGACCCATGGAAAATTGATGTATAAAACCTGATAACACCTTCAAAAAAGAGCTAATAAAAGCATAGAATGTATAACTTCCATGTGAAAAAAGGGATTTAGGCAACGGAAAAACAAGAAAAACACAGAGTCATCATTGGGCTCATCATCACCCCCCAACTGAAACTTTGCACACCCTTTGTGCAACAAAGTTTGGTTCTTCTGCTCTTACTATTGTTGTTGTTGTCCACTAGGCTCCTGACCATTGCTAGGTTGTTTCCCTGTACCTTGTTGTTGTCCAACACCTTATTGTTGTTCATTGACCTGTAGTTGTTCAACAATTTGTTGATGTTCACTAAATTCCTACCTCAAGTCCCAAGCCACATACATTGTGATGGCTTGTTTCTCATGATATCCTTTGTTTTTCACAATCTTGGCCCACTCTTCTTCTTCCTTTCTAGTGTTGAGGTCGGCCACAAGTGCTACACAGAGAAGGAGTGGGTGATTCATCTTCAACCCAATCCATTTAGTTTTCATCTTCCTTAGGGTCTCTTTGTACCAATGTGTCCTTAAGAGGGAAAGTTGAAGGGTATTGGGAGAGTGAGGCTCTCTGATTTACAAACTATGAGGCAAGGAGTATTGCCTATTGTGGAATTTTTTTTTTTCCTTTTCTCCCAACAATATTAATTAGTCATCTAAGCGGGCCATTTCTTCTCTTTTTTTGGATGTCCAACTTGGGGCTACTTATTTATCCAAAAAGAGGTTGTGATGGTTGGTTATAATATCCTTTGGTCTTGTTTCCACTGCTCTAATCCACAAGGGTGTTTGAAGTTATTCTTCCTTGTACTTGTTTTATTCCTCTACCCTCATTTCTTCATTCCTTAGCCATGTTGCAAAGGCCATCATCTGAACATCCATCACATATGGATTGGGATTACAATTGTATGGGTGTGGTACGATGAGATTGTGCAAGTAAAACTCATGCGTTGTGTCTCTTTCCTCCATGTTGCACCCCTAATATGCATTCAAGAAGTCCTTGGGAGTGTCCATGTTGAATTTTACCAACTTAGACAAATGTTCAATCTGATTCTTATGCCACTACTCCTTTAAGAACAATATGTATGTCCTATCAGGTTGTCTGCATTATAGCATTTCTAAAGATACTTTGGATATTTTTTTTACTGCGGCCTCCATGATTTCTATACGTTCTTTCTTATCAAGCAGTTCTTTTTTTGTGTTATTCAGTTGTTGTTGCAGCTTCTGGTTTTCCACTTTCAATTTATGGTTGTACTCAACTTTTTTCATTGTCATAATCTAAAAAAATTTCTACATATGTTGGAATTGCTTCTCCAACTCTTGAGAGGCTTCTCTAGGAGCATCTTCTTTATGTTTCCCCTCGTTATCCTCTACCATTATCTTCCATTTGATGACATCAACTTTGAACTTTTCCAACTCTAACAAGGTTGAATAGATAAGTTTCTATATAGGGGTATTTGTCTTGGAGGTCCCTTCAATAGGAAGTGGCTTTTATTCTTTTGTTGTTGTCTCCTCTTGAAGTTCCTTCCCTTTTGATTCTTTTGATCCTCCTGGACTAGGGGAATCTTTTACCTCTTCTACTTGAGTTGTAATGGTGAGTGGAGTAACTAGAGTTGGGATTTTCTTCTTTTGACTCCTTTTTATTATGTTAGATCTTCTCCTTCTGGGTTGCACCCATTCTGCACTAGTGATTTTTAGGGGACCGAAAGAGGGGGTCCTAAGTGTTGTCAAATTTTCATCCACCTCTTTGTCCCTTTCATCTACTTTCTACTTTTTCTCCTTTTGTTATTTTGATCGTTTGGGTCTAGTTATTATTTTAGGTTCTTCCCCCTTCTTCATATCATCTTCACTCATTTATGCATGTTCTTCTTCAAAAGCTTGTTGATCCATATTTATCAAATACACCCACAAAATTTTGTGTTTCAAACTCCCGAGGGCATCTGAAACTATCAGTTTTATAAGCCCATCATATGCCAAAAATCCATGTTTTCCCTTCTTCACTTTTAGGCTCATTTCCTTTAATGACTGGAGGAGGAAGTAAGGAATGCTCGGGTTCTTGTGTGGTTCCTGATTTTAAAGGTGTTTGAACTTGTGTAGGAGACTGAAGTGATAGGAATATACCACACTCGTTCTACCCTCACATGTGATGTAATTGATTATGTGATAGGCCACTTCTAGACAAGGATGAGGAACACTTTCCCTCTTAATACCAGTTTTATATTCATGAGGTTTTTCATTTGGGAGGAAGAATTTATTTTTGGAATTAATGAATTCTTGTCTCTACTCTTTATCCCAATGGAGACCCATGGGAAAACTAGATATTTTGTCGATGGAGGCTTCAATGACTCTGATTATCAGTCCTCTTACTATGGCCACATACTCCTGCTCCTGGATATTTTGAAAAATTAGAGCAAATTCCATGGCCACTTTGTCATCATACCCTTTAAGTCTTTCAAAATACCCCAACCAGTTACACATTTGAAATATTTCCAGTATCTCTCGATTATCATAAACCATAGAAGGTTCTATTGGCTCCCTTTATTTAAACCCAACTCCCATGGTTTATGTGGATGAGTAAGATTCTCAAGGATGGTTTCAAGGGAAAAGTATTTGAAGAGAGAAAATGAGAGAAAATTTGGTTATTGTTTGTTTGTAGAGGCACTTGTTTAGAGAATATGATAGCTCGAGGCTTTCTTTAGGTAGTTTATGGTAGCTAGAGAATTACAACGAGAAGTTACTTTGGGGAAGAAAAAAATATGAGGGATCTTTAAGAAAAATCAGGGAAAGTTAATCTTTCCATAGTCATTCCTATTGGAAATGTGAAAACAGATTTCTATATTTCTATGTTCTACAAGACTGTGTAAATATGGTTTCTACAGGATGTGGGATCTTTTCTCAATAAATCATCAAGCCCTAGCAATGACCATATTTTTGTAAACCATAGAAATTATAACAACAACTGAGAATATTTTAAACAATGGAGAGCAATTTCTTTGTCTATGAGGGTTTAATGGATACCTGTAGCAACCCTGTTCCTTGAATGATTTTTAGCTCCCTGGTTGAATGCTTTGATCATCTCTCTAACCTGTGATCTCATCTCCTTGCTTAGCACAACTCGAAATCACCCTTCTTCTCTCACAATTTCAAAATGGTACTCCAATTTCCCCTTTACTTCGATTTATGCCCGAATTTTGGATTTAGACTAATGTCTTGTCCCAGATGTTGACATGATGGATTAAGTACTCCTTAATTTGTGTCTTTGCAGTATTTAATGACTCTTTGAATGATTCTCCACTTAACTCAACATGTTAATTGAACATTAACACAAATTATGGCCACCCCCCTCTAATGAGACATTTGAATGTCCTTGTTCTCATCACCGGGTTAGAATTTTATAAATGTTTTGATCATATGAAATAAGCATGCATATATAATTGCTTGAGGCTTAGAGACTCTTGAAGAGGGGATATTAATGTGATACTTGTGTTACCTTTTCATGTGTTTGATTTGTTTATGTTTGCAGGTCATTGGATTGATCGGAAGATTTATTGTTCTTTTCTTGGTTGATGGCTCGCTTGATGTTGTGGAAGACTCATTCTTTGATGGTGTTGAAGACTTCCATTTTGATCTAGGTGTCAAAGTCTTTCTTTTGCAAAAATATCTTGGACATCATGGCTTTAATGTGTTCTACATGATACAGAGTATCATGTAGAACTGTATTTTTTCATGTTGTAATATTTTCTACATGATACATAGTATCATGTAGAACTGTATTTTTTCATGTTGTAATATTTTCTACATGATACAGAGTATCATGTAGAGTTGTAATGTTTTTGTCCCGATGCTTGGACTTGATGTAGAAATAGTTGAAGCAGTTTGAGATGTTGTTGATGCTAGCAATCATATTACTAGTGTTGGTCTTGTCCATTAGAATACTTGTTATTATTTGTGGAAATGATCATGTAGGATGATCCTATAGAATCCTGTAGGATTACCCTGCAAATCAAATTTATTGAGACAAAGGGAAAAATGTAACATGTTGAATATGGAAAGTGGTATTGGTGTATGAGAAAATAAAGGAAAGAAAAGGTTTTATGAATGAAAATGATGGAAAGTATTATGTAAGGAAGATGATATTGGAAGTTCATATAAACTAAAAAAAAAATCTTATTTCCCTTATTGATCATTGCTAATTGTTTGTTAAATTTCTTCTTGTGCAGATGGTTGTTGTAAATGAAATCCTTGGGTTCATGTAAAACAAAAACATTAGTATTCTAAAAAAAATGTGTTTCTCTTTTTTTTCTCTTTTTCTCAAGGCAGAAGTTTCATTGTTGGTTTTCACCAATGCCCTGCCTCATCAAACCTCTGTGGGGGTTTTCTTGTTGAGGATATTTCTTTATTTCTCATATCTTAGACTACCTCCATTGGAGGTTTTCACCCACAAATCTATCCTAGATGCCTCGGGGAGGTTTCCATCCAGGTAATTTTATTTTGACGGATTGAGAGCATCTATCCTATCAATCACATCTAGATATCTCGTTGTAAACTCTTCCCTTGTCATTGGTTTGTTGTAAACGTTTATCCTGAATCCATTTACTATCAAGGGAATTCCTTCATCATCAATGGTTTCGATATGGATTGAACCATTATTATAGCATTTTTCAATAGTGTAGGGCCCTAACCACTTGGTCATCAACTTTCATTTGAATTCTTTGAATCTTGAATCATATAAGAGGGCATGATCCCCTTCTTTGAACTTACTATGGTTGATCTTCTCATCATGCCAATATTTTCTTTGTTTCTGCACTACTTCAGTTTTGAATAATGATTGCATCTTGTACTCATCTGAGGCATTTAGTTGATTCAATATTTCTCTTTGTGTTGATTGTAAATCCATATTCAATTCAATTGTTGTTCTTAATGTATGGTATTAAAACTCAATAGGGAGCATGAATTTCTTACCATAGACTAACTCAAAAGGTGTAATCCCAGTGGTAGTCTTCCATGCGATGTTGTATGCCCATACTGCTTCTATGCGTTTCTTTGACCAATTTTTCTTGTTCATGCTCATTGTTTTGGTGAGAATGTTTTCCAGCTCTCGGTTGGTGACTTCAACCTGTCCATTTTCTTGTGGATGGTAGGGTGTTGATTTTATGTGGAAAATGTTGTGTTCCTTCATGATTTCTTCAATAATTATGGATGTAAACTAAGGTCCTTGGTCTGTGACTATCTCTCTTAGATAACCAAACCTTGAGAATATGAATTCTTGGAGGAATGCGACTACATTTTTTTTTGTAGCATCCTTCATAGATTTTACTTCAACCCATTTGGTCAAATAGTCAGTGCATACCAGTATGTGCTTCTTCTACCCTGATGATGGGTCAATTGGGACGATAAAATCCATGCCCCACTTGTCAAATGGTTCCAATGATACTTGGGGCTACAAAGACATTTCATTCCTCTTTATAGGCTTCCCCATTATTTGACATTCATCACAATGTGAAGTGTATTGTTGAGCATCTTTGTGTAGGGTTGGCCAACAATATATAGCTTGTAGGATATTGTAAGTTGTTCTCTTTGTTGCATGGTGTCCTCCACATGGTTCATCATGACAAGCATGGAGGATATCATGTACCTCATGTTCTCTTATGCATCTCCTCAAGACTTGGTCTCAGCAAAGTTTGAATAGATAACCTACTACCCAAGTATAGGATGAGCTTTTCCGGACAATCTTACATATTTATCTATAGGAGAAATGTTGAGAAAACTTCTCTGTTGTCAGATAATTTTCTATGTCAGTGAACCAAGGGGGTTTGTGTTGATATGGAAAAGAGGTGCTCATCTAGAAATTGATCATCAATCATGCCTTATTCAATAGGAATGGTCAACCTAGACAAAAAATCTACAACTACATTCTTCTTGTCATGCTTATCAAGAATAGTTAGATCAAATTGTTGTAATAACAAAATCCATCTAATCATTATACCATTGATGTCAGGTTTGTTCATGAAGTATCTAATGGCAGCATGATTTGTATGCACAAAAACTTTATACCCTGTAACATAATGTCTGAATTTATTTAGAGCATGGACTACTGCTAAAAGTTCATTTTCTGTAACAATGTAGTTTATCTCTACACCAGCCAATTTTGTATTTATGAAATAAATTGCATAAGTTTTGTTATATCCATCGTGTCCCAAGACTTCTCCTACATATTTGTTTGATGCATCGATAGGTATATGAAATAGAAGGACCCAATTAGGACCTTGTAGTACAATAGCAGTTGAGAGTTTCTGTTTTATTGTTTCGAATGCTTGTTGACAATTTAGAGACCAACAATAATCTACATCTTTGGATAGCAGGGTAAATAGGGGAGAAGCTATCTTACTGAAATCCTTGATGAACCTTTGGTAGTATCCTACATGTCCAAGAAAACTTCTAATATATTTTGGTTTCAGAGGGGTAGGAAGTAATATGATGATTTTGATTTTATTTTTGTCTACTTCAATCCTTCTAGAGGAAAAATGGTGTCCTGACACAATCCCTTCATTCATCATCATATTTCATTTTTCATTGCTAAGGGATAGGTTCATTTCCCTACATATTTGGAGAAACTTATCCAAGTTTTCTAAGGCTTCATAAAAAGACTTCCCATAAGGGATAAATTCATCCATATAGATCTCAACTTTATCATGGATGAGTTCTGAAAAGATGTTAAGTATTTCTCTTTGGAAATTGATCGGGGCATTACATAGGCCGAATGGTAAGATTTTGTAAGCAAATGTGCCCCAGGGACAAGTAAAGGTTGTTTTGTCCTGATTTGAATTTGGTTTTACCTACTAAATCCATCCAGGAATGAAAAGTATTATTTCCTAGCTAAGACATCCAACACTTGGTCAATGAAGGGTAAGAGGAAATGGTCATTTCTTGTAGCCTTGTTTAACTCTCGGTAATCCACACATATACTCCATTTCTAATTCTTTTTCGAAATAATAACCAGAGGAAAGACCCATGCACTATCTGAAATTGGATATATGAATCCGACATCTAACAACTTTTAAAGTTCTTTTTTAACTATATCTTTCATTGCAGGGTTCATCCTTCTTTGGGGATTCCTAACATGTTTGCAGTCCTCCTTTTTATAAATATGGTGAGTACAAATAGAAGGATGGATGCCTTTCATGTCCTTATAATACCATGAAAAAGCTTCAATGTTTCTTTTCATCACATCTAATAACTTTGTTCTTGTTGAATAGTAAGTTTATTATTGATTTTTAGTGTTTTTGCAGGGATGATCTATATGGTTTTGACAGATGGGTCTTCAATATTAGTAGTGAATAATTATGTCCACAATTTTATTCTATTTCCAGTAGAAATTTCAGATTTTTTCTCATCGTTTATCCCTTCTATTGTCACATCAGAGGGATATGGTTTTGCAGAACATTTTCAAGGAAATTGTCCTCATCAATTGTACTACTAGCCAGGGTAGTGTTGATTGTTGAGATGGGATAGTCAGTTGTTTGTGTCAGACGTTCTTCTTCTTCTACCCACATTAGAAGGTTTTTTGTTATAAAAGTGTGGGTAGGAGGATAAATAACAATCTACTTTTGGGATAGGCCATCAGTTATAGTTATGTTTATATCCCTACAACCAATGTATGCATCTGATGTGGCCATCCAAGGCCTCCCCAAAATGACAGGGTATCCATTGAATTGAAACTTGGTTTGAAGGACCAAGAAGTCAGTAGGGCACTCCCAAGAATCAATAGAGGTTATGATATCTTCCAACATCCCTTCAGGTTTGACTATGGATCTATCTGCAAGATGAAGGACAGTGGTAGTATCTCTCAAGAATTATTGAAGGTTGATTTTCAACATAGTATATTTGGTCATAACATTGATGGCAGCCCCTAAATCTATGAGAGTATTTTGGATCAAGGTTTTGTTAATGTGAACATTCACTAAGGGGCTTCCTCGATCTAGGTACTTAGGTACAATTAACTTCCCAAGCATAAGGTCAACTCGTTTTCCTATAACATTTATGGTGGGGGCATCTTTTCTTTTTCTCCCTGGCCTTCTGATGCACCCTTATTTGATAAATCTATTGAAAATGGGCACATCCTTGATGGCTTGTAATATGGGTATCTTTATGCACAAACTCTTGAGTTCTCCTAAAATTTATTTCTCTCCATATGTATAAGTTTTCTTTTCATTTAATCTTTTAGGATAAGGAGGAGTTTGTGGTTGGGGTGGGGTAATATCTTCTTTCTCATATTCTACATCTTTTATGAGTTTTGGTTGTTGTTGTAAGACTTTCCCTGATCTAAGATTGATCTCTTGTACTTCTAAGGAATAAGTCTGATAAGTTGTTTCATTGTTGTACACTGGTTGAACTTGCTTGTTATTTAGATTTGGAGAAGGTTAAGTAGGTAACCGAGGTTGTTTAGGAGGAATACTATTTTGAGTAGTTTTTTTGGGTTGAGGAGGAGGAGGAATTAATGTAGGTTGCTAAAAATTTTGTGGCCTCTATCCATGTAGAGGTTGACTCCACTAAGGGTTTTTATTTTGAGGCATGCTAGGAAAGGATTGGTATGAAGGAGGAATTGGTGATCCTTGATATTACCAAGGATTTGGATTTGTCCAAGGAGATGGATTGGGATTATACCATGGTTGAGGAGACATTTGAGTATTATATGCACCAAAATTTTGAGCAAGATTGAAGTTCAAACCTGTTTGGAAGGGTCTTGGTTCTCCATGCCTCCTTTGATTGATGAAGTATAGTGATCCCACATTCTCCTTTTCTTCCCGAAATGTAGCTTCCAATCCTGGAAAATAAGGACATTTGTTAGTTGGATGATTTTCTTCACAAATACCACAAACATCTATAAGGTATAGGACACTCATTTCTAGGATGCTTTTTAGTGCATTTAGGGTAATAGACAGCCAATTCCTTCTCTGATTCCTCATGTTTCTTCTTGATCTACAAAGTATCCATTTGCATGGCTAAAGAATGCAAAATAATTGTTATCGTATCTTCTATTAACCTTCCTAATTCATTTTTATATGATATGTAGGGTTAGAAGATTGAGTTACCAAACCTCTACTGCTTCTACCTTTCTTTCTTGAGGACCTTGAATGGTTCTTGAATATTATTTTGATATCATCATAGTCCAATTTATAGATATCTCCATTGGATAGGAGATTCAATGTTTCCATGAGAACCTCTCTTACTCATTTGAGAAAGACAATATTGAGTGAGTCCTCATCTAGAGTACAGTTTTGAGCTCTTTTTAGCTTAGCTACAATCTCTCTTCAAATCCTTCTAGAGATTCATCAGGTCCTTGAGTCATTATGAAAATCTCATCCCTTGTGTCCTGTGCTCTACAATAGTCTTTGTATTTATCACTAAAGGTATTTTTCATTTGATCCCAAGTTGTGATATTATTTCCCTCTAGGGTCATAAACCATCTTAGAGTTGAATCCTTCAAGGTAGTAAGAAAAATTTTGAACTTTTGTTCATCGGTAGTATAATCATATGTCCTACATATAACTGCAAACTTAAACAAGAAAGTGTCAAGATATTTAGAAACAAGCCCATGAAAACAAGGTAAGGCAGAAGGATTAATATTTTTCATCTTGGTCTCTCCATTGGATTCCTGAATGGAAAACTCAAATATTTCTACCATCTCTTCTTCACCAACCATGGCACGAGGTGAGGGAGATTGACCCTCTTCTGAAATATTTTTAAATTCTTTAGCTTCCCTTTCCAAGAAACTTTCAGTGTTTTAGGACCAATATCTGGATTGCTTCAACCTATTTTGGGGGTGGGGGGTTTTGGAAAGAGAAATTCCTTTCCTATCTCTAGGTCTAGTCATTCATGAAATTAAAGAAAGTTAAACTATATTTTTCTGTTTTTTTTCAAAAAAAAGAGTGTGACAAGGAGCTAACAATACTCACTCGAAATGAAAGCACTTGGGATTTTACACTACAGAAATCCTATAGTGAGGTTGTCCTTGTGACTAAGGTATCTTTTCTACTTCTCCAAGTCACACAAAAGAAAACAAAAAAGGAAATGATATGCAGACTTCAGCACCTCCCCGACAATGGCACCAAAAAGTGATGGCCCTAGGAATAACACCAATAGTATTAATGTATCATTGGATCCTTACTTCATTTTGTTAACCCAGGGTTCGTACACCTTTGAGAGGTGTTGCGCAATGTATATGCAGTGTGCACTGACAATAGTATAGGTATGAGACTA
Organism: Picea engelmannii; assembly: GCA_009831015.1. NCBI lineage: Eukaryota > Viridiplantae > Streptophyta > Pinopsida > Pinales > Pinaceae > Picea > Picea engelmannii. Next base: position 65,741 of record ML787150.1, read on the forward strand.
ATCAAGGGTTGAAATGCATGAAATGGTGCAGGAAATTGAAATGACAAAAATAAACTTTAACTATTGCTTGAATGAAAAAACAACACCAACTTGTAAAAGTAGTTAATGTATATTGCAATAAGAGATATCTACTCTAATGAAAAAAACATACTAAACCACGAAGAGAAAACTAAAAGAAGAAGATGAATTCATTCTAGTGTATGACAATAAACTGCAATTAAAGAAGTTAAACTAATGCATGAACCAATTAAGTTATTTTATGCCTAACCCTTTGATCAATAGCAATCCATATGTCTTCTTATTGTTATTATTTTTTTCATAAAAATAAGATTAAGATAAATTGAAATTTAGAGCTAAAACATTCCTACAAGAAGTTTCTATAGGAACTGTACAGTTTCTACAGGAAACTCCTACAAGAATCCAGAAAGAAGCCTAGAAAGATAGTGTAAGTATTTTGAAGTATCAACAAAGCTAGACTAAAATAAAATGGAATAGATATGAGGTTCTTAGCCTTGGAAAGACACCCAAGAGTGTTCCAATAGGTTGTTGAATCTTTCTACACGAAGTTTGTTGTAACTAACCAATTAATAACAACTTGACATAAAGCAGAAGTAATCATGCAAAACTACCTTAATCTTAAAAGAAATGAAATTCTAAATAATCACTATCTTAACATGCAAAGAACTAAAGAAATTGCAATAGGGTCCTTGAGCCCTCTTGAGTGGGCCCTACCTAAGAATCACAAGGAACCTTGAGAAAACTCTATTAAGCTGAAAACAAGACCATCTTTATTCTAGTACCATCAGTAGTACATCAAGAGAAAAAAGGCCCTAAGTCTCCAACATAAGTCTTCGGAGAAAAATCTAAATACAATATTATAAAAAATCTATCTCCCTTTCTCTCCTAGGCTATAGGTCTATATATAGTCTTGATAGTTCGACCTCCTTGCTTAGATTGAGGAGAAGTCGAGAAATAGGGGATCTCAGTCAATCCCATCTGTATCTCGAATTGTTGTTGGTTATGAGTGGATAATTATGAACAAAGAGCGCTCTAGAGGTAGGTGGGGACAAGGTCCCTTGATTCTTGGTTGACAATGCTTTGAGGAAGAAAAAATCCCTTTTTTTAGGATGTTGGTGCCTTTAAGCTCTCTTTATTGATGGATTTTGACCTACTTGATGTTACACACATATTTTGGCATGGATATTAGAAAAAAAAGGTATGATATACACAAAAATCCACTTCAAATCATATTTACCAAGCAACATGCAAAACTATTCATGACTTACTATTAAATATGGTTAAAAAAAAAGTATTAAGCCATATTATGGTGAAAAAAATGTCCATATGATGAGCCTTTGAGATAGGTAATATTTGGGATAATCACTCTGTTCTGTGGTTTTATCCTGGGGTGCTTGTGGTAGTTCATTGTTGGGGTTAGGAATTCGTTGTTTTAGATCTCCACTCAATTTTGATTTCAATTTGGTCTCTGAATAGGTCTCCCCCAGTCATTAGGTTTAATATCTTATCTTCTGACTGTGTAACAATTCAAGCTCTTGTTGTTTTGGTTTTTAACTTTGAAGAATTTATCCTTACCTCTGGTACTATCAAATATGGAATTGGTGTTACTCATGGGTTGTCGTTTGGAAGTTCTAATTGCATGTCTTGTCTAAGGATGGACCCTTCCTAGAGCGAAGTAAAGTTTATTCTTCGATGGCATGAAGAAATTGTTGAGGGAAATAGAACAACCCTTCAACATGTTTCGAAAAAACTGGGAGAATTAGAACATAGGGTTGCAAACTTATCAAATTTGTTCAAGGATCAAGTACATTATATAGAAAGTTTAGAAATGGAGTGTCATCATCTCAGGTATTTGTTTCTACCACAATATTCTCAGTACCTCACTTACTCAGGCTTCAGTAGTATCCTACCTTGGAGGAATTTCAGATGAAGAGCTAGGGGGTCATGATACGATGCCAATGGATGTTGAAGAAAATTCTCAACCTCTCGGTGGAGAGTAGAAGGTTCACGATAATGAATATTTCCATCATTAAATGTACTTCAAAATAGTTTTTTTGTTGGGTCGATATGTAAAATAAGTATGTAGCTAGTTTGTATGGAAATATCATAGGGAGATGTCTGTTTTTTTAATGTTCTAGTGGAAGGAGAATCTACAGGTCTTGAGCCAAATTTTATAACAAAATTTGACTTCATTGTTTGCTTCAACGCAACACCTTTATATTAATACAATCTGTAGTTTTAGTTTTAAAAAAAAAGATAGATTGATCACTTTTTTTATATTTACAAAGGTTTGTTTGAATGTGAATTGGTTACCTCTTTATCTTGAGACCCAAAATTTTGTGCCTCGTAATTTTGAGCACACGTTGAAAGCATCACATCTTAGTCACACCCAAGAATTTGATGGTTTCAAGGGTTTCTCCTTGAGAGAGAAAACAATGTCAAATCATTTTGTGAGGGAATGTTATTAGTAATCATTTGTTGTTACTAGAGGAAAGTGTTCCAAAGAACCATAGGCCATGTATTTATAAATGTTCCTTATGATCGATATCATAATCTGTGTAACTTTTCAAAAGGGGGGGGAAGACATGTGAGATGGTCTTGCTAGAATATTTTACAAGGGAACTTTGGTTTTCGTACTCCCTGCCTATGCTAGTTATTTTGGATTTTGATTCTCATTTCCTTGAGTGTTTTTTCATTGGTAGGTGCATTTCCCCCATGCCCTTGATTATTATTATTGTTGTTGTTGTTGTTGTTGTTGTTGTTGTAATTATTAAATTGTGCATTTTTCATCTTCCCTTTGTTTGATAGTTGGTTTCCTTTACCTTTATTAGTGTGTTAGGCTGAATTATGATCCAAAGGGACCGACTTAATTATATTCATGTCTAAGGGAGGCAAAGGGAGTTGGCTCATGGGATGCCAATTCCAAGTCATCACAACGTGTTGCATGCCTAGTGGAGGTGGGAAATATGATGTAGAAGGTCCTTACATGATGAAGGGTCCCCCATACATACTAGGACCTATGTGCATATGGGGTTGACCAAATTGGTTTGCAATATAAGAAAAAAAATTACTTCTCTATATTATCAATTCATTATCATAATATTTGATTGTGAACTTATCTGTAGTCAACCTAGGGGCATAGAGAATTATGATATATAACATCCTAGTTTAGGAGTAGACTTTATCAAACTATTGCACTTTGTTACTGCCCAAAATAGCATCCCTTATGGGGATGCTTTGGGGATAGCATGATATGGGAAATGCACCACTGTCACCTAACAATATCCCCCTCACTTTAGGCTAGCTCCTAGAGACCAAAGGGGGTATCCCAATTCTTCCAACTGAACACATCAATATACGTTAAATAGATAGGTGCCTTAGTAGCCAAATGGATAAAAATATTCAACCAAGGGTTAGGGAAATAATTGCTAAAATATAGAGAGGGTTAGGCGCTTATTAAATAAGCTTTGATATTTAAATTAAATATCTACAACAAAGATGTAAATCATCACGTAAACAGGTCACTCTTAGAGTGAGGGAAATGGTGTTTCTTACCACTAAAGAGTGATATTTCACCATACAAACCAAGAATAAATGGTATACATGTATTACCACTTGTTTGATGGTTGTAAATGGGCATGCTTGTTGTTGTATTGAATTTCTAGAATCTGAAATAAGGTATTTAACGCAAAAAAATGCAGATTTGGACCATAAAAAGTGACATGGGAGTGCTTAAAAGCACTTGGGATGAAATCCTTAGGAAATTTCTACGGGGGAAATGATATATCAGTATAAAATCATCCCAACAAAAAACTAATGCAATTACAATTGAATATTGTCCAATAAATTACTTCAATCTTGCAAAACTAGTGGTGAATCCCCTTAGGGTTTCATAAAAAATCTCCAAAATGAAATATAACAGCAATGAACTGCTTAGGAGATGAATTTCACCATTAGAATGTGTTAGATAAACTTGATAAACAATTCCAAAGTGAAATATAAACTATGGTAGGGTTAGATTTCACCTTTTAGGGTCAAACCCTAGCTCTATGTTTTCACCAATTCTGATTTTTATTGTTGTAATTAATTTCCATAATTGATAAAAACCTTAAATCACCCACAATAATGTTAGAAAATACAATGATGCACAATCCAATAGGGTTGTTTAACTCCTAGGGTTAGAAATCATCAAATTAGCACAAACCCTTGGATAAAGATGTCTAGAAAGTGAAAGTAAATTGTTAGCGTTATTCTAGACAATGAAATAAATATTTTTTACAATTTATATCTTTTATATTTTTTATTTTTTTTCTGTATTATAAAGAAATAGTTGGAAATTTAAGGTTTTGGTTGGTGAATGTTGGGAGTTAGGGCTTAGCCTTATCTCCACCTAGGGCTTATGGGGTCAATAAGTATGCCCCTCGAAAAATTGATTATCCCCATTTATGGATTAGAATTAGAGACTAGGGCCACAAGGCTAGTAGTCTCTTGCTAATCAAGAAAAACTATAATAACCAATGCCCTACAAGAAGGGTTTCTCGAAGGGAACAACCTTCATCAAAAAGATCAACAAAAGACTTGAAAAGAATACTTGAAACCCTTGCTAAGGAGCATAGAACTAATTGAGACAATATACAAGCACTTACAAAATCATTTTAGGGAAGAATGAAGATATACAAACCCTCCTTCCTCCAAGTAGTTGATAACTTCTCAATGGATCAATCTTGCTAGTTTATGTAGAATCTTGAATAATCAAAATAGGTTTTAAAATTTTCCAAGAAGAATAACTAAGAAAGATAGATCTCCAAGAATTGACACCAAGAAAATGCTAAGTAAAGATATTTTATTAAATGGCTCCACGAATAATCTCCAACAATTCATAACAAAATGAGTGAGAGGAGTGCATGTATTTATAGATGGGGCTCTCAATTCCTCTTCACTATTTAATCCCCAAAATTAGGCCAATGAATAAAATAAAATGACTTGTCATCCACACAAATCGAAGACTAAGTCAAAAATACAAGTAAACAATGCTTTACATTGTTAAAACCCTCATGGAATGGGATATATTCAACAAAATGTGCTCCGAGAATGCTCAAATAGCGTCCATAAGTCCTTGAAATATGTCTCCAAAGCTTGAACATGTCCATACCTAAGGTCAAGGCACCTCCATGAAGCATGGGAGTGACCCTGCAAATGAAAAATTGGGTCTCAAAACCCCCAACAATAAGAATGATGTCAAGCTTCTAATAGGGCCTTTTTGGCACTTTTGGTACAACGTTCCACTTGAAAAGACTTGGGGAGGGATTAAAATGTGGTAACAAATAATCCTTGACCATTCAAACTCCAATGTACACCTTAAATAAGGGGGGACAACCTCACCCCAAGCCAAAATAAAACCCCAAAAGTGGACAACTTCTCTAATTTGCTCAACAAACCATCAAAAGGTGATCATAAAGTGCATCCACATCAAAGGGGTAAGTTCCAAGTGACCTCCATAAAGTTCTAAGACACATGAGTGACCTCCACATCATCCAATTAGGCTCAAAATAGCCCCAACTTCCTCATGAAGTGCCCCCAAATGAATTCGTCATTCTCTTAGTGAGTAATTTGCTTTAAAAAAAAGTGCCAAAGGAGGGGGACATTCTAGCTTTTGACACATGGCAAGTGTAGAGGATTTCTATGCGGATGAAAATAGTTCGTCTGTGCCTCGGAGAGGGTGTCTAATGCCTCAAAAACTGTGATACTACCTCAAGAAATGTGATACTGGATAATCATGTGTGGAACAATCTCCGAAGGCCCAAGTGTGGTACATACATGAGGAATAGAGGGTCCATGTGGGTAAGGTGTGCTAAACCATGGGTATGAAACCATTAAAATTCATAAGCACCTTTTACATAGAAAAATAATAAGTGCTAGGGCTTGGTAAATCATGTATCCTAGTATATCCACCTGGGAGTGCTTGCATACCTACCTAGGAAATAAATGCTTAACATCAGAGGGAGTTACCACCTCCAAAAGGGTAGTCGGCCGGAGCAATAAAACCAAGCACCCTGAGAATTGGGACTAAAAGTACATGCCATGATCCTCCACCTAAGGGGATATGGGTTAACCTCTAACTAACACTTCTACATTAAAATCATCCCATCATGACCACATACAAAGAAATAATCACACTTTGTGCACATCAGGGTGGTCACAGCTCGTGAAAAAATGTAGGGTACACTGCAGAAAATCTGGGGTGTAACACATTTTGAGGTCACATATTCTTTTGTAGTTATGCTCGACGGGGGCACATCCTCGGGGATTTTAGGAAAAAGGGGTTTCACAAACCAATCAACCAAGAGACCATCATCCAATATATCTTTACATAACCTATGTTGGTTTCACCACTCATGGATGTGATTCAAAATGTGTGGTGTAGTGTCCTAACATCAGTCGGTAAGAATTTGTGTTCCTATATCGTATATGATTGGTAATTATAGATGTGTTAGAAAGGTTGTAGCTAAGTCTGTAAATTTTTTATAATGGTTTTATTGTAGCTCAATATATGAATTCACAATTGTAATATTTAATTATTCAATACATGAACAACAAAAGGGATTTGCAATTGTCTTGTTTTTAATGACATCATGTGTTCGTTGTGCTAATCGATGAGCTTGTAATGGTTTGTTGCAAGTTTATTTTCCATTAATCCATTGTTTACATTATATTATATGACCATATGGACAACTAATATTGCATATGATATTGACCTTTGATCTTTTGAAGGTTTGCAAGATTGTAATTTCCAAATCAATGACATGATGAGTGTTGTAGATGATGAACTAACGATTGACACATCTGATGTTATCACAAGATTTGTACTTGTGAAAATCCCTCCACAATATTCTCATATCTTGTGTAACTATGGAAGAACCTACCACTATCACCTAAGTAGGGACTTCCCTCATTTTAGTGGAGGAGGTCCACCACGAGGGAGGCTTCCCTGGTGACCTCAAGGGATCAAATAGCAAGTTTAGTAGCCAAGTATACCACCCCCTATCTTGATCACCAGATGATTGGTCTAGGTCAAGGGAAAGAAAGGGTTTAAATATGATTCGATACCTTCCCAAAACAAGAACACTTTGCAGCATATATGTAACAATTTCCAAGTCAAAGTATGCAATAAATACCTCTTTTAGACACTAGACAAGTTAGATTGCTATGGCTGTTGCAAATTGCAGCAATAAACTAGTCTTATAACAACAATAAGTAATTTGTAACAACATCAATAATAAATGCTCGGAAACACCACAGTTGACCATGAAATTTGAGCATACACCCAATAGAACACTATCCAATTGTTGAAGGTAATTTCTGAGTGAGTTAATCCACCAATAGATTGGTGTATGCAACAAATTAATGTAATGTATATGGTTGTAGCAAACCTTTTACAACAGTAGCAAGTTATTTAGTGAGTTTGAAAAAGTTAGTGTTAGTATATTTAGTAGAAAGCTTGAGAGAGTTGAGAGAGTGAGTTCATCAATCAATTCACCATGAGAATGCTTTAAGACTACTACCTTTAAGGGTTATGGAGTCTTTTCAAATGCAACCAAGCTTGAAGGTTGATATACTTCAAATCAAGAGGTAGGATCTAAGATCTAAAGTGCAAGCATATTTGGGCCTCAGTTATTAGATTTTGAGGAGAAGAAATCTAGGGTGCAAGCACATTTGGGCCCCAGAAGTTGTTTATCCCTTCTTGCAGCTTCAAATAGGTCAAAGATCAAATGTCTAGGGCTAAAATCCTAAAGTGATAGCACTTTATGGATTTAGGGTTCTAACCCTAGCAAGGAAAATCAACCAATTTTAGACAAATATCACCTTGTGATAGGAAGAAGCACTTATGTCCCTCTTTTATGGTTTCACCAAACAAGATTTCTTGCAATAAAATAACAATTTCACCATAAACATTAATAGCATGAACATAAATTGCAGAAATTTACTTATGTCATCCAAGAAACCAAGAAAATGTAACCCCAATTGCAAAAATATCCATCTAAAATCAACAAATCCATCCACAAGAGACCTTTCCAAGCATAGTGCATGAGAGAGAAGAGCTAGTTACCCATAAAGAGAAAAAAGTTTAGATGTGTTACCCATAAAGTTGAGTGAAAGATGATGATCAAAATGAAACTGAGGGTGTCCTTCTTATATGAGGCTACCCTAGCACATTTTTCTACATAAAATGTCAACAACGAATTAGAAGTGGGGTTGACCCCTCATTTAATCCTTTACAAAATGATAAACTGCAAAAGAAATCAAAATAGCCCACACGTGTGAGACGTCAAGGCTAGGTAGGGTGACATCAAGCCTCCAAAGGCCATGTGGCATCGTCCAAGGTGAAGTAATGTCAAGTGAGGTGTCTCTTCACCCAAGGTCATTCCAAATCATCTTTGGTACCCATCCATCCATCAAACCCTAACAATGTCAAACCTTAGAAGGTGACATCAAGGGCCTCTAGGTGTTGTGTCTGAGAGGAGGGTTGCATCTCATTTCTAAATAATGTTTGAGTCATTGTTGTTGCAATGTCCTCCATCATGTGTGTAAATAGGCCCTAGGGTACTCTGCCCATCATGTGGGGCTTCCATCCCATATGTGTTCCATCATGACCGGATATGCTCAAACCAAGCCCATATGTCCATCGTCAAGGGTTTTGAGGATGTGAGAGTCAATATATAAGGATGGTGAGTCACTGGATGACCCACTGCTCTCCATCACACATGCCAAGGTCCTAAAATTAGGGCACGTCATCATGGGGACAAGCCCAAGATGTCCCTCAAAGAACCATGTCAGGGCCATTAAAAAAAATCAAAGTATATTAAAACATGGTTACCCAAAGTTCATAAGAAACATTAGTCCTTAAAACATGCAAAGTAAGATGCAAATTAAGATATAAGCCATGTAAGACAATTCACCTCAGTATCCCCTTCAAGTATCACACCAGCCCATGACCCCATGTGAGTTACCAAGTTTAAATATGGGAGGGCCTTCATCCAACCCTATTAGGTGTGCCACCCAAACTTGAAACAAAATAACCCAAGTAAAGGGATCGGTCCCGAGAGTGACAAGGGAAAGCAAAAACCCTTCAAGAATAAGTGTGATAGTGATATGGTTTTAGGACTTATTTCATGGTTCATAGTGTCATTGAATCCATTTCTATGAGCACCTTTGACGTGGAGGGTGTGCTTTCTCTTGAGTTACCCCATCTTTACATGCTATTTTTCCCAAACCCCTTTATCGGCCATCTTTCTAGTCGACTTTATTATATTTGCAAGTCCCATTTATAAGGTTTCAAGATGTAGCATTTCTATTTGGGATCCAGGCAGGCACTGAAAGAGTAGAGCTCAAATTTGGACTGGATTTTGTTAGTCCTTTTTTCTATCATTCCTTTCTTTCTTTAGCATCAATTTCTTATTCTTTTATTAGAAACTACAATCAACCTTTGGGCCTTTAGCCCCTCTTCTCATGAGAGAATGGACCATGACCCATTGTCGAAGTTTAATACATTATGAGAGGATCCAAGGTGGAAAGTGTTAAGTATGGTGGGGAACAAAACATTACCCTTGTGAGGGCCCCCCAGTAGTACCCCTTTTCGTTGGGCAGTGACAAAAAGGGACTAGGGCACAGAAGTTGACCACCAAGGTGAAACAAGGCAACTGACACAATTTCTCAAACCAATGATCCATTATCCAACTTCAACAAAAGATCCTCATGCACACGCCCGACAAATTAAGAACAACACTTTGCATAAAATAAGGACTAACATACCTCATGGTGACAATGGCTTACCATCTCCCATACTCTGGGTTACTTGAATGTGATGGGCCTTGGTTGACCTGTAGCTGTAAAGGTGAATGAGGGGGGCTTCTAAGCTGCCATCTGTGGACATGTTGATCATCGTCATAGTTGGGATCATGTTATCCATTGCGAGCCATGAGACATGATCTCCTCTTGTTACCCCTAGGCATGGGGGGGTAGCAGTAAGCATATGTTATGATTATGATGGTTAGTCTTACATCACTTAATGAAATTGATGGAGAGGCAATACCCTTGAATAATATGCTTCCATAGGTAAAGATTGAATAACAAATAAAATATTGATTTGAGGTGAAAGTGCTTATCATCTTGAAGTAATTCAAGTGTTAGTCAAAACTTATCTGTTATGACATGGAAGTATTGGCCACATGTTTAATTATGGTGTATGAAGCAAGAAATAAGTTCTTTCTGAAAACATGTGTTAATGACTTGATTCACTATCGCTTGTGTTTGGCTCAGTGTCTGCTAATATGAAACGATATGATTGAACTTTGGAAAAAACTAAAATATTGACTTGGCATTAAGCCAAAAATTGAAATCCTTATGACATTCAACAAGATTCTTGTATGTTGAAATCTTATATGCAATCATATCTAACACAACACAAGCTTCTCAGTGTCTACATAACAAGTTTGGGTTGAAGTTTTGTCTAAGAGGGGGAGTATGCAATGCCCTATTTTGTTTGGATTTATTTTGTACATGATCAAGATGTCTATCATGGGTTGGCTTGATGATTGTCTTACCTACAAGTTGGAAACTAATGAATTCTATGCATTGTTTGGGATATTGGGTAGGCTACTTATAGATATATGTATGAGTGCATACACATGTTATGTGTATAATTGGTGCATGATGATGATGATGCAATGATACAATAGTAAATGATTGTTGATGTTGTTGAGAAAGTGTGAGTTGCGAAAAGTTAGCGAGATATATTGGACTCCTTAATGGAGATGCTTGATTAGTGACCTAGGATAAAGGTCATAAGGTTTAATAGGCAGTGGAGTAAGAACTCTAGATTATTTATGCATTAATACTGAAAGGTTGTGGAAGCCTAATGGAATTTCCATAGATTTCATAGGATGATCTTTTGCTCACGATATACAACTGTGTGCATGTGTGTGACGTGATTCCACTAATCTTAGTGATGTATGATAGAGATTACTTGAATGATGAAACATGCATGCATGAATGTCTAGGAGAACTCTATGTTGGGACTCTGATGGTAAGACCCGGGAAGGTTGAGTTATGAAACTAAGTATTTGATTTGGATTATGTTATACATATGTCGTGAAGCTTGGCCATCTTGCCAACACACATGTATGGGACGTGACTAGTACACTTTGTTGAGGAGGGTAGTGTCAATATAGAAGCAAGAAGTCAGTTTGAAAAATATTAGTAGGACAAGAAAGTCAAATAGCTTATAAAACCTATATATATATATATATATGAGGAGAGGTAACATATATACTCGGATTACTTCCATCGTGGGAATACGGGCATATAGTCCCTACTCCACAGTTATGATCAAGGGGTGTATAGTTAGGGCATATAATCTTTACTCCATGGTTATGATAGAGGGGTGCACAGTTAGGGTATAGAGTCCTTATTTTGTGGTTATGATTGAGGGGCGCACAGTGAGGGAATGAAGTCCTTAATCCACGGTTATGATCTAGGGGTGCATAGTGAGGGAACTAAGTCCTTACACCCAACAACTAAATATTTTAGATTTTGAGTTAAACCAAGGTAAATGTAAGCAACCCAGTAATTATATTAATTCCTAAGAAAATTTACCCAATTTTAGGGACCTCTTGAAAATAATACTATTTGGAAATTAATGATGTGATGAAAATAATATTGGATGATTATTTTAAAGTGACACATTGGGGGGTGGATAAATCCATTAATTACAAGAAATAAGAATAAATGGAAAAAATTGGGAGTGCCACGCAGGGGATGAATAATGAGGAATTAAGAAATTAGGATTTTTGTATGAGGTTGAGGTGGCAAGACTATTAAAGCCTATAAATACAAGAGGTCTCCCTGGGTTTTGGGAGAGGGTAACTAGAACTATAAAGAGATGTTTTCGTAATGTTTTTAACATTTATTTACTTGGTAAGTTGAATATGGTGAACGCAGCTGAGTAGTTTCACTACATAGACCCCTTTTTTATGAGGTGTTATTGCTTGCATGGCAAGTTTAGTAGGTGGAAACCCAACCAATGAAACACATATGTTGTTGAATTTTTTTATTAACTATTGGTTATGATCCCACATAGATTAAAGGTCACACTAAAACTTTTTTCCCTATGTATGGTAGGGTGGAAACCAATTGGCCCAACATGAGTTGGAAGAGGCAAGGAAATTAGAGATCTAGACACTCATTCAACTATTGGAAATGGTTTTCTAGTTACATATAACTTGTAGTTGAGTTATGAAATTTCAATAGAAGTTTATATTCAATTAAGATGGGTATGATGTATATGATGTTATTCATATGGTTCACATTATGGAAATGATATACTAACGTAGTTATTCGTTGAAAGGATTCACTAGTTCTGTCTAGCGGTGCCAGCTAGGTTATCTTTAGTGCATTTGTGTTGATTGTAACTTCTACCCAACAAATGCTAGGGTATGTATGCTATAAAAGGCATAAAATGTATTGTGGAAGAAATCATATTAAAGGAATCCCCTTGCTAATGCATGTTATGGAGCAATAATTATGATGTGGGTAACAATTCTTAAACTTGTGATAGCCAATGACATGTACTGATTAGAGGATGTTGTGAATGCAATCTTGATATCAAAAACAATTTAAGAAATGTTTGAATAAGAATGGTTACTTTGTTTCTAGTTTTTGATACACTATACATCTAAGAAAGATTTCTTAGTTACTTTTATTTTGTGTCTTGTTAAGTAGAGCCTCTCTATGAATTAATATTTCAATTTTATCTTTGACAAATTTATAACTAGGGATAATTTGCTTGCAACCACAGATGGTAGTGGACATAATCGTGAGTGCTCACAACTGATTGTGTCCGTCCTTTGGACAGGCCAAGGGTGGCCCGCAATTGTTAGGTCTAGAGCGTATGATCAAATCATGTAGGTGGCAATTTCTCCTTTCAACCTGTTACATGTCTATGAAACTTTTTGGTTGTTTAATGGTGTCATAAGTTAATCCTATGCCTTTAGGAAGAGAATATTGACTCCCATATTCAATGGTAGCAAAGTTGTCTTAGTTTGTATTATGATGGAAAATGATTTCCTCATTAAATTCATAGCTTCTTGAATGTGGTTTTGACCCCTGATAGTAGTTATGAGACTACCTTAGATATATTGGTTTATTGTGGTGAGATTTGTGTGTTGGTTATGAATATGACTGTGATGTAGCCTCTAGGCTTGACAACCGCATGAATAAATGTCGAGTATGGCTTGCTCAAAAAATCTTGGTATGTTGTTGTTTGGGAAACAAAGAACCCTGGGTGTAGCTTATCTATTAGTATGTTGAAACTAAGACTTATATACTTGAATATAAGCAAAATCAAAGCTTAGCTTCATGTTGGAGATGTCTTTTGGAATAGGCTAGAAACTTCTACATGTTTGAAGGAGAAATGCATTGTGCCTATGTGAGCCCTATCATCTTTACTATTGTGAAATATTTTGAATATGTTGGTAGAATGAAATCGATTTGGAGATGGAATTAAGGATGATAGAAATGCAGTAGGAAGAGTATCATTTGATATGGAAATGCTTGGTTCATAGATTGTTAGAGTTGCATGTGATGTGTTTGACATAATGACTTGGTTGAGGAATTCATATGTCGTGAATTACTTATAATTGGAATGTTACAGTAAATAACATGTTGAAAACATAATTAATGATAGTGACAACATTAAATGAGAATAGTTTTTTTTTCCAAGGAAACCCTCACAGAAAACCCTCTGAGTACTTCCCCATGATCCATGGATGGTAAACGGGGTAAATTGTCGACCTGATTACTGGGCCTAACCCAGCGGGGACATCGAGTGAGGCCTAACAATCTCAACAACATAGTTGGTCGAGGACTTGACCCTGATACCTCTTGCATTATAACCATAACACTCATCCACTCGAAGCTAACCCACCAGGTTGAAATGAGAATAGTTTGCATTGCAAGTGTTTGCATTAATGTTTGAATCAAATTGATTATATTAATTTGAATTCCAAGTGTTTGCATTTATCTATAAAACATAATTATGGCATAAACCGGCGATGGGCACCATGTTTATTGTGCTTCAATTGTTAATAAATATCAATCCTTATAAGATAATCTTGTTGCACGGATAATTATGAGTATTGGATCTTTTGAATGGAGTGATAATATTCTCATTGTTCCTAATTGAATATATAATTAGAGAATGGAATGGCAAGTACAAAAATTAGTAGCAACTCCCATTATACTGGTATGATTCAATTCAACATTTTGGTCATTCGGGTTTGATTGTGTCATATCTACATACTTCCTCTTCCTTTAGTATTGAGTTTATCACTGGGCAATTTGTTAAACAAAACATTGATCAACATACCAATACTCAAAATTATCGCAATTGTTAGGATTGAAATATAAAGAGATAATATAATTTATCGATCAATGGTTGTTAATTTTGTGAAGCTTGTTGTCTTCGTGGCCAACCTTTGAGATCCTTTGCAAATGCAAGGGTGTTCTTTAGGTGATGTATAGATGTTCTTTAGGTAATGTATATTATGACAGTGAGTTCACTAACTACTGAAATTGGTTAAGAGAAATTCATGAATGACTATGGATTAAGTTTTCACTAACATTTGATATATATATATATATATATATATATATATATATATATATATATATATATAACTTTGAATTTAGGGCTTTCATAAGTTAATTAATAAAATTTTGATAAAGCTTATAATATGCTTTGGGCATATTTAACTTAATCAATGTTCCACTTTTCTTCCTTTTATACGAGTGAATAGTTTCTTGAGCTATAATAGTGTTGTCAAATATTTATTTGCTACTAACAAATTGTTTTTATTTGCTATTAACAAATTGTTCTTGCCCTTTCAAGATAATCAAAGATAAATTATGTTTGAAGTTATAAGACATTATCTTAAACTCAATTTTATAAATTTCATTACACTTGGCCTATATTTCTCAACAACTAACACTTTGTTCTTTGGAAATCAAAGTATAAAAGTGGAATTTGAGGTTTTTAAAAATAATCAAGTTTCTCATTATTTTTCAACAATTTTCAAAGTATCAACACCAACTATATCCAAGTAAAATTTAAATAAATTTGATAATTTCACTTCAGCTAAATCCAATATTGTTTAGTAAACTTTCTTTAAAATCTCCATCACATAAATCATAATTTTGATGTGATGTTATACATGGTTAATTACTAAGGATTTGTCTTTTGAAGTTCAAATACAAATGCTTGAAATAGTGAAGTTTTAGAAAACTTATAATGGTGAAGATTTTTTTTATTATTCATTTTCAGACTCCACTATATCTTCTTAATTTTAATTTTACATTCAACCAATTTTAATTGATTTTGTTTCCTATTTGATTCCTCGTAATAATCTAATAAAAAGACTGATATGTATTTTTCCTTCTTAATTTTACACATCACTGATTTTGTTTTATATTTGATTCCTCCTAATAATCTAATAAAAAGACTGATCTGTATTCTTCCTTCTTAATTTTAATTTTTCTTAATTTTAAATTCAACYGACTTTAACTGATTTTATTTCATATTTGATTTCTCCAATAATCTAATAAAAAAACTAATCTTGACTGTGTATCAATAGGCCACATTGTGAAAACCTAAAACATCATAGAAACATAATCTTTTTTACTAATATTATGAAAATTTTAATCTATTTTTTTTTATTTAATTTTTTTTCCCTTCCAAAACCTATCTCAAATCTTTATTCATTAAATTTCCAAATCTTTATTTATCACATTTTGCAAAGTTAAAATTTAACTTTTCAAATTAAATGATAATTTGTTATATTTTAAATTTTGTAATTTGCCATATTTTACATTTTCCAAATCCTTATTTATTACATATGGTAATTTGTCATATTTTACATTTTCCAATTCCTTATTTATTATATTTTACATTTTCCAAATCCTTATTTATTATATATTGCATTTTCGAAATTTTTGCAAAGTTAAATTTGCAAAGTTATAAGTTAACTTTTCAAATTTATATGGTAATTTGTCCATATTTTATAACTTTTCAGTATAATCGAAAGCTTCCTTTTAATATTATATTTAAAGTTGGATATAATTGATCTGCCACCACTTTTGAATGTTATATTTAAAGTTAGGATGTGTTATCCACGTCATTCCAAATCGGAATACGATATTCTTAGGTCTTGAGTTTGGATGCGGGTGAAACAAAATTGACCAATAATAGAATTTGGTTCCTTTGAAAAGTAAAAAACTTTGCTGATGTATTGTTTGTAAAAATAAATCGCCCATTATAAACCTACTTGGGCTTTCTAGTATAAATTTTGAGCCATCTTGTATTATTCATTCTTGGGAATGCATGTATCCATTAGTTGCAGAAGTTCAATAAGTTGAAGTATGTGACATGCCATAACAGTTTTTTGGTAACTCCCTTTTTCCATCCAGATGTATCATTGAGGTAAAGTCCCTTCACTATAATCCAAGGGTCATGAAGGTATTTTTAGTCGTCCCTGACAAGGGATTCCTTCCCTATAATCCAAGGGTCATGAAGGTATTTTTTATTCGACCCTGACAAGGGATTACTGTGGTGCTCCATTTTGTTTGGCCATATCCTAGTTGACCTTTCGGCAGAGCTCTTCCCCATTCATCACCCATTCATCAGTACATCTTCCGATGAAGGGGCATGACTTTTGTTAAGTATTGTTTCCTATCTGCTAAAATGAACTTCAATGTTTCTTTCCAGTTTCATGAATTCTGCTTTCCACATCCATGGAGTGTTGCCTATTTTCATGGAGTGTTGCCTATTTTCCTTGAAGAAGATTACGACCTTGTATCTCCTCTTTCATCTCGTTAAGCTTGATATTTACAACTCCCATCTCTTGGAAAACATAATCGAGCCTAAGGTTAACAGCTTTGAATGCTTCCATGCTCTGGTCATTAAGGTTTCTTCTTAGCCCCTGAAGTGCCTCCATTGAAATCTTGGCTTTAGAATTATATCCTCTACTGACTTGTTGAAACCGGGCATTTCCTTAAGGAGTGATTTGGCTCCATCACAGAGCAGCCTCATGACAGAAGGTTTTTGCTATGTTATTTAGCTGAAGGATGGAGACGACTAGCATGGAGTCTCCTATGTAAGAAAATGGTCCACTGGTGAACCACTTGAAGACCCATAAATTCCCCTACTGCTTCCACAAAATTGTTGGTTGCAGTCCCCAAACCCTACACATACTTGCAGAGAAAGTCAGACCAAGTAAGTTGATTTCTCGGGGGGTGTTTGAAGAACAGCCATTTTTTACCCTTTCAAGCTGCGACCAGTGATGGAGATAGTTCTTTCAATGTTTTGAAGGTCCCCACTATCTCAAGAAATCCCTCTGCCGATAAATTTATTAGCTTCCCATGATCCAAATCCAACCACGTTACTCCCCCCTGTTGTTCCTGAGTTTATACTTAAGGCTTCGAAGTATAATGTCAAGGCATCTGAAAAATAGAGTTTAAAATGTGAAAAGAAAGTCAATTCTTTAGGGAAAGAAGCTATGGTTGATTTCTGAGTTGGCTTTAACTAGCTTCCCAACATTCTTGGATGCTTATGTCCTGTTCAATCACTGCCCATGAACATTCAAGTTCAATCCGGGTGTTAGCAGTTTCTAAGATGGTATTAAACAAGGTTAAAGCGATGCTAATCTGATCTATGAGACCAGGTTCTATATTAGGCTTTCTTGCCACAGGTACAGTCATGGAGGAAGGAAAATTTAAAGATCTGTTGTTTTTATGTTTGCTTTTTCTTGTCTTCAATTATATGAGAAAAATTCCTGAAATTGAATTAATAGTATAACAATTCAGGTAAAAGCTCGTAAAGCTCATAATTGCATTTCAAGTGGAAAAACCAAATAGGAAAGCTCGTAAAAGAATAACTCATTTATTATGAGATCCTGCGTCATGGATTCCCCACAACTTTGGACAGGTAGCGGTTTCAGTATCCACCACCACCTCCAGAGTTCCAGGCTTCAAACAGTTAACCATTAAAACTCCATCTCCTCCACAACACTACCTATAACTAAACATGTAAGATTGGGAGAAGAGATAACAGGCTTCCTTAGGGCTACTGCCGTAGGTTATAGAAAGTTTCTCAAGAAATGGGCAATGAGAAGTAAAGCGGTCTAAAGAGTCGTCTCTGATGTCCATGCTCACGGAGATGCAGGTGAGATGAATAAAATGAAGGAAATGGGTTAGAATACGGAAGAGAATATTGTTGTTGTATGGAAATAGTGAGACAAGTGCATAAGAAGAGGACAGGCAGCACAATTTCCTTTACAGGGAAATAGCTGGGGGAATAACAGAGTGAGGTGTTGGGACATTTCGTACAGACTACATATAGAACCCATTTCCATATTCTTTGGCTGGTAAACTGCCACTTATTTGTGTTGCTAATGTGATACCTCCGTTATTTAACGTGATTCCAAGCAATAAAATAATTGACATTAACTTTGTATTAATATCATTCCCTGTCAAATTTTTTTCACTGAAGTCGCTATCATATATTAATATCCATTATAATTCTTAACAAATTCTTATTGTTCAGTAAGGAAAAATAAAAAAAATTCCCGAAAAACAAAGTTGGACATGCATAGAACATAGTTGTTTCCTAATAAGGTTACACTAGTTGAATTGTTTCCAATCCGACTTCGATAAGTATTGTTAGACACCTTGAATTTCAACAAATCGAAGTATCGATTACACCGTCCATTAAGACACTTAGATGGGCTCAATACCAATTGCAAGAGCAGGCAAACCTTCTTCATGCAAAAAAAAAAATATTTATTAATAGAGATTGAGTCATTTGCTATTAAATGACATGTATCCCACCCTATTGCTAACCTATGAAAAATCTAACAAAATGGAAAGAAAAAACGCCATCCAGCAATAGGATGAGCTTGCTCTCAAAATACAATTTCAGAGCAAATCTATGCTAAGACTTGTTTAGCAGTTGCAACCACATTTTCAGCAGTGAGGCCAAACTCCTTGTACAAGATTCCAATCGGAGCACTAGCACCAAACTTGTCTATCCCAACAGCCTTTCCCTTGGATCCTAGGTACCTCTCCCAGCCAAAAGTTGAACCAGCTTCCACACTGACCCTTGCAGCAACAGCTGCTGGGAGCACACTTTCCTTGTACTCTGGAGTTTGTTCCTCGAATAATTCCCAACAGACAAAGGAAACAACTCTAACAGCTTTCCCTTCATTTCTCAGAGTAACTGCAGCTTTCTCAGCAATCTCAAGCTCAGAACCAGTACCCATAAGAATGACGTCGGGCTTGTTGTTAGAGGCATTGCAACTGATAGTGTAGCCTCCCTTCTCGACGCCCTCTATAGAAGAACCAGCAAGATGTGGGAGTTTTTGACGGGAGAGAGCAAGTATTGATGGCCTCTTTCTATTGAGAACAGCAACCTTGTAAGCTCCAGCTGTCTCATTGCCATCAGCTGGACGGAGCATCAAAACATTGGGCATTGCCCTAAAGCTTGCCAAGTGCTCTATTGGTTGATGAGTAGGCCCATCTTCTCCGAGACCAATAGAATCATGGGTCATTACATAAATAACACCAGCTTCAGAGAGTGCAGAGATTCTAATAGCTGCTCTCATGTAGTCTGTGAAAACAAAGAAAGTAGCACAATAAGGAATGAGGCCACTACCATGGTGGGCTATCCCATTGCAGATAGCTCCCATGGAATGTTCACGCACTCCAAATCGGACATTGCGCTCAGCAGGAGTATCCTTCTGGAAGTCACCAAACATTTTTAACAGAGTCATGTTGGATGATGCAAGGTCTGCACTTCCACCCAAGAGTCCGGGAAGAACCTTTGCAAGTGCATTCAAACATTGTTGAGATAAAATTCGAGTAGCATCAGCAGGGCTCTCTGTAGTATATGCCTGAAAATGCACAGAACATTGATATTCAGACAATGCAAAAACCATTTTTAACAAAGAAAAATCCCCAACCATGCAGTTGGTTTGGCACTTGGTACCCTACCATACAACGTAAGTTGTGCATCAAAAGACAACCTCCAGCAAGGAAAATTTGACAATAAAAGTTTTGAAATTGTTTTAGTCCAAATCCTTACCGGCAGAGCCTTGTCCCACCCTTCAGGCAATTTACCACTGATTAGTGCCTTGAATTCCGCAGCCTCCTCGGGGTATTTCTTCTCATGTTCTGCAAGTTTAGATGACCACTCTGCTTCAAAAGATGCACCTCTTGCTGCATGCCTACTCCAATGACTGTTTCCATACAACAAAGTTTTTTAAAGACTGATGAAATGAACTCTCAAGAAAGTTCGAAAATAAGCAGATCTTCCAAGGAGAGGATCATACCTCTTAACCTCCTCTGGTACATGGAAAGGCGGATGAGGCCAACCCAAATTTTGCCTGGTTGCATCAACCTCCTTTGCACCCAAAGCACTTCCATGTACACTGTAACTGTTTGCCTTATTTGGTGACCCAAAGCCAATAGTAGTAGTGACCTGGAAACACACGAAGCCTATGATATTAAAAAGAATGATTCACAAGTTTCAGAACTTTCTAATCATCAAACATTTTAAAGTCCAAACTTAACGGAAGTACCAAATACATAGAATTAACATGTACACAAATACACACCTTAATTAAGGTTGGTCTATCCTTCACAGATTTGGCCTCCTCAATAGCAGCACGAATTTCATCATAACCTGTATTACCATTCTTAACCCAGATAGTGTGCCATCCCAGACCTTCAAAACGAGTAGTAACATCCTCTGTGAATGCAATCTCGGTGTCACCATCTATAGAGATGTGGTTGTCATCATAGAAAGCAATCAGCTTGCCAAGGCCCCAGTGTCCAGCAAGCGAGCAGGCCTCGTTGGAAATACCCTCCATTTGGCAGCCATCGCCAACAATACAATATCTGAGATCATTCAGAGCATCAGATATGTAATAATTTTTCAAATTTTATTGATGCTATTAATCCAAAATATTCAAAAGAATAACTCATTCATGCAAATTGCAAATCTTGAAACCCAAAAATAATATTACGTGTAATGATCAACAATAGTGGAGTCTGGCTTATTGTATCTAGCCGCTAGATGTTTCTCAGCAAGTGCCAAACCAACTGCATTAGCAATTCCTTGACCAAGTGGTCCTGCATGGTAGGTCATAAACGGACATCAAATTTATTCTTCTTTCTTCAATGCAGCAACTGTTACATCGAGTACATTGACATAGCACACTCTTATTGAATACATGAGCTTACCAGTTGTGACTTCCACACCAGGAGTCTCAAAATTCTCAGGATGTCCTGGCGTTTTGCTCCCCCACTGACGGAAGCCCTTCAAATCTTCTTCCTAAAATGAAGAACGAACAAAATGCCTTCAGATAATTCAACCCTACAGCAGTCATTGACAACTTGCATTTTTATATTTCAAGTACTTGCATTTAACATATTAAATTAAGATAAACAAAAGTGCTCAAAGAAATGTTCTAATAGCATCTGGAAGCTCATCAAGAAATACAAAACATAATTTTTTTTAACTTTTCAACATTTTCCATTTTCAGGTACAAATAGACTTGCCGTGTGGGAAAATTAAGATGCCAAGATGGACTTTATTTTCCACCGTTCATCTTACTTTTGTAGGGCAACCCCTTCATGTTTGCTGTTACTTTGTTTTGCAAATTTTGGCAGTGGATATGTCTAAAACCCTAAATTTTGTACAAGACCCAAAATATACAGGAGTGTGACATCGAATTATCACACAATACAAAATAAGAAATAAACCCATAGGATGTCCACAAATATAAAGTAAGAATTACTCAATGCAAAGAAGCCTTTTTATTGTTCAAGAAACAGTTAGCACAGACAGCATCATTTTTTCCAAGGAAAACCTCAATGGGAAACCCAAGAGAAGCTTCCCCACATGCATGGATGGCATCCCTAGTAAACCAGTCAGCATAGATTAGTGCCCCTGACCCAAAGGGATTCCAACCAAGCACTTGCTGGCATAGAAGTAGCAAAATGCCCTGCAACATTGGCAACAACCAGTTGAGCTAATTGGGCTGCTTAGACAGCATCTAACATCAAAGGCCCTCATTAAAAATAAATTCAAATAATACAGTGCCATATGGAAGGGCTTATGATTAATGTGCTTATATGAAAAAAAGCGACAGTGACCATAGATCCATCTTAACCCCCAATCTATTAAACACCACGAGGGATCAGAAATAAATATAGGCATAAGCCTATCGATGCTTAAAAGGTTGGGGTTAAGATGGATTTATATGGGTTTATTGTATTATTATATTCTTTTCTTAATAATATGGTCGGCAATTTTTAAAAATTTCACTTTTACAGGGCTCTATTTTTTCAATTTAGTTTGGTTACACTACAATACACCTATACTGGGCTGTAGATGCACCTCACTACTCTCAGTGCAATCAAATTGAAATAGAGGCCCAAGCTCCTTTGGAACATCCATGCACCTCACAATTTTTGAATCATTTACAACATATTAGATATAGCCAAAAGTGTATTCTGCATAAAACTTAGAAGACCAACCCTTTCTTTCCTTGTTCCCATGGGCAATGACAACATCGACATGCAATTCTACTAAGCATGTGATTCAGAATACTTATAGCTATATATAAGAGGTGGGTTAGCTCGAGTAGTTGAGTATTGTAATTACAAATAAGAGGTCTCAGGATCAAGTCCTCAGGCCAGCTATCTGAGATATGTTAATACTAAATGTCCTTGTTGCATCAGGCGTACTATAGTCTACGCAGATGGGTTTACCCTAGTTACCACCTGTCAACAACAGTGAAAGTCTTCAAGGGTTTCCCATGCATGATTACATGGAATATGTATATATATATATATTAGTCCTAGATGTATTGCTTATCCAAAGTCAAATATTTCTCTATCAAAATAGATGCATATCTCATGTAAATGGCCTCCATTGGATCCTTCAAGACAACAGTCTCAGTTGACAATCTCTGCATTGAACAGACTATTAAAAAGTGTACCTCAGATAGTCTTCTACAGTAGCATGACAAACTAAGTAGGTCTACACAACATTGATTTCCGCACGGCATGATGGTCTATAGATGAGAGCATGGCAGTAGAATAGAGTAGGAGGGAGACACATCTCTATTTATAGGCTTCCAACAGTGACAACGCAAGCATGCACCGACTATAAATAGGAGAGGATAAGGTTATCCTTAGATTCTAGTTCTAGGAGATTGAATGTTGTTTCTAATTGTTTCTAGTTTAAGGTGCATGCATTAAGCAATTTTCTAATTGTACTTTAAGTCTAAGTTCAATTAGGCACATGCATATATATAAGGGTGCAGATCTCTAGGAGGATGCACACTTGCATGCCTCAGATCATTTCCAGTTGAGGCAATCTTCTGCATGTGTTCAGATTCATTGTACCTACTCTTCTTTCTAGTCTATAAAGGAGAAAGTAGGGGTATAGGTTTATTCATTCAGTTTTCAATTCAGCAATTAGCAGTTTGCTATTTTTCTGTAGCAAATTTTCATTTTCAAAAGTAAAGAAAAGCAGTAACGAGTTTTAACAGTCAATTTGCCATGTTTTCTTTATATATTTTCTACAGTATCTGTTCATATATTCTAGCATTTACTACATAGTGTAGTTTTGAATAGCTTTAAGTTTTATATTGTTTAGTTTCCTTTAGGAATTCTTTTAGAGTGCAGAATCTGTTTACCATGGTTTGTGAAAAATCTAACATGGTATCAGAGAGCAGTTTTTGAAATCTTCTCGATTGTGTATAAAAATGCACGTTGTTTGGAGTAGAGAGTTTTTGGAGGGTTTTAGAGGGTAATATGTCCAAGCTTCAGAGATTGAAGCATATATGTGTCAGTCATCGACACGTGGATCTAAAACGGGTTGTGGGGTGTAAAACCTAGTTGATCCAATGAGCAGATATTGAAACTTATTCAATGGAGCTGCAGTAATGGCCATTTCCAGTATGCAGGAGTCTTGTTGGAGGGAGCCGCCAACTTTGTGTCATGGAAGTTGAGATTAGAAAACCTCCTAGAAATGGCAAACTTATACCTTGTGAAGAAGGTGGTTGCAGTGTGCACCACCTATAGATTTTGGCAAAACACAACAAGAAGTTAGTAAGCATGAAGCGAATCTTGTTGGATTCAGTGAAGGATCATCTAATCCCTCATATCACCGTGGAAAAGACTGCCAAAGATATGTATGTTGCCTTGGGAACCTTGTACCAAAGTGTGAACATATCCAAGAAGATGCTCTTGAACAATCTCACCACTACTCGCATGAGAAGAACAGATATAGTAGCAAGCTATCTCATGAAGATAATAGAGCTAAGAGATCAGACTGCTATAGTTGGGGGCATAGTCAAGGATAATGAGCTAGTTTGGATTTCTTTGAGTGGCTTTGGTCCACCATTGCACAACTTCATCCAAGTTATCTATGGTCGGGAGAAGTTATCTGAATTCAAGCAATTGTGGGATGCTTTCATTGGAGAGGAGAGGAGACTGGAACAAGTCTCGACCAGTTACAAGGACAAGGATGATGTACCAGATCTAACCCTTATAGGGAAAGTGGGAAGAGGAGGTAGGAAAGGAGGACCTAGGAGACTCAAAAGAGCAAGAAGGAAGAATCAAATTCTTCATGTCAGGGGAAGAGAGACTTGTGTCATATCCGGTGCTTTAGGTACAACAAGCACGGTAACTATGCTTCTCAATGTCCTGAGAGGAAGAAGGGGAAAGGCAAATAGCAGCAACAATGACAAGAGTTTGGAAGAAGCACGAAAGCTTCAGGTGTGAACGAGTTAACTACCAGGCTTGATACTACCTTCACTATGGTGTCATGTCTTTCCACGAACACAGTTTCAAGTGTTGGATGGTATGTGGATAGTGGAGCTTCCAAACATATGACTTATGACAGAAAGATCTTCAGTAGGTTTCAAAAGTAAGACACAGGACTGCATGTGGAGTTAGGTGATGATACCATGTATCTTGTGAAGGGATTGGGCTTCATATGTTTCCAAATGCCTTCAAGTGACGTTTTTGAGCTAGATTCTATATTTTATGTTACTGAGTTAACAAAGAGTCTTCTTTGAATTTCTTGTATGATAGATTTATAGTGTTTCACTGAGTTTGATGGTCAATAAGTCACCATTATAGACAACAGCCATGGATTTGGTCAAGTTTTGGTCAGAGGAGTGCAGGAAGGTGACCTTTATAGGCTACTCACAGATCCAATTGAAACAGTATGGCAGGAAGCCATGATTCTTTGACCCCAGCTGATGGGAGTATGGAAGAGTGCCAGGATAAGGTTGTTACAGAAGGATTCTCTCAACAAGACGGAGCTGAACTTGATGAGACACTTACTCTAGTTGTCGCAGGATTCTCCTAGGAAGAGGGAGTTGCCTTGAATGGACTTGTGCATGCACCACCAGTTTCGGATTTCAGTATCAATGAGTTGTACTCATGTCAGGCTTTTCTGAGTTTAGTGCAGATTTCAATCCATTATTTGATAGATCTAATACACTTGTCTTGGACCTGCATACAAATGAGTTCATTACTGCAAGAATTATAGAACAGTTCACAATGTGGTGTGTGAAGATTCTGACCAATGAAGATGGCATGAAGGACAAAGAAGGTTGGCAGGTTAATGGTGCAGTGTTCCTTGTGTAGAAGGTTTTCACCTTGAAGATTCTAAAGAGAGTTCAGAGTATAGATGGAAGCACTGTTCCTGATTCATGTTTCTTCATGTTCATTTGGGTCCATTGTTTGACCAAGCCCCTGGCAGATGGGAAGTTCAAAATGTCCAGGGAGAAACTTGGATTAATGGAGAGCAATTTCCTCAGAAAGAGGGAGTGTTAAAAAGTGTAGCTCAGCTAGTCTTCTACAGTAGCATGACACACTCAAAAAACTGCATAACATTGATTTCCCTACAACGTGATGGTCTGTAGATGAGGGTGCAGCAGTAGACTAGGAGGGGGACACATCTTTATTTATAGGCTTCCAGCAGTGAGGGTGCCTGCATGCATGCATGTGCTAGCTATAGATAGGTTAGGATAAGGTTTTCCTTAGATTCCAGTTCTAGGAGATTGCATGTCATTTCTAAGTTAAGTAAAAAAGGGTGCATGCAGTTGCATGTGTTTGTTTCAGTTTATTAAGCAGTTTTCCAATTGTAGCTTAAAGGGTGCAGATTTCTAGGAGGACACATGTTTGCATGCCTTAGATCATCTCCAGTTGTGGCGTTGTTCATGTGTCCAGATTTTCTGTACCTACTCTTCTTCGTATCTATAAAGGACAAAGCAGGGGTATAGGTTTATTCATCCTGTTTTCAATTTAGCAGTCAGCAATTCGCTGTTTTTCTATAGCAAATTTTCATTTTCAGAAGTAATAAAAAGCAGTAACAGGTTTTGACAATCAATTTACTGTGTTTCCATTATATATTTTCTACAGTATGTGTTTATAGATTCTAGCATTAATAAAAAAGTGCAGTTTTTGGTAGCTTTAAGTTTTCTACTGTTTAGTTTCCTGTAGGAATTCTTTTTGAGTGCAGAATCTGTTTACCGTGGTTTCAGAAAATCTAACAATCCATTATTTATATACAAAAGCCTGGGGAGTGAGGCTTTGTGCCTACACATAAAAAGAGTTCATTCCCTAATGCGTTCTGCAAACCCTTCTCACATACTCGATCACATGACTGCCCTATTCAACAAGCCAGCTATTCCAATAAGCATGTGAACGAAAACCACCTATACAATTAAAAACAAAACTGCACTGATCTATTCAGCTGACGAAAGGCAACAAACTGGTCAATTAATAATCATCAAAAGGGCCAATATACTGGGACTCGCAATTCAACTAGGCACTCGAGTCACAACAGTTATGCTTCCACCTATAGTTTAACTTGATTTAAGTATATTTCAAGTCACATTTCACCAAACAGTAGTCAGCCTATGTGAAGAAACACTATCATTAAAAATTCAAACTAAGCATGTTACCAACAAGACTGACGGCTCAGCCTATAAACAATCTTAATTGTCCACTGCTACCTGCCTTCTTGGTATTGGGCCTTCACCACTAGGTGTGATTAAGTTGTTTCATATATTTTCTCAGCTACTGGGCTTGACAGAAAAGTAGTGCAAACTGTGCCTCCACTATCTACCAGATCTGCTAATTTCTAGATCACTCAATACATGGGCCAATATAGTGAAAAAACACCATTGAACTAAGAACATGAACCTCAGAACTTGTGCCTCCATTGATAATCTATCTTAATTAGTCATTTCTTTTGTTAATCCAAATAACAAAAAAAACATTCCACTTCTAGTGTCTAAAACAGATATTTTCATATAACACCCTATCCTAGTGGCATGCAGAGGCAGATTAATGGGCTTTTACCATTCACACCTGTCGGCAGATTAATGGACATATAGCATTCACACCTGTCTTGGTACGCAAAGGCAGACTAATGGGCTTTTACCTTTCACACATCTTCTCTCAAGCGACTTAGCAGTATCCTCTTGGAAGAGGTGATTTAAGAGTTTCGAGATCACCATGTTATCATTGTGAGTGAAATCATAAGTGGATAGACCATGATGATGGAAAATTCATATGGGAGTTGTTCAGACCTCCTAAGCCACACGTAGTTTTGAGCCCTGAGCTTTGGCAACTCAATCAAAATCAAAATAAAGACAAAAGGCAGAAATATTAATATAGAAATCTGAACAACACAAAGACCTTCACTTGGCGATCCCTACCCACCAACCCTCAACAGTCCAGTATGCAATATATTGCAGGGCCCCAAATTTCCACCTAACAGACACCCCTCTCCGGGGGAGGGGAGCTGATCGCTCAACCCTTCATGTATGTGTGAGTCATATTGAATCTAGATTGTGGATTGGGTGCATTGAATATGGACACTAGCACAAACCTGTGTGCAGCCGGGTCTGATATGCACCTTCTATAAGGATGCATATCTCAAATTCACAAACATAGCGAACCTATAAAATATTGGAACTTGAAATATGAAACATTAAGCCTCACAACCTCGAAGTGAATATCAGACCTCGGGTTTAGATGGATCTTTGCTAGTAGATATCACAGACCTCAATTTAAAATCAAAACACCAAACAAAGTCCCTCTCAATCTCTCTTGCAAATCCATATAAACCACCAACAACAGTTACAAACCAATAACACTCCCAGATCAAAACAACCCAAGACCCCAATTAGCTTATGATCATTTTGTGCAGAAATGAAGATAAAGCATACCAACCTTCACACTGTCGTACCCCGCCAGATACAAGAGAGCGTACTGCAACATGCACCCATGCCCAGCGCTCAGAACAAACCGATCCCGGTTAAACCAATAGGGATTCTTGGGATTATACCTCATGACTTCATCATACAATATATGACCCATTGGGGCGCAGCCCATGGGCAACCCAGGGTGCCCGGAATTGGCCTTCTCGACAGCATCGATGGCCAGAAAACGGATAGCATTGATCGATTTCTCAATCAGGCCAGTGCTGGTGGCCTCCAGGGTCTCAACCGCGGCAGCCCTGACGACCTTGGGGGCCGACGATCTCAGGCGCCTCTGGGAGGAGCTTCTCGAAGAGCAGGCCACCTTACCATTTGACCGAAGCTTCAATCCTGCGAATTTACTGAAGCCGAAGCCCGCTGGCGAGGCAGAGGAGCTCAGGCGCTCAGATTGTATGGCGTTATTCAATGCGGTGGCAGTGACAGAGCCCGCAGAAGCCCGTGAGACCGTGAAGGAAGAGGCCATGGTAAAGGAATCCGAGAACAAACCAGTTCAGATACGCGGCAGCTTAAGCTACCCAAGTGCTCAAAATTCAAGCTTGAGTCTGCGATCCGCAATAGGCCGTGTCCTCAGAGGTGCAAAGAAAAGCCTCCAGCCTCGTGTTGTTTGGTAACACTTAAGTAGATCTTGACCGTCGGATCGGCAACACGTGGGATTCAGGACCATCGGTTGGATAGAATCTGCTCCGTCCGATTAAGTTGGTTAGAGGCCGTCCCTGGGTTTATGGTGGGTTTGAACTTTAGTAGGTGGTAAATTGACTGTGGGTTGGCCTCTAAAAGTTTGACACGTGGCGCATTGCCAAGATAGACCCGCAATCTTATCGATATGAAACCGTGGGTGGGAATGTTCGTTAGGGATATTGCGTAGGCGAGGGGGCTGGGTGGTGGTTAGCCATGACATTGGAGATGAAGTCAAACCAAATTAGGTGTGGCGACAAATTTGGAAGTGGGCCATATTAGGTGCAACGACAAATCCGGGGCCATGGGGAGGGAGTTAAGGGTAGGGTTTAAGAAGAGGATGAGCATACCCTCTATAGTGTTACAAACATTGAGGCCACATATATTAGATAAGGAAATGTTACTATTAAAATATGGATAAAAAGTTTATTAAAATGGAATAAAATCTTACACCATACGAATATTAAAATGAAACTAAATCTCAACATAAAGATAGGTCGTCGTAACAAGATATTTTGTAATATACATTTTAATTTCAAGTAAATGTTATATTTTTTTTATTGAATAATAATTTTTAGTTATTTATCATCTTAATTTTATATAAAAAAAAATCAAAAGAAACATAAACATGTTATTTTCTTATTTTTTAAAAATATTATAAATGTGATACATCTACTTGAATTGTAAACATGTTTTATATTTATAAATACAATTTTTATAATATAATAATTTTTAAATATAAATTTAATATTAATAAATTTTCTCATTTTTTAAAAATATTATAAATGTGATACATCTACTTGAATTGTAAATCTGTTCTATATTTATAAATACAATTTTTATAATATAATAATTTTTAAATACAAATTTAATATTAATAAATAGAGGGAATGTTTCTATTAAATCATTTTTTTACAATATAACAATTTTTTATTAGGAAGTTATTAAACTTCAAAGTACTTAATGATGATGATTATTGAGGTCCATTGAGATCAATTGGTCTATCGGACCTTAAGAAGGTAAGAGATTACTTCGATTTCTTTAAAATTGTATTTCTATGCTCAAAAAGAATTCAGAGAAGTGTTCCAAGATCACCATAGTTTTGATGACTAAGAAAGTTAGGAAGGTTTGTTTGGAGCAATTTTTTTTAAATTGGGATCTAGTTTGGGCATAGGTAGGGTAATCTAAGAGGAAGTGTTTTTCATCTTCAACCCTCTTAGTGTCACAAATATGGCAGATTCTTTTATCCCACGGTGTTTTGGGAATTGTCCAACGCCCAATTTCACTATGTAGCCCATGAGAGTTTGTTCTTATTTTAGCAATGTTGATTTTCTTCTTTGCACTAGTCAAAACTTAGAGGCACTTTTGATCTTCTAAATTAGGGTTGACCACCTCCTTGTAGTATCTTAATTTCATTGTATCCTCTAATTCTTTATCACGCCACATATTTTCCTTGGGCGTTGTCTAACTATTCTACGTTTTGGCCCTTTTTCGCTGGAATTCGACGACATAAATCTAGTCGAAATTGCAATTTTATGTTGTTTAAATTGCATTTCTGAATGCATAAATGGATTCGACATGCTGAAAAACTCCTATGGCACTCCAATTATACAGTCTTAACCACTCAAATCTGCAGATCTAACAAGTTCTCACCGGATTATGGGAAAAAGTGAACAGAAAATATCCCCTGAAAAGGGCCAAAACATAGAACATTTATACTACGACTTCTCCTTAAATTTAGAAGTGATAATATTTGTAATATTATCGGTATTTTGCATGATGGTCTCTTCTTGTATTCCCTAGTGATTTAGCCAAGATATGGCATCTTTATGCCATCCCTGCTTGAGTCGCCAGTGGTTTTGGCTAGAGTTTGAAGCAATTTTGGGGAGCCTCGTGTTGTCCATGTTGTTTATCTTGTTCTTGTAAGCTAAGTATCTAATCATAACAAGCTCTCAATGAGGGAAAAGCTTGCTTCTATGAGGAGGATAGGATAAGGTGTGTTGCCCTTAATTTTGAGATTATAAATTATAAAATTATTTTGGATCTATTCTATCTTTCTCCAGGGTTCTCTAGATATATTGCAACCCCAAACTTCACATCCATATAAGATAACCGGAGAGACGAGAGTGTGAAAGAGGAGTTTTTTTTAATCCCAAAGCCATAGGTTAGTTGATTTACAATTGTTTTCAAACTTGTAATAAGCTTTCCTCCCTACATTTATCTGTTTCTCAATGCTATGGTTCCAATTGAGCTTGTGGTGAATATCGATTCCAAGATATTTATATGAAAGCACTTCCTCCAAGCTATTGTTGTCATATACAAAAGTATCGTAGGTGATCCTTGTGGATTTAATTATCATAATCTTTGTTTTTTCATTGTTCACAGTCATGCCCATACTAGCTCATAAGTCCTTGAGGATTATTATGATGTCAATTGGGTCTAGCCCGAGTGGTTGTGGGATGGAGTGTTATTCTCTCCACTTAGGTTATATTCATGTAAGTGACATGTTGAGCTCATAATGCGTATAGTATTGTAATGACCTTGTGCACTAAAGAATCTAGGGTTTACCCCGGGCTTTGTTACCTGGAAAAAAAGAAGGATATAACATTATCTGGAGACTCAATTTTCAATTGATAATGAGGATAATGAATGCAAGCTGACTCATCACCATTATTTAAGGAAAACCATGTCACCCAAAATAATCTATCGGTGGTTTGTAAGGAGGTATATTTTCACTTCTAGTAGATGCCTTTAGATCCTAGGTTGTTAGCCTATTCCCTTACATCTGAGAAAGATGAGCTCTTAGCCAATCAAAAACAATTTTAAATCTTATTCCAAGGCCAAAAATTGGCTTCAGCCAAAATAGTATCAGCAAAAAAATCGATATCCCTTACTATCATCCCCAAAGCGAATTCTAATTGAGTCATATGATTTTTAATAAAATCTAACTTTAATCCCATATATAAAACCAAATACTACTTAAATTACATCTTAAACTCTTATTCAAAAATACAAATAATATTTTAAATTAAAAAAAAATATATATATATATATTATTATTTTTAATATTTTTTCACCATTGGTAAATGTCTTTTCACTTCATATGACCTTCAATTATCTATCATGTAAAAGATTTTTACAATGTGACAACCCTTGAATATGCAACATGTTTTTACAATGTGACAACCCTTGAATATGAAACAATTACGGAAGAGTATATAGTTTGACGACTTTGCTTTCTCTTTTAGTGAAAATTTTACAACTATTGACTCTTTTTTTCCAGGAAAAAGTTATTCTCAAATTTATATATAGTATAAATTTTTTTACACTATAACATGACTTTATAACATGATGATTTTTGTATACGGAGTTATTATCGAGGGTTGTCTATTCTATTAAAGTTTCACAAGATGACAACCTTTCGTTTTGAAGCATCTTTGAAGGAGTTTTCATAGAAGGCTCTATATTATGTTTTATATTATGATGATTTTTTACTATAAATTTAATGTTGAAGGTATTTATAAAGGTATTTATGAGAGATAATTTTAAGGATAAAAATTTATTTTAAAATGTAGAAATATTGATAAATTTTATTAGTTCTTAATATGTAAAATATTAAATGTTTGGCAATATTTTTGTAAAAATATTTAAATTTTTAAGGATTTTATATAGTTTCTATAAAATTTTGGGGATTTTTAAAGTAAAATAATGTTATCCTTTAAAATTTTAGCGAATCGTTTTTAGAAAAAATTGAAATTGGTGAATCTTTTTTTGAGAAAAAGCATGAAAAAATAGCCCATGGGCGAAGTTTAGCCCCTAAAATTTTCCCTGGTTTTTGTTCGGTTGAAGTTTTAAAAATGTATGACCTTTGGTTATAGAGTTAGGGTTGGGATAAAATGAGAAAAATGTCTTTTTTTTTATAAAACTGGATCTTTTAAAAGTCTATGATTGAATAAGCTCGTCATATTTAAAGATGTTGTTATATTTTGGTTTTAGTATTCATTTGGTCAAATAGGTTATGAGCTATGTTTTTTTAGTCTCCCTTGCTCTATTGATTAATAGATCAACGTCATTTTTTTTTAGTATTGGCAGAAGACTAAGACAGGAGTGTTGTAAGGCCCTAACCTTGAATGGCTTCTAGCACCTCTGTCGCATGATCACCTTGGTGATCAATAATTGGCACGAACAAACTTGACGTAAGGTTGATGGATAGAAGAGTCAATTTCGAAGTGCCTTGACCTATTGGCAAGGCACACCGCGGACATGTTGGATGCCCTTACTTATAATATGTGTGCATCTCAAACCTTGGTAGCTCGCATTAGTTGGTTAGACCAAGAGAAGATTGGAAGGGAACTTGATGAGAAAAGGCAAAGAGGGTTGTCATGGGCAAGCTCATTTGCAAACATGCACTACACATGAAAAACAGTAGCATTGAGAACTTAACTGGTTTTTATAGTTGTTTGGGCTACATGCAAACTCAAGGAGTTGGGTGTTCCACACTTCGGGGTTGTGATGGATGGAAAAAGTGTCTTTGGGCACAAGTATACACATAGTGCAATCATGGGACGCACTTGTTGGGCACACATCCACTAGGAAAACGTCTGTTGGGCACACAATCACTTGGACTCACTTGGGTGCATTGTCGAATGCACTTGAGTGCATTGTCGGGCGCACTTGGATGCACTTGGACACACTGTTGAGTGCATTGGATGCACTTGGACACACTTGGGTGCATTGTCATGTGCACTTGGGCGCATTGTCGAGCACATTGGGCACACATGTTGAGCGCACTTATGGGTCGTGAATGATCGACAGACAAGTCATGAAAGGAGTAGAGGCGCCATCGAGCATAGTTGAAGTTAGAAACATGGGCACTTGGGTCCACTTAGGCTTGGAGGAGCTTGCAAATGCAAGACACGTCTTGTATAAATAGTAGACACCTCAAAGGTGCTAAGGGATCATTCACCATCATTTAGAAAGAGTGTAAAGGAGCTCTGTGATTGTGCTAAGTTTAGGATTGGCATAATAAGGAAAATTGCATTGGCTTAGTGAGAAGAAGAAGAAGACATGACCTACAGGAGGCATGCTTGTGGTGGCTTATGTGGTTGGATTGTCCAAGTCTGTTGGGAAGTAGACAGAAGGAAATATTGTCTTAGTCTCATTGTACATCTATAATAGAGTTGTAAGCAGGAGGCAGCAACTCCATTTTTGTATATCTGTAAATTCTTCATCTAAATAAAGTTAAGGCATCTGCCTTGGGTGTTGCCTATACATATATGTTGTAATCTCTTTACTTGGGCAAAAGTTATGTTCCTTGCTATGTATTGTGTTAGTTAAGTATTGAATAATTGGCTAAGTATAAGTATTGTTGGGATGTTTTAAATGCCACATTTAGACATGTGCCTACTATTGAATGAACTTGATTGAGTAGGACTTAGTTACATTTTCCAGATTGTATCTTAAGGCAAAGTTATGGACATATCTTACGTGAAGAGGCGTAGTGTGGTTATAGTAGGTGTAGGTTGGCCAAGGCATTATGGCTGAGGCAATGTAGTATTGCACAACCTCAAGTGCCAATGTAGACATGGGAGAAACTCAAGTTTGCAAAGAAAAATTTGGGCATATTGTAGGTCTGTGACAAGTACCCTTTATCACCCCTTATTTCCTTTATTGTGGCAAGGGGATTCAACGAGACACTTATTGATGCAAAAAGAAATGAGTCATTTAAGGGAATAAAAATTGGAAGAAATATTTTTTGTCCAATTTTTAATTTATAGATGATACTTTGTTTTTTTGATAATGGATCAAGGAGAGATGCTCAAAAACTTAGAAAGCTATTAGACCTTTATTACCAAGCCATGAGGATGGTGATCAATGCCCATAAATATTATGTATTCTTTCTAGGAAGACGAGGAGGTGCATTTCTTCTCTCATATTTTTCCTATTCAACAAGTAGATATTGAGAATGGTTTGAGATATGTAGGTTTTTATATTAAGTGAAATGTATATGTTAAAAATGATTGATATTGGCTCATTGTAAAGGTGGAGAAGCACTTGTTTATTCGATGCAACCATTAGCTCTCGTGAGGGAATATAATCCTGGTAAAATATGAGCTTGAATCCATATATGTTTTCTATATTTTTTTTTAGCTTTCATTCCAAAGGGGATTTTGGAAATAAACAAGAATTTGAGTTTTAGGTTTTTGTTGTTTGGAAGTAGGGAGAAAAGAGGTTTAGCTTGGTCAAATGGAATCAAGTTGCCCTACAAAAAGATCTAGGTGGTTAGAGTGTCAAGAACATACATCATTTTAGCAAACTGTAGGCTGCAAAATGCATGTGGAGGGTAGTAGAAGGAGATGGTCTTTGGTTTCATGTCATTAATAAAAAATATATAATGCCCAACTCAATGGAAGAATGGATAAGAAATCCAAATAAAAAATGGCATAATGGCTCCATCATATGGAAAGCAATGGTGCTAGCTTTCTATCTTGTGGGTAATAGTTTTGCTTGGAAAATAGAGAATGGTTTGAGGGTGAGGGTTGGTTTTAACCCTTTGGTTGGGTGTGATGAAGATTTTAAATTGCCTAACAATCTTATAAAGAAGATTCACATAGGTGGTTTTTTTGTGCTTAGGCATGTAGCAAATCTAGATATGAATAATGTATGGAGGCAAGAGTGGAAATTGACTTTAATGTTGGGTTTGGATGAAAGTGACGTTGTGGAATGGGAGAGATATTGTTATTCTTTGATAATCAATTATGCAAGGATGAAGGAAGAAGAGGATGAGTTGATCTGGGGGAATAACTCAACCGGTGGTATATGCACTCCAAAATCTAGTTATAAATCTTTACATGATACAATTGAGGAGGGGCAAATGGTTTGGTGGTGGAATATTTTTTGGAGATTTAAATGTCCATTAAAGTTACACATTTTGATGTGGTTGGCTCTAAGGCAAAAGGTTCTAACCTGGGATATTCTACAAAAGAGAGGATGTAATAGTCCAAGTAGATGTGTTCTATGCAAGGTAAGTGAAGAGTCTATTGGGCATTTACTTTTGTTTTATCCTTTCACAATTTAGGTGTGGTGGGATTTGGAAAGATGTATTGGTATTAGAGGGGTCTAGAATGTGAGACTATTGAAGAGGCTTTGTAAAAATGGTTTAAAATTTATGAGATTAAGAAGTATAAGTCTATGTTTGTGATTATTGCTTGGGGCATATGGTTAGCTCAAAACGCTCAAATATTTGATGACGGATATATCTCTCCTTATCAATGTGGTGTTTAGGGTTTATTTATATTGGATGGTTTTGATAAAGTGCCACAAGAGAAACCTCCTAGAGTTATCAGGGTAGAATAGACTGATAAAAGTAGTGCATGGGCATATTTTGATGGTGCGTGTCAAGGGTGAAATGATGTAAGTGGAACAAGTGGGTCGCTTTTTTAATTACTAGTGAGCATTTTCGCAAGTTCAAAGTAGGCCCAAGTGATGGTTTGAATGATTTTGTTGAGCTCATAGCTTTAACGTTGTTAGTTATACTTACAACTAAGAAAAGTGTTCATAAAATACAAATCTTTAGTGATTCAATGGTCATTGTGAAATGGATGAAGGGGAATACACCATGGATTCCCCATGGAAAATTACATATTGCAACCAATTTTTGAAGAGGTCAAGTTGTCATTAATAACATTACTTTTACATTACTTTTTCACATATCTTTAGAAAGGAATATGGTTTCAAATGAGCTCTCAAAAGTTGGATTATGACGGGGGAGTTGGACCATCCAAAAACTTAGAGATGGACAATTATCAAAATATCATCATACTCCCTCCCTTTTATTATTTCTTTTCCACTAGATGACTTTATTACACTTTATGATGGTTTTGTTTTATATGGAGTGTTTTTATATATATGAGATATATGATGGTTGTAATGGTATTGAGGGTATTCTTTGTATCTTATTTTTGGAATAATATGAGGGACATAATGGAAGAAGATAATGAATGAATTCTTACTGGTAGTTTCTTTGAGGACATTTTGTAAATAAGGAAATGTATATGTAAAATGTAATTTTGTTAATTTTAATAAAATCATAATTTTTTTTCAAGGAAAAAAAATAAAAGTTAGTATTGGGATATCTACTTCATCAAAAAATTACAATATGATTGTTGTGGGGAAATTCCCCCTAAACTGGGTCTAAGGAATAGACAGATTGATAACTCCCTTAAAAGACTGATCTACCTTTAATCTACCCCAAAACCATCTAAACTAAGTGATAAGAGAAAGAGGGAAGAGAGGGTTAATGAGTGCACCTTCGATCCTTATGGTTGGTGTAGATCTCTTCCACTTGTTGTTGCCTCCTAGATCACAGATCTCCTCCCAAAGATGACCTACAAGGAGTTAGGAATACAATGCAACAACATATATAATCTCTAATGATCACTTTAAAATCCTAAATGTAGATATGAATGCTCAAATTAACAAGAACATGTAAACATAGGGTTTTGGGACAAAGATAATCTATTTTATTCAAATTCAAGATAAAAAGGGTTACAACCTTTGTTGGTGACCGCTCTACGAACCAAGTCTAGGCTCCTCTGTCGTGGATCCAAGTGCATCAATCCCACGTTAGATTCTCACAACCAACATGCCATCAAGGGAAAGAGGAAGGGTTGCATAGGAAGAATGGTTGGAGGGGAAAGCTAAGGCTAAAACCTAGAGCAAGATGCAAATCTTGGGCAATGAAAGGGAAGGGACTTTGGCAGAGTTTTCTTGTTCTCTTGTTCATGTGTCTAAATGACTCCCCAAGACCTCTTTCTATATGAGAAAAATATGGTTATTCGATTCGGGGATGGGCTACAAGGGGTAAAATGGTTAGAAAACCCTCCATAGCCCGTAAATTCCACCGAATTATGCACAATTTTATATTGTTTGCAACTTTTGGAGGTAAACGTGGGCTAACTAGAATGCAACACGCGTGTGTATGTGGGCTAACTAGCATGCAACACGCATGTGTACACATGCTATTAATGCAGCAGGGCGTGTACACTATCCAAAAAAAGGTTTTTTGGCAAAGTATGCAAAGATGGGCCAATGTCTTGGATGCACAGATGTAGAATTTTTGGACTAAAACAATGATGACCTTTACTGGTAGAGTCCCAATTGAGAGGTATCTATTCTATCAAAGTCTTACAATATTACAACCTTTGGCTATGAAGTAATGACTAAAGGGTATCTACTTTTTCACAATCTTACAACATGATGACCTTTGGATATCCAGTCACAACTGATGGGTATCTATTCTATCAAAGCTTTATAGTGTAACAACCTTTTGCTACAAAGCCAAAACTAAAGGGTATCTACTATGGCAAAGATATAGAACATAATGACATTTCAATATGGAACCACAATTGATGGTTATTTATATTGCCAAAGTTTTACAACACAATGACATTTGGCTATGAAGCTACAATTGAAGGGTATCTATTATGTCAAAGCTTTACAACATAACAAATTTTCCCTATGAAGCCATACCTAAAAGGGTATCTATCGTGTTAAAGTTTTACAACAAGGCAAACTTTCTTCTTTTTGACTTTTATCATCTTATGTTCATGTTTCTTGCTCCTTGTAATCCATGGAGTTGTGTTTTCACTCCCTGTGACATATACTATAATGTACTTCTTTCAATCACATGAGTCAATCTTGGACTTAAGTGGACATTAATATATAACTTTTTAAAATTTGGCTACAAAGACATGACTAGAGATGTATATTCTATCAATATTTTTCAACATGAAGACTTTTGGTTGTGAAGTCACAATTGAGGGTTATCTAATATGTCAAAGTTTGACGACCTTCAACTATGAAGCCACGACAAAGGTGTATCTATTTTGTTGAAGTTTTTGTAACATGAGGACCTTTGGTGATGAAGCCACCACTTAGAAGCTTATATTCTATCAAAGTTTTACAACATGGTGACCTTAGTCTATGCATCCACAATTGAGGGGTATATACTCCATTAAAGTTTTACAACACAATAACCTTTGAATACAAAGCCACAATTGAGGGGCATGCATTCCATTGAAGTTTTACAACATGATAACCTTTCACTACGGAGCCATAATTGAGGGGTATTTATTTTTTCAACAAAATAACATTAGCACGAGCATCGTTATTAATGCCACCTTTGTATTAATACAAAATTTTGTTTATTGCATTAACACAACCTCACATTTCTAAAAGACTCAATTAATTGCATTATCACAAGGAATATTCCCAACAAATTTCAAATATAGGTATTATTATGGCAAACAATTCACTTATCACTCAATCACAATTTGACAAACATTTTAAATGGTATACAGGGTGAATTGGGGTTAATAATTTGGTTATGTAAACATCGTCATTTTGGAAAATGCAATGTTAGCATTTACCTTTTCTCTCATATAAACATTGTCTTGATTAATTTGAGATCGTAAAACATTGGTTAGGCTTTTCAAGCATCAAAGAGTGTTGTATTAAGTCATTTGTGATCAAAGAAGAAGTGAAGAGTATTAATGTAAAATGAAATCCAACATACAAAGCATGTTATTGTAACAATAAGACATACAGTTATTATATATCATATAAATTTTAAAAATTAAATAGTAAGATTTTCAA
The DNA here is from genome assembly GCA_009831015.1 of Picea engelmannii. Classification (NCBI taxonomy): domain Eukaryota; kingdom Viridiplantae; phylum Streptophyta; class Pinopsida; order Pinales; family Pinaceae; genus Picea; species Picea engelmannii. The sequence goes on from ML787150.1 coordinate 105,511, forward strand.
TTTTATTATTATTATTTATTGGATTTTTATTATTTATATTATATTATATGGAATTATATTTGATTCTTAAGTTTGTTAATTTTTATTTTTTTTTAGAATTTGTATGTTTATATTTTTTTAAATATATATCTATGGATTCATGTGATAGTTTGATTTCAATATTATATTTTGTTATATTTTTTGAGTAATTTTTAACTTATAATTATTATTACTTGATATTCAAATTTAATTATTATATTAACATATTCTTATATTAAAATTTATTTTATATTAAATACTTTCTTTCGAATTAAAAATATTTTAAATACTTAAATGAAATAATATATTTTTTCAAAAAAACATTATATTATACATTATAAAACCCACTTGAACACATTTATAAGCCTCCCTGATGTGATTGTAAGCTCAGACTTCACCACTCTTGGGAACCAAAAAGGACCCAACCTATCCTATCCTTGGGGAACTACAAAAGGACCCAACTTAGTCTCCTATCATATCCTTTTAAATATAGTATTTTTCATCCACACACATATCAATTGAAGATATTAACAACTCCAATCAGATGTTGTCCTTTGCAAATAAGAAAATAAGATTGCATGTGAAAAGACTGACTAAAATTGTACCTTTGAAAATACTACAAGTGGGTATAGGGTAAACTCTTGACCACATAGACCATGATTACATTTAAAAACTTTTAGAGAATATAAGGGTAACATGGCCTTTGGTTGTTGTAAATGCTTATGATGCATTTCAATAGAGTCACATATATGTCTCCTCGGTACACTACTTCATTATCATACGATGGGTATATTTTGTTAATATGACTTTTGTCATATAGTGGATTTCACTATCCTATGAAGAGTATATTCTATTTAGATGACTTTTGTCATATAGTGGAGTGGAATTTAAATAGGTTTTGAGTATATATATAATAATAATAATAATAAT